>VXBL01004883.1:261822-404048 GCA_013400195.1 Aramus guarauna | reverse complement strand
GCAGCCTGGTCTAGTGGAGGGTGTCCCTGCCCATGGCTGGGGGGTTGGAACTAGATGATCTTTGAGGTCCTTTCTAACCCAAACCATTCTATGATTCTATGTACTCTTTATGCTTTCAAAGGGAAAGAGCCCTTGTGTAACCTGTGTATTGCTGTAGATACTTTTGGGATAATTCTTTTCCAGCTGCCAGTAACTGGCTGCAGACTCTCTGTATCCAGACCCGGCTCTTTGGGCTGGCTGAATTGTGGAAACCAACAGCTGTTGCCACCTGGTAGAAAGCAAGATGAAGCAGTCAATCTTCCTTCAGAGACTAAAGAGTAAGGTTTTTTTTAAGAAACAAATATAACAAATTATATGCTTGAAAACAAGTTCTCAGTAGCTGCCGGGGACCGTGGGGTATGAACTGGTGTTTTCTTATTCTCATGATCTGTATGGACTGAAATTCACTGTACGTCAAGCAAGAAAAGTGCTTCTCTAAAGCCTCAAATGTGATGCAGAGCTTTATCTTCTCAAAGACGCACATAATCACCTGGTGTTACATTAAATGGTGTTTAGTAAAAAATACTTAAATTTGAAAATCAATACCTAAAACCAAGAAAATTGATTGCCTTTTAATCTGCAGATTAGTTTTATGTTTTAGGCAGCTTGTGACAATTTAGTCACACTATTTAACCCTTGTCTGTTCATCCTAAATCATTACCTATTAGAGTGCTCTGGTGGCTTCCATAGTGTAATTATCCTCCCAGGATGTCCTGTCTGTGTAAAACACATTCCTATGCTGACTAGCTGCAACAAATTTCTGTATTTTTCCCATGTATGTTAGGATGAGAAGCTCAGGTGTCAGCATTAGTAGAATGTGAGATACTATATGGAAAGATTTAAGTGAAAAACAAAGCTTAATTACTTTCAAAAAAGTATCGGGATGCTCTGTTTAAATACATTTACAGCATTATATCTAAATTCAGGTTATTGTATTGGTGTTTTTATACTTGCATACTTTTGATCTAGAAAAGATGAAAAAATAGTAAATTTTAATGCATATTTAATAACAAAACAGTCTTCCTGCTTCAGAAAAAACTTTGGCCAGGTGAACTATGATCTAATTTTCCTCTACAATGAAAACAAAATCATAGCTCCCGAAGCATTATTCTTGGCTCCCAGTAGTTTCAAGGCACGCAAACATTACTATTTCGACTCCGTCCTGCAGTTTCACTGGAAGGATTATGTCACAACATAGTATGTTTGTTTTCCAGCTTTTTGTCTGTTTGTCCATCAAGACAGTTTTGTAGAAGTATCAGTGATTGTTGACTTTGGAGGTAGTGGAAGAAAAAATAATTACCAAAAAAAAAAAAAAAAAAGCAGACAGTACCATTGAAGTAACTGTGCTTCTGTCATAGGAGAATGAATACTCCTTTCAACAAATCTATAATTTGCAGAAGTTGCAAAAAGAAAATAGCCGTAAGGTGACTGTTAACATACTTCAGTTCATCCTGCCAAGAAAGTTAACTTCATAAAGTCATTAAACCAGTGATTACATTTTAAAATATTATTCCCCAGCCATTTCTTCTTAGACTTTAAAATATAGTTACTGTATATACTACCTTCTTTGTAATGTGAAAAATTGTAAAATACACTTATTTTTCATAAACTCCTAATTATTAACAGAGCTATTTGTGCTCCTATAGTTAAAGTCATTTCAACACTTCCGTTATTTAAACTTCGCTTTTAGGGGTTCGTAATTTGGCTGTAATAAAAAAATATATTCAGACTGCAAGGTCTCAAATATTGTTTGCTGGGATTGTTTGCTGTTCTTCAAAATAATCCCAAACAAAATATTTTGTAATGTGGACTAAATAATTTTAATCATTAAAAAAATTAGGAAAAGACAGTGAGTATATTGGAACTGCTGCTGCCCCAATTTCGGTGACTGGTGTTGAATATCACTGAGCCTTGGAGAAGGGAAAGGTGGGAAATTCTTGCATATCTCCACTGTTGCCATATCGTAACCTCGTATACGAAAAGTTATCGCAGCATTTGTATCACGCCTGTCATCAGGAGTCACGGGCAGTAGAGCTGCTGTTCACAAAGTAGAAAACCCCAGTACTTCCACTGCAGTGAAAGGTGAAAGACCTCCTGACTTCAAGGTTGCATAGCTGAAAAATGCTTTTCTGGAACGATAAATGCTCGGGTGCTCGGAGATGGATCGTTTCTTTGGTATGGCTTCCTGAAATCGCCCTTCATCATGTAACGCAGTTGCAGTAATGACTCAACAAGGCCTTCAGCTCTGGAAATTAAGGAATCGGGGCTTATTGCATATTAATGGCAAGTCTGGGACAGTGAAATAAGACAGTTTGTTATAATACTAATTATAGCAAAGCACTCATGTTGTGGTTTGAATGAGTCAATTATGTGTGTGTTAAAACTATAAATACATCTTCCCCCCAACCTCGGCTGTGTGGTACGTAATTCTTTTTTAATTGCTTGGATACATATTTACCTGAGCATATCCTGGTTTCCCAGGTAAATATGTGTACCAATGCAGAACTCATTATGGTCTGTTTGGATAAATAATCCATATTTTATAACTGTACAGGAAGTAATTATTTTCGTATTTTGCTTTCTTTAAGCCAAAGAAATTAAATGCTGTGTGTTCATTCCTTAAAATAAAATAGATGCAAAAGTTGAGGCAATGCGAGAATAAAGTTGTCATTGTTTTGGTAGAAACTGAGAATATTATTCCAGATTTTGATCTTGTGTTTAGCCCAGAATAACTCCATTAAAGTAAACACTGTTATTCAGGATTTACTTAGATGCAAATGGGACGTGAATTTGGCCTCCTCTCTTAACTCTCCCGTACTCAATTGGGAGGTTCCTGTAAGCAGCTTGCACACAGTCTTTGCTTTAAACGACATTGTCACGTGTTTATAATTTGGAAAAATAAGGTATTTCAGCCACATGCAGAAATTAACATCTCTGAATTTTATGATAAGTAAATTAATGTCTTCTAGAATCATAGAACGGTTTGGGTTGGAGGGGACCTCAAAGATTATAGTTATGGCCCTATATGTGTTAGGGAACTAGAGCATACTTTCACATCGGATATTTCTGCCATTGTTTTATATGATATTTGGAAAAACTGTGTTGTGTTATCACTATGCTAAGGTCAGGTTTTGTAACACTTCTAAGCTTAGTGGGGCCAAAGTCAGCCTTGGCATAAATCCATTAACTGCAATAGATTTACACCAGGGATGAATATTGGCTCGTTCTTGGTAAATTTATTTTTATCCCGCTCTTTATATTTTATGTTAGAAATATAAGTAGCTTGCGTGCCCTCAAACTAATCAGAATAAGAAACAGTTTTGCTTATGCCAAAAAATAGAACTATCGTTTTTCACATTCTTACATTTTTCAAGTAAGATTATATTACTGTGACTTCTGAATTCCTGAAATCTCTCTGGTCTCTGTGACTGCAAGGGCCAGGAGAGGGTTTCAATGGGAAAATCTGAAACTCTTCACGCAGTATGTTTTTTGTTGTGCGTACGAGATACAGTTAGCGTTTTGTATGCATGTGATTAGTGTGGAAAAAAATTAATGCAGTCCAGTATTATGATTTATGGACTGAATCTTTTGCCCACTGAACATTTGCCAAAATGAAAATCTTCCCCCCACACCCCCCACCTCCTCCTTTGGATATTAGAAACAGCTACTGTTTTTGTTGATCTTTTTAACTTCTGAATAGGCCTATTTCAAGTCATAGCAGCATGGGAGCTCAGATTAATAATATACTTATTCAGCCAGTGATACTGAGTGAAACCATTGCTAGTGTGAGTACGAAGGATAGAATTTCTTTAAATTATTTTCAGGTGCATTAATGCATTTCTGAAAGAAGAATATAGAGGTATTTGAAAATAAATTAAGTTGCTGTTTATTGATAATGTTACAGGTGTGTATGAGTTTTAACATCAAGAATTTTTTAAGATATCTCTCCTTTTGATAACTTATGTACTGCGCTCACTGTCAGTTCATCCATCAGACGGTTAATGAGGATAAGAGCAAATAAACTAAGATGAAGTCTTGTCTTTTGGACAATCTTTTTGAATGTAGAGGACAAGGTGTATTCCATGCTGTGAAGTGTCCCTTCTGTCCCCCCTACTCTACAGTATCATCTTATGCCAGAACCAAAGGCTAGCAAGGTGAAAGGAGGAAATCCCATAGACTTCTTTAGTGCATTTGGGTTGGACCTGCTTAGCCCAGTAGTTCGATAAGCATCAGCTTGCACCAGTTTGGTTTCTAATCTTGTACTGGTTTTGATATGATCTATTTCTGAATAAACCAGCCCAATTTCCTGCGCCTACTGAAGGTGAATCCAAGGCTGATGTGCTTAGTCCCTTACGGAGTTTTTTGCTCTTTACAGCACACTTTGAGGAGTTTGGGGCCTTTAGAGACACTGTCACCATGGAGATGAGGACAGTTCTTTGCTTCACACTTCTTTGGCAACCTCTTATCAATTTTCGTGGCATTCAGTGCTCAATCCCATCTTATCTCTCATATCTCAATGGCTTGGTCTGCTCGATAAGGTTTTTCCAATTTCTTTATTACTAGAGTCGGTGTTTCCTATCAATTCATTTTCTTTCTCTCAAATGAAATAAGAGTATGCCTAAAAAAGTTCTTTATGTGGGTCTGGTTTGTACTAATGGTAAGTCAAGTAGGGGTAGAGTTTCTTTCAAAAAATACTTAGGTAAGCTGTTTAAAATTAATATTTGTTATTCTAAAAACTTGTGAGAGGGATCAGCCACCCTTCCACAGTTGCAGATAAAGTGCTATGGCAAGAATTTGGCATTTTTACATTGCCTGAGAGAATTCTATGTTCGTTTTCTGGGCTAATGTGGTGCAAGGAAAGGAAAAAAAGGATGTAGCACTTTTTAAAAGCAATCATTTTAAATATAAACAAAAAAGCTTTTGCTTGAGATCTGTGAAGAGTCTTTCAGTCTTTCTGTAATATTGTTATTCACTTGGCGAACAAAAGCCGAATGCGTGACACCTTTGAGAGTCCCAACTTGTGTTTTAGTGCATAGCTTGTATTTTGCTATGCACTACCATGCAAAATATTGTCTGAACTTATTTAAAACAAACCCTGGTGAATAATTTTTTTCAACACAGAAACAGCCATCTTAATTTGTTCATTTATTTTAGTTGCAGCAAGCAGCTGAAGTTTCTCAGCTGAGAGGAGCTCGAGTCATCTCTGCTGAAGATCTCCTGTTCTTAATGCGCAAAGATAAGGTATAGTAATAAAAGAGAAATTTCTTACTTTACGTAGTAAGCTGCTTATCGTGTTTTAAAGTGCCTGCTTAACCTATGTGAAAGGAGTCCATCACCATGAATAGCTTTATTTAAAAGTGAAGCTGCTCTGCAATTGTGTTGTATTGGACACAGTACAATCGTTGTATAACATTTTAATTAATTCTCATTTTTCCTGTAACTTCAATTATCAATAGATGTTTTTCACTAAGCTTAAGGTAATGTACCTTAGAGCTCAAAACAGTTTCTTAATAAAGGTACAAATATTGATCTTTATCCTTTGTATCCCTTTTATTAAAAATCAGTCATTCTAATGTCCCCCTAGTAATGCAGGGTGTAGATGTGACATTTGACAGTGTGACCATTACATTTTTGTCATCTAAGCTGTCAGCAAATCCTGTCCTCATTTGCCATTATAATATTTTTCCTGTACTGTATCTCACTAAAATCTCCCAAATTTCATGATGGTCTTGCTTTCTCTGGATAGTAAGTAGTGCAGGTCAATAATTAAAAAATCCCACTTTTCCATACAAAGATAAAATTCATTTTCTTTCTTTAAATTTCAAAATTCTAAAAAAAATCTTGTCAACTATTTTTATGAACTTTATTTATTCTTCCTTTATCTCCTTTTCTTCTTTATTTCCCCCTTTTCCGTCCTCCTTTTCTCTTCCCTTTGTTTTTCTTTCCTCGTTAGATAAGTGAAAACTAGTGACCAAAACCATATCAAAATGAAAACCCACTAAAATGTGAAAACCAATTGCAGTTTCTTTATCTGATATGATCTGTAAGGCTATCCTGAAAACACATGGATGTCAAAGTTCAGGGAAATATGCATTTGTAGGCTTGAATTTCCAAACTAAGCAAAGATTTTGGAGTGTCGTAAAGAAGCCTAATTTCTGAATTTCTGCTTTCTGATAGTCAAACCCATTTCTGTCTCACAGTTGGCAAGCAAAGTACCAGGGAGCTCAAATAAATAATATTTAATGTGGAGTTGCTACTGACTTGATGTACTTTCTATGTATGGATTTTCTGCAGAATCAAAAATTATGAATATTTTACAAATCCATATGTTTGTGTGTTAACAAAGTCTAAATAGAAAATAACTGTATAATACTAATTAATATAAATGTATTTTTTCTCTTAGAAGAAGCTTAGAAGGCTACTTAAATACATGTTTTTTCGAGATTATAAATCTAAAATTGTCAAAGGAATAGAAGAAGATGACCTCCTTGAAGGTAGAAAAAATAAATTATTTAATTTGGGGGAGGCTTGATATTTTATAAATGTGATGAACAGCTCAATGCAAAATATTAATGTCCTGCTTAATAAAGACACAAAAATATTGTCTTCGGAGGAATTTGGTTTAAAATCTCTGCTTTTCTGTTTGAAATACTTCAGAAGTAAGTATTTGTATCTACTATCCAAATGATTAGTAAGACTGCTGAATATCAGAACTCTGTTGAAGTAAAAAACAGGTGCTGATTAAAGGGCTAATTGATTTCAGCATATGTAATTTAAATGCGGCAACTACCGCATGCAATTGAATGGACATTTGTTAAATTATTATCAAAGGGTTTTGATACGTTTAAAAAAAAACAACAACCCATAATCTGAAGTCACTGAATACTAATATGTGATCTGGGCTTGTTTTTAGCATGGCTTAACATTTTGTACTTTGAATCTGTAATTTAAGGAATGGGAAACAATTTGTTTCCCCATTCCATGAGCAGGTCACAGATTTTATAACCAATTCATTTAAATAAAAAGCTCTTTAAATTAAAAATATATTAATTTATGCTATATAATTTGCTAGTATAAAGTTTTGTTGATTTATATTAATTGAAGAATTAACATTTCCTTTGTAAAAAGTTCAGTTAAAACTTATCATAGCAAATCTAAATCTTTCCATACTTTTATAACATCTAGCAATGTCCGTACACAACTTTTTGTATTTAACTCATTTCCTTTCTCAGAGCCTTTTATTTTAATCTTTTTTCCCTTACGATGAATTCCTTGTGTTTAGTTCCTCTGAGCATCCACGCTGCTGTTAGGTAAATATTGTACTTTTTGCTCTGATTTAGTCAATCTATGGATAAGTTTTTGTCAATTCATTTGAAATTGAATTTGCCTGTGGCATTTTCTTTTCACCACACATGAAGGTATATTGTTTCATGCCAGCAGTCTGGCAGTATAGCTTCCTAGCTAACAGCTTTGGGTTTTTTAATACTTAAGTCTGTGTCACTATTTAAAACAAATAAACAATTTTCCTAAGCCATTTAGATGCTCATGAAATGCTTCCTAATCACAGTTCGTCTGGGAATTAAAGATTACATTTTCTGGCCTGCTTTGGTAGTTGAAGCCATTAATTTTGTTTTGTGAAACTAATGTCTTTATAGCTGCTATCCTGTTTAGAACAAGAGAGATCACTTTCCCAGGGTTCTCCAGGTTTTACTGTAGAGCAATGGTTTATGGTTTGCTGTAGGTAATGAGGATGTTCTGCATGCTTTCAGGAAAGAGCATTTCCTCCATATCTATTCTGTTGTACAAGTGAGGTTTTTGTACAACCAGAGAAGGGTGGTTTCTTCTACAGCTCTGTCCACTGTGGATCCTTCCATGAGAAATAATCATATATGAGCAGTAGACTAGGTTTCTCTAGATTACTAAAACCCACTAGGCCATATTAGAAAACACTAAAGGTATTTTTTTACGACCGTGATACTGCAGCACAGCAGTGACATCACCTTCGTCAGGTAGCACAACTCGTATGAGGAGGACAGCAAGAACAGACCTTTTCCAGATACTGCATCTGATTCTAAAACATGTCGCTCCTAGGGACATTGGTTGATGTTTGGGGAAGCCAAATAACTTATGTTTGTTGTTCTTTGCTTACCTTTGTGAAGACAAATTCAACAGTAACAACACCAACAAACGGCAGAAGCTTGCTCAAGACTTTCTGAACTCCATTGACCAGACTGGAGAGCTATTAGCCATGTTTGAAGATGATGAGATTGATGATGTCAAGCAAGAGCGGATGGAGGTAATTCTTTTCATTTACTGATACCCATCTCCAGCAGAGAAAGCTGTGAGGTCTTTCATACATCATGCTAGTCTGATCATCGTAGAATCACAGAATGGTTTGGATTGGAAGGGACCTTAAAAATCATATCGTTCCAATCCCCCAGCCATGGGCAGGGACACCCTCCACTAGACCAGGTTGCCCAGAGCCCCATCCAACCTGGCCTTGAACACTTCCAGGGAGGGGGCATCCACAGCTTCTCTGGGCAACCTGTTCCAGTGCCCACCACCCTCACAATGAAGAATTTCTCCCTTGTATCTCATCTAAATCTCCCCTCCTTCAGCTTAAGGCGATTCCCCCTTGTCCTGTCACCCCATGCCCTTGTAAACAGTCCCTCTCCATCTTTAGGTACTGGAAGGTGCTGTAAGGTCTCCCTGGAGCCTTCTCTTCTCCAGGCTGAACAACCCCAACTCTCTCAGGCTGTCTTCCTAGGAGAGGTGCTCCAGCCCTTGGATCATCAGTGATGATGCCTTTTTCATGCTGCATATATCATTGTTATATGTTTTTTCTTTTGCCCAGATGGTCTATAGGAATCCTATTTCCATTTTTTTCCTATTCCCTCAAATGTTTCCTGATATGTAAGCATGCATGCTGAGAAGGAAGATTATAGATCTTTCTGTCTGCTATGTATTCATATTTCCTTCCTGTAGAAAGTAGATTCTATTTATAAACATTTCACATGCATTTTTCACAATCATTTTTTTCTTTTTCATTATTCCTCTCATTAGAAAATTGTTTCAATAGTATTTGAGGATGCTTTTAATATAACACAGGTTACAGATAAAATTAAAAAATTCTGTGCAAACATGCTTTAGTACATGCTCTCCTCTCCATCCTTCTTTCAAGTCATACTTTCTCATCTATATACTTATGAAAAATTACATCTACATTACAGGATGCAGTAGAATATTACCCTCAAAAAGCTATGTGGGATCAGGAAACAGTATAGCTGTGTTAGCATGGAAGTCTGTAGAATGATGGTTTTGATACCAAGTGGTTTTGATAGCAATTTTACTCAGTTTCACTGAGATTTAGCTATACTGGCACTAGATAATACATCACAGCAAATACACCTTATAGATCTTATCAACGCTATGTTCTCTCTATCAGTAGAGCATCTTCTTGAATGGCATTTACTCTGAAGTATTAATAAGATCCAAAGGCCAGTTGGCCAGGGCCGGTTCTCTGGCACTGAAGGCAGGTGACATGGCCTGGCCGGGGTCCCTATGGCTAAATTTTCTGTAGGTGGACAGGACTACCCTGCCCTTTTCGTAGCCTTGTCTGTAGTGGATGCAGAGAACAGTCGATGGCCCCTGTTCGTGCTCAATTCCTCCTCACGTCTTGTGTGAGCAACTGGATGTCAAGGGCAAAATTGTGCCAGGAGCACGCTCACAATTCTACCCTAGTGTTTGGGCCAATTTCCATCCTTTTTGGTCAGTAGTACAGCATATGCGGCTGTTGGAAACTTGCTATTTTTAGTGTGTTTTTTATATCCTTTCAGTGGTAGAAGCTGGTTACTTTGGGTTGATTTTCTTTTGTATGCTGAGGTGGCTGATACATTCAGTAATGTTTGTGTATTTAATATTTGACTATTAGGGCCTTATTACACTTTCAGGATTTCATCGAAAATTCTAAGAAATAACCTGATTTTTATTCTGCCTGAGTTGTAAGTGCCATTTTTTTTCTTCTTAATGGAGCCCCTTTTCAGGACTGGGACTTTCCCAGTCTTGTTTCCCCTTCCTTCTCCCCATTAGAATGACTCAAAATCTAATCAAGAATTCCTCTCTAAGAATTTGGCTAGAAACAAGTCCCATTTCTCCCCAGCTGAGAATCAGCGTTGTAGAACAGTTGTTCCCAACTGCTGTTTGTCTTTTTGAAATAGATGGTTTCTTTCTTATTTATTTATTTATGAAAAATGTTATGTTTTGAATAAAAGCAGGCAAAATGTTTGAGCTTGTACGCACAAAAATACGTACCAACTCTGTTCTGAATGAATGGGTTATGTGCTTCACTTTACATTCTCTTCTGTCATTCCACTATAGTATTTTTTTGGTCTAAAAAACACACAAGTTACTAAAAGTATGAAGTTCCCTGTCCTCGGTGAGGACAAATCTGACTCTGTGTTCGTCTGTCAAAGTATCTGTTCCTGTAATCAAATATTTGTCTTTCATCTGACTACATGTTTTGTTTTTTTCTCACTAGACTATATAATTCATGAACTGTAGTGTGTGTGTATATATATAAAGTAATTCTTCTCTCTATTGCTCAGCTTTATTACATTTCATCTGTTTCCAAGTTAAAGAAAAAAAAAAAAGACAAAAATCAAGATCTACTTATTTTAGAATAAATCCATGAATTATATACAGGTAGGAAGTCAGTACTATGTATTTTCTTTCTTATTCATTTTTAAAACCAATGACAAAACATGAAAGATTACTTAAGACATGCTATTCAAAATGTTTAACGTATTTTTGGCTTTGTTTTGTTTTGGATTTTGTTGTCACTTTGAGGTGGGTGGAAAGGAATCAGAGATAGTAGGAAATGTGATCCATTCCTAAAGGAAGAGTTGTTTGTTAGTGGATGGGCTAATCTCATGTATCACATTTTCTGTGTGCAGTAGATTGTTTAATCCATGCTAAACTTTGGAGGAGATCCAACAGACACTTTAAAAATTCTAACAGCGTTCTTTAAGGAATTAGCATACTTAAATCATGAACTGTGATCTAAAGGCAGTGTTCCTTTTAGGAATCAATTACCTCAGAAACGTGTGGTTATCTTGATTTTGACAACTGTAAATGATTTCAGTTCCACTTTGCCTTGGGCCAAAATCATGCTAAGTTGTCCAGAGCAGATGATAAACATATATTTCTGATGTCATTATGGGCTAAACAGGATATGATTGTTTAGCAGTATGGTTTCAGTTATGATACAAAAAGCAAATATTGTTTATACTCATTTCTTTTAAAACATTTTATAAAATCAGGGCTAAGACTTCATGAGATCGCTTGCTGTTCTGTGAGGTCTATTCCGTATTTGTACCATGGAGGAGTAAGCAAAGCTCCAAACCACTTTCAAACATTACTAAAGGGGAACAAACAATTCTACACTTTTGAATGAAAAACACCCACTAATGCTGTCATATTAAAAGAAAGGACATTTTTCTAGGATTGTATGTAGAACTTATTGATGTATCCTGTGGTTTTAATTTGAAGCAAAGGGGTTATCTCTAAAACTGTAATAACAGCAATGTGGAAAAGAAGGTGGAATACTCTTAAAATACAGAACAAAATTAAGAACAAAATTCACATTACTTTTTCATAATAGGTGATTATGTTATCAATACATTGTGATCATGACTTTTTATAAAAACTTCAATAATAGCAATAAGTAGCGGCAAACCAAGCCCACTGTATTGGCAGAATCAAAACCAAATGAAAACTGGAATAGCACCTGTCTCACTTCATAACAGTTAGTATTTCGCCCTCCTAAGATAACAGTAAAGCCCCAGTGAAACGCTACTCCTCAGAGTAAGAACAGTTATAGATGGAGTAAACTATTCTAGTTCATAGATGTGATTGAACTGTGCACATGAAGAAGACCTATCCGGATCATAAGTTGTCATGAAGTTGTCTTCATAACAAGTGACAGTCTCTTGAGAATAAAAATCTATTGGTGGTCTACCTAACACCCCTTTTTTATTGTATAGGTTAGGCTCTGGAATAACTAAAGCTGGTGGTACTCGGGAATTCAATTTCCCTTCTATTGCCTGCTGTATGACAGTATCCAGGTGAAATAAAACCTTGCAAGTGGACTGCAATTTTGCTTTCCTCTGTCTCTTAAAATCTTTTAGAGGGGAGAGTTGGGATTCCTGTGGGGTATGGCTGAATTGTTGGGGACATGGTGCCTGCTCATCTAAAATCTTTGCATTTTTCCTTATTTTGCAGTTTGGGTAGAGATGCAGTTTTGGGTGTTTGTGTCCTTATGTTGCTACTCTGAGCCTCGCGGGTGAGCTCTCCGTAGTAAACCTAGCTGCAGGGTTGGCTGTGGTTTTGTGAATAGAGACGGCAATTCTGCTAAATTTTCGTATCAGAACCACTATCAAATTTACAATGTCTTCTTATTAAAATTGAGTATAGCAATGTTAGAACTTCAGTCAGCATCACTGCAAAGCTGACTTCTGTCTCATTCTGTAAATATCCAGTTTTTATCATTTGTTTTATAGTTCCACCTCTCCCACCAGGAAAAAGTCTTCCCATCAGAAATCTGAACTGACATACAAAGGAATGCGTAGAGCATCACGCTGTGAATGCTCTGTTTCACTTTTGTTCCCCTAGGATTAAGAGAAACGCCATTCATCTGTCGCTCTGACTGCTAGTTTAGGGATATATTGCCAACACTCAGATGTTATATGGCAATAATTCAGTTGCAGGAGCTACCATAATGCTTTCATAGTACATTGCAAGTTTGAATAAACAGTGGAGGGAAAATAACTTCCCGAGAATACACTACCATAAAAACAGTCTAGATGCCAGCAAAATGTTAAAACTGAGGTACATCCCTACAGAAAGGGATTGGCAGAAGCTTGGGGTTCTTTAAGGTCTATTGTCCTATGAATTACATTAGGTACTTAAAAACTACAAATACCTATTAGTGTTTTAGGAAATTCACTGTGGATGTGATTTTCCCTGTACTGTTCATTAGTGTGCTTCTGTACAGAGCTCTCAGAAGTGCAGTGGGCCCTGTGCAAAGTACAGTAGATTGCAATAAAGTGCAGATGTGCTTGGAATATATCCTCAGTTCACATGAGGTTAAATTACTCCCATTTAATTTTGTCTGCATTCAGATACAATTAATTTGTGTCCGTCAAACACACTTAAACGCGCCTACGTGCACCTTGGGATACAAGGAATCATGTTCTGGAAGTCCACTCTGTTTCAGCGATAGAAATAAAATAGACTTGGCATATAGCAGTAAATTACCCCATGACCAAGAAGATTCCCTCCAACTGGAATATGATCATCAACTTTTGAGTGGTCATGCTTTGACCTGAGCCAGGTAGCGTTGTCCCAAACAATTCCTGGGCACAGTTTGGGAGTCAGCCTGGGCCAGGAGCTCCCTCCATGGCATGGTTTGCATGTGGCCACTCTCTTTGGGAAGCTCAGAGGGCGGGAGCATGGACACAGGTTGCTCCATGCTGACTGCCCTTGGAGCTAGGGCATGGACCGGCCATCTCTTAGTTGAGACAGCTAAAATTTGGTGAGATAATTCAGAAAAAAACATGAGCCCTTGTGTTCAGATAGTGTTGAAGTACTCAAATTCATTGTACTAATTTGGAAAAGATGTTATTAAAAAAAAAAAAAGGGCAGGAAATCATTTAGAAAGAGCTCTGAGGTCTTTTAGTACTACTGTGCTCATTTCACTGGTGAAAATTATGCCCGTGTAAGTGCTGGGTGGGGTCATTACTCTTTAGGGAGTATCTGTTCATGCAGGATGTATCAATAACAAACTGGAATTTGATTTAAAGCCCATATGGAAAGCTTAGTGCTGTCGTACAGACAACACATACTTAATAGAAACTGCATGCCAGAAGGCAAACTAGAAAGTTTTATGTTACTAAGCATCGGGGCATTGTTTCTCAGAGCTATGTATATTGTTTGTCTTTTTTGCTATATATATTTTTATGATAAAATTACTTTTCTATTTCTTCAGAAGGAATTATTTTAACTTTTTTTAGTGATTTCTGATGCATATTGACAGAAGCGCTATTTTGGGACAGAATCTTTGCATTTAGTTGAGTGGTGACTTCTGTTATCTCACGATATTGTGCCCAAATTTAATAATTTATTAATTTTTAGAATCACAGTTTATAAGCATTAACCCCTCTTAGATTTTACCAGCTACACCCTATGAAAGAATACATCTTGGGGTAAGATTTGGCAACAGATGAAAACGTTTAAATGTATTTTGGGTTTTTGCATGTTGAGCTAAGTGTCTAATCTCTGGAATTACTGAAGACCCAGGCAGTATAAATAGTGGAGTTTAGAGAGCTATTTAGCTGATACAAATATTTGTGTCTTCTTTACAGTGAGCTACACAGCTCTGTAGACTCCTTTGGATGTATTTATCTTGCAGGGAATTTCTCTGTGTTGCCGGGGACCATTCTGCTTCTCTCCTGGCCATATGTGGGGAGTGAAAGCTGAAAGACTTAGACAAAAAGTATTGGAAATGGAAAAGGCTTGAGTTTTGGGGAGCTGGTAAATGGATGGAGTATATATGCCTATGAGTATATACGGCTGCTCAGGATCACTTGAGAATAGGAGAGTAATCTCTGTTGCATTTTTACGCTGTCTTTAAAAATACACTCGGATCTATCATCCATTTATCTTGTGTTGGTCCACATATAGAACTGCAGCTTTCTAATGTTACAACATTTACACTAGCAACTCAAGTTATAGCCTTAAATTTTAAGACATTAAATTTTGAAAAAAAAAAAGGGTAGAAAATAAAGTTCTTTATTCTTTACTCAACATTGTTCAATATGGGCACAGGGTTCCCAGTGATGGGAAACAGGACAAGCCATACCATTAAAAACCTTATGTCTTATGATACATTCTTGTATGGACTAAATAATTGCAGCCTTCAATATTAACCAGTATTATCCTCGTCTGTGTGTCCAGGCCAAATAAGAGGAGGTTGTCTTGAATTTGAAAAGGGACTTATAACAATTAATTAACATAGTCAAATAGGAGTGGGAAAGTTCCTCCCCAAGGACACTAGATTCTGGGGACTGTGATGGAAAAAAACCCCAAGAGAACTTGGTGCATCACTACGACAAGTTGAATTTCACTTAACTGTACCTGCCTAAAAGTTTAAACTTAAGTTTTGCAGTAACTTAGGCCTGCTTCTGTACTCAGAAATGAGGGAGAAACAATCCAGAGGGAAGTTAACTTTTTAAGAAAGAAAATTCTTTTTGTTTGCTTTTTTTTTTTTTTTTTTTTTTCCCCAAAAACATTTAAATTGCATTTAAGTGGAATTCATCAGATGTTAGGAAAAATGCTTCTGGTGCCTTCAGGGTGGTTCTCTTTGGAGAGCGAAGTTCTGTGTACGCAGTGGGACCTTGATATGAAAAAAAGAGTGTAATGATGATCTCTCATAGACTGAGAGGTCAACACCAGCTCCCTATATACTGTCTACCTCTTTTGATATACATAGATGCAAAGATAAAAAGAATGGAGATGGAACATCAATCCAGAAAAAACCCTTTATTCTCCAGGCAGTGTTTTTTTCCAATACTGCAGAACATACCTTACCACAGTTAGGAATCCAAATACAGAGGGAATTCATTTCACTGCATCACTCCAGTGTTTCCAGATGAGCGCAAAGATAGCACAACCAGTAGCATCTCAACTGTAAATTAGCTGTCTGGGCATCAAAGTGTTTGTAACCATTATTCAGTATAAAAATAAGCCTGCTGGTATTAATGGTTTCTCTGATTACACATTGCTTGGGAATGTTTGGGATACTGGTTGAATTGGTTAAAAGTAAACAGAAAATAAACAGAAACAGTTTTCCATTATTACCTATATGTCTGTAAATATTGTGTCATTCTTGTCGGAATGGGAAAAAGCTATCAAGTGGAAAAAGTTTCTTGTTATAGCAAATAATATCAATAGATTTTTTACACTGCTACAAATCTAAGATTATTAGGGTTTTCTCACGTTGGGGCTGATTGCTATGGTTTCGTAAACCGTGCTATTTCTTTGGGTCTTCAGTCCTGGTAAAATATTGTTATTTTTAGAGCATTTTAGTGAACATTGCTCATACTGCAAATTGAGGCGGTTTTGCTGGGAGGAGAAGGTGTTATTTGCTTTTCTGTCTTTTAGTTCTTTGAGTATTTTTTTTGCCACTGTTTGCTTTCCCTGAGGAAGAGGAAGATTCTGGGCTGTTGTATTTTGTATTTTTGACACCCAAATGACTGTGTTTATAACACTTTTGGAAGGAAAGTTTTTATATATATATATATTATTTATATCTTTAAATGTAGACACACATACACGTAAACAGTATTTCCACGGACCATTTGATTGGGAGCCAAATGTAAGACTAAAGGAATGTTCTGCTCCTAAGTGTATTTTAATACTGTGTTTATTTGCAATCTTGTGTTGAGCATGTTTGTTGTTTAGATATATTAGTCACCATATATTGGTACTCACAACATAGTTATTGTTTATGTAAACTTTGGAGAATTGGGAAGAAGGAATGATGCTGAAGTCTGACAGAGGTCCCATTGGTAGTAGGTTATTGAAATTGCTGTTATGCTTTAAAGTAATTAAACAAATCAGTGCTGATAACGATTAGTATTTTTGTATTTCTGAGGTTGTGTAGAGATGCAATAATGCAAATCTTTTCTACAAGACAGGATGTAATTCAGACGTTTTGCAGGGGAGTTTGGGGTGTGATTTTTTCAGGTCTGTTTTCTATGTAGCAAATTACTAATCTTTTATACCAAGGTATTTGTCTTTTATACAACTCCATTAGCTTAATATTTAAGTCCTTTCTGCATGAATTAAAAAAATGCAACAGTTTATTTCCTACAGTAAGATAGTAACCAGGCCTATACTGAGAACAGTTTTATCATCTCAAGCTTTCCTAAAAGAATTGGCCACTTGGATAAAACCATTTTCAAGACAGTTTTGCACAGGATTCACTAAACTCAAAAGAAAAATCCATGGAGTTGTAATGTGAATGAAAATTATATAAACATTTCAAACACGGTATTGCTCTATGACATTATCGCTTCTCACCTGTTGCAATGAAGAAATTTTCTGACACTATTGTGAAGAGCAAGACTGAAACCTCAGCACAGAGACCCCATATTTTTTGGCAGAAAGCTTCACAACCACCCGCTTTTCTCACTCCCACCTGCAAAGCTCCATGGTGCAGAAGCACCTTGGACCAAGCTTCAGCATGCACTCCCGAATTTGTCTCTGCTTCCATTGATGGATTCGTATCACAAAAAGCCTTCTGTGGAAGAGAACAAGCTCTTCTCACAAATGAAAACAATAGAGGAAAGTTCCCTGTGGCATGAAATAAAAGGGGGTTTGATGGTGTTCTTCTGTTTCGACTGCTGCAGAAGAGAGGGTTCTGAGATTTAACAGGCAAGGTCCTGGATTTAACAAATAGATGAGAAGGTTCACAAACCAGTATTAAGGAAAGGATATTTTCCTGCCTCGTCCATAGGAGGCTGGTGCATGCCTCTCAACCTAAGTTGTGCCATCTTAATTTATATGAAGGTTCGTTTATCTGCTGTTTCTAGACATGACAGATGTAGTAGAGAAGCCTCTTTTTTCCTCTCCTTACTCCATATATTCACAAAGGGAATGGCAATAGCTTTTCCAGTATTAGTCTCCAGCCAGGAACCAAAACCTAGTTTTAATCATGCTCATGGGTCAGCCCTGCAAATACCTTCTACCAAATTACTAAGAAACCCTTTCTTTTAAACTGGCATTTACCCTCTGATAGCAGAGTGAGCAAGCTCTGTGTCATCGTACCCTCTCCATACACAGTTTGTAGCAGACAGACAATATAGAGGAGCTCCGAAAGTGATTTGCAGGCTGCACTCCAGCTAAATATAGCCAAAATGAGCTCAGAACTATTGAATTGCACAGCTTAATGGGGTAAAACAAAATCTATTGAAGGCTATTGAATACAAAGACAGTAGCGTTTGGTTAAAGAAGTGCTTAAGCCACAGATCACCGGGTGCTGTATGACTAGTCAGGGAAAGAATTATTATAAGCTTGTCTTGTAGTTATACTGTTGCCTAAGCCTTCCTGGCTAGCTACTGTGGGAGCCTGGGCTAAATGAAGATTTGCTCTGTCCCGCCTTAGATACATTTGATCTTTGCTTTTCTCCTTTTGGTTTTGGGTTGGTTTGTGGGTTTTTTTATTTTCTTCTGACCACAGGATTAGCCTGGGCTAGTACAATTTTTCTCCTCAGCAGTAAAGAGGTACTTTTACTGGCTTCTGGTCTTATATTGTCTGTGGTATTTGATTGAATTCAGATAGGTTTTGTGAACATTTGGGCAGGCACTTAAGCAAAAAATCACAAATCATTCAATGTGATTCATTCAATAGTCACTATCTATGCATTGTTATCTTCCTTTGAGTAAGTTCAGTCTAAAAGCTAGCATGTCACAAAAATTGATTACACATTACCCAGTTGCTAAGTACAAGAGGTGTCAATTGTTGTTGCCATTTGCCAAGCCTTCCCATCTATATTCACACGAGAGTTCGGATGTCATTAGGAAAGTCAAATGATCTGTTGCCTAAGGTGAAGGTCATTAAGGCAATCGAATAGTAAATACATCGCTTCTTATTGAATTAAGTATATTAGAAATACCAGCATTTTTGGTTTCAAAGCTCATTCTGATGGGACTACACTTGTAAACTGACACTCAAACTGTCCTTAAAATAGCATCCTGTGGCAAATTTTTAGAGGAGATATCATTTTAGTACTGAGAGTAAGAATAGGAATATAAGTACAATACAAAGTATGCGTGTTAATGTGATTTTAGTTTTATCAGCTTTCAGTGACGATTAACATGCAAGGAATTAAAGTGAGCATAGGACATCTCTTAACCAGAGAAGTCGCCTCCCTTTGTACTGCATGTTTCTGGAGGCATTATTTTCTCTTTATGCATTAAACTCAGAAATTATTAGCTGTTGAATCTTATAAACTAAATAAAAGAAGTAATTCATTGCATGGCAAATAAATACTGAATCATGATACCAGAGCAGTCAAATCTCTGGAAAGCAGGCCTGCCTTTCAGAGGGACCATGTTGGTAGATTGGAGAAATGGGCCGATGGGAACCTGATGAAGGTCAACAAAAGCAAAAGTGGGATGCAATAACCCCATGCAACAGTACAGCTTGTGGGCCAGCCACATACTGGCCTGTGTTAGCAAGGGATTAGCCAGCAAGTCAAGGGAAATAATGCTTCCTCACTATTTGGCACTTCAGACACCATATCTGGAATCTGTGTCCAATTTTGTGCTCCCAAGTACAAGAAGGACTTTGACATACTGAAACAAGTCTGGCAGAGGGTCATCAAGAAGTTTAGGGGGCTGGAGCACCTGACATATGACAAAAGGCTGGGAGACGCGCTTGTTCAGCTTGAAAAAGAGGAGGCTACAGGGAAAATTTATTGCTGTCTACAACTGACTTATGACGGGATGCAGAGGAAATAGAGCCAGACCCTACCTGAATGTGCATGGTGACAGGGCAAGAGGTAAACGACAGCATTTGGACTGATACGTAATAGGGAAAAAAAAGATTCTGATCAAAGATTGAAACTGGTTGGCCAGAGAGGCTGAGGAAGTCTCTAACTTTGGAGATACTCCAAACCTGACTGGTCAAGGTGCCAAACCACTTGATCTAACTGGACCTCTTTTGAGCAGAGAGTTAAACTAGAGATCTCTGGGAAGGTCCCAAACATTTTTCTGGGTAAATTATTCTACAATTCCATGATTCCGTCCTGAAGTTTCCCATTTTGGAAATTAAAATAGAAATAGAAAGAGCTTTTATAAAACACATAGATGATAAACCATCTCAAATTTCTAAAAACTGTTTAAAAATCTAGGTAGCGTATAATTGGACTTTCCAGCTTCTGCACTTTCTGTAATCTGTAACTGCTGGTATTTCCTGGAATAGACGTTTTATGTATACAAGGACCAGGGTTTTCTGTCTTTCATTTTGTCTCAGTCATTGTGGTTTATTTTATCTATAATGTTGCTTGCTGTATTCTTCCGTAAGAATATGATCTGGCTGCTGTGCAAAATTGCACTCAGCAATAGCTTCACACGTGTCAGGGCTATGGAGTCAGAAGCAGTAAGATTTAAGCATTTTAAGTGTCTGTTGAAATGGTAAAATAATATAATTAAGCTCTACATGTTGCAAAATGGGAGATGCATCCTTACTCAATCCACTAGAAAACGGACCCAGAACGTTCCTAACAAAACAGCATGGGTAATAAACTGGCATAGTTTATTAATGCTACACAAGGTAGCAGGTCTCCATTTGTATGTTTTGCCCCTCGAGCTTTAAATTTTCTCTCCTCTCTTTTCTTCCATTTTTCTCTCCCACTTTTGATGAAGATTGAGGATACCTAGACAGTTATACGCTTTCATTAAATGAAGCAGAAAAAGGTTATTTTAATTTGGGTACTCAGGAAAAACAGTAAGAGTTCTCATTTTTGGATAGCTACTTTACATAAAGTCCTCACAGAGTGAACAAGAAGAGTTTAATCTTACTGATATTCCTGGGATCAGCATTTGACCCCTTTAATAATCCAGGGTTTACGATTAGCTAACTTTAACATGGCAAAAATTAGGCATTGCTACCGCTTTGGCTTGACAAAGCACATCCACAACTAGAGCTATGTTTTCAGGGAAGACAAGACCATAATGGTATCACTAGAAAAAATATTGATTTTGCATACAGAATAAATTTTAGAAATGAATTTATGTGAATTCAGTACAGTTTTGTCAAGGGGGGGACATAGGTTTATTTTGGGGACAAAAAAATATTCCTCTCAGTTGAATGCGTGGATTTGTGGCTTAAGACATAGCTTTTCACTTTTGTATGCACGTAGTGGCAGGCGTTTAGAATTTCTTTGGTATATTGGTATCTGGTGCTTAAAATGTTTTCTTTTGGTGTTCTAAAAGAAATTTCATTAAAAGCAATGGCAAGAAAGCAATGTTAAACTGGCAATATCAAAAATACATTATTGCATGTATTTTATTCTCAAATAATTCTTAAGCATTTTTTCCAGGCTCTTCTTTTGAGTGGTACATGCAAGGCGCAAAGATATGGACTCTTTAGTGGCGGTGTTAAGTGCTGTTGAAACTTTGCCCCTGGAACTTCGGAAGCAATCATTAAATTTGGTTTTCCATTTGATCAAACGAAAGAAGGACGGGTAGTCTCTGTCAGAGGGCTGGATTTTATTTCCCAAAGCTAACAGCCATTTCCAGGACTTTGTCAGACCTACTATGAGTTTTTTCTACCATTGTCAGATGGTATTATTTAAAATCAGTTCATCCACTTGTGTGGGATTCATATCCTATATCATACAGTGACTCTGACAAGAAGATGCTTTTACTAGGAGTGTTATTCAAAGCACTGTTGATTTTCTCAGGCTGCAGACATCTGCAGAAAAAGCTTGTAGAACATACAGCATCTGGTATCGTGTCCTAGCTCCTTACACAGACCATATCAAACAGCGTAGAAACGGAACACATACTCTACATCCGCTTGGAAATAATTTTTTTTATGTTTGTTGTAGATGTATTAGCTGTCAGCTCATATCATCAGCTAATTATTTTATATCTGAAAATTGTAATAGCATCCTCAGATGTACTAAACTCAGGCAGATTTCCAGCTACTAATCACACCCTTCTTAAAATGGGAGTTAACTCTTGATGTACCCCAAGGTTGGAGATCTGATTTCTAGTTCCAGTATTTAAAGAAATGTATTGGTGCGACAACTGCTGTGCCTGCTAACCTTGTTACCCTGAATTGTATTTTAAAGAAAGAGACAAAAATGCAAGAGACATTGGCGTCTTTGAGAAATGCTAGATCTGACTCTAGAAAGGTCAGAAAAACTCAGAAACCCCAAAGAAGCCAATCAACCACCAATGAAGAGAAAATTTTCTCCAACAGCATATATGATGGCATGAGAATCTCCAGCAACTTCTAACAGCGCAGCCAAGTAATTGGTGCCAAACTGTGGTTGTTAGTGTTGCTACACTATAAGGACCTTTTATACTCAACAGGCTTCAACCTTCAAAGCTGTGCTTCAAAATCTTTTTGTCTTGCATCCCAGTTATGTGAAATTGTTAAGTGCAATATTGTGAACCAACGACATTTTTCCATTATTCTGTAAGTAGGGCTATGTGATTTTTATAGATTTTTATAGATCTTTGATTCACCTTGCCACCTCTCCACCTCCCAAAAAAACCCTAACCCTTCCATTTCAGTCAGTCTGAACTGCTAAGAAAATCTAAATCGAATGAGAGAAATTCTTTGAAATGTGAACAGGTTTTGACATTTCCAAAATTCAATTATTTTCATATTCAGGTTAAATTTCCAAAGCCATCATTGCCCAGCAGTAAGAATATCAACCTGTAGTACGGCATATATTCAATTTCTTTATAACTGTTTTTGAACAGGAATTAGAGCCATCGCCTCCCTTTCAGGAGATTACCATGGTAGTAGGACTCTGGGATATCTCTTGCTAAGCTCTTGAATTCTAAGCTTTCTACCTTTTGAAATCATCTGACCAGCTGTAGAATTTCTATATTTTAAAATACGGTCTATTTTCCTCTTTTGTAAATGGCTGAAAATTTTGCATGTTGAATTGAATGGTGCTAACATCGTTGGAAGGTATTGTTTTCATTGCAAGCAATTTTAAGAACGTGTGCAGGGAATAGTCCTTTGTTGAATTTAGTTCTCTAACAGGCTGGATGAATGAATACTATGTTCAAAAGCTATTGTTGATGCAGCATAACAATTTGTGTGTTGGGCATTGCAAATTAAGAAGATTGAAAGTCAAATTACCCAAACTAGCCCTTTTGTAAATGTCTTAACGATCCAAATACTCTTTATATCGCTTTTAATTGCTGATTTGAAATAAACAGTGGCTTCTCTCTTATGATGGGTTTCAGAGTGTGCTGATTTAGAAGAACTGAAAATCTGAGCAGTTAGTTTAATAGTTCTTAATTAAATTTACAAATCAGGTTACATTTAAATGAATTCTTTTCAAGTGATTTTAAAATGACATAGTTCTACACCTTACAATTACAATGAAGACTGGTTGTTTTGCTTTGAATTATTATGGCAATTAAGAAATGTATCAAAATATTTTCTAATTATGCATATCTCTCCAAATGAGATAAACTTAAGCAAAGCTTTTTCTTAAAATATTTTAAAATATTCTTAGTAATTCTGAATGTTGTACCTCAAACTTCATAATAATTTATAATTCTGATACACTAGTAAATTTTAGTTTTGTGGGTACCTGTGACTAATTAATTTAGTTCTATACTCAAAAAGGAAAGTCCAATATCTGCCTATTTAGGCAGTGCATCAAAATACTTTTGAAACTAAAACTAGTGTCCAGTATCCAGTTCAATTTATTAATTAGTGCTACATTATTGTATATAGTTGAGAATTTCAGAGGTCATCGACACACTGCATTTAGATACTTTCTGAGCAATATAAAGGTCTGTCTTCACTGAATTATGTCTTGTAAAACTAAAGGAGTTTTAAAATAATTGCACACGTGTAATAGCAACCAGTGGAAGAGTGCTGTAGCGTTTAGCTGAGATAGTGTTAACATTAGCTCATTGTATCAATATTTGTAAGACTGAGAATCTCAAGGGTTGTTTCTTTGGAAAGCTGCATATATTCATTATCAATTTAAACCATCAGTATAAGAACTGCCTTTGTCTTGGAAATATAAATAAAGACTTGTCAGTAGCAGATGAAGACTCTTTACCACTTCACAAGTGAAGGGAATGTGTAACAAAGGTTGTAGAAGTCTGAAATTTCTGCTGAACATATTACTTTCATGGCATGTATTATACTAAAAAACTTAAAAATATTTCACAAAAAATGTTTCTTCTAATGTGTTGTTTTAAATTCTATATTACTTAAGCAAATATTTAAATATTATATTAGCTTTTCTGCATACTTGACATGAATATAATTCTACCTTCCTGCCAAGTATGTCAAAACCCAAATTCACTTTCATTTGCCAGGGTAAATGTTTATTTTGTTTTCCCACATAATGTGCTCTTTAAAGTGTCACCAGGATACCAAATCTGATTGCTTTTTAATAGAGACACGGTGGGGTTTTTTTTTTTGCTTTCATTAGGAAACAGGATAAACTATCAGTAAAGCTTATGGTAATGAATCCATACACAGTAGATGCTCTTTGCTCTCCGTCCCCTCATCTCAGAATTAAAAAAAAAAAAAAAAAAATCCCATCAAAACTATTGTAAGGGTACCTCATTTTTTATACATGCATGAACTCTATAGTAGTAATGGGTGTTGGGTGGGCAATCAGTGCTGCAGAGCAAGAGACGGGGGCACGTAGGATCTGTTTCTTCTGTTAAAGGCAAGCTATGATGACTCAAGGCTCCCCAAAACAACTTGTTGTTTGTTTTGCTGTGAAATGGCTGAGATTAGTTAAGATATAATTCATTGGAAGGTCGCTATTGAAAAACCGTAGTTTCACTAGTACAGAACATCTACATTTCAGATACTAAAAGCTCCCAGGATACACTTGTGTAGGTTTTCACAAGTCAGTTTCACTTTGACTTTCGTCCTTGAAATCTCAAAATATTCCTCCAATCTTAACCAAACTAACAAAATCTGGCAAATTTTGTTGACAAATTAAAAGTTTGAATTTTCTGCTTTTAAATGATATATCTGTAAAGTTTCATCGAAAAGTTTCAGTTCTATATATGTAACTGGTCTAAGTATTACTGTGAATGTTGTATGAAATTCAAAAATATTTTTCTGAGACTTCCCTTTTTGTTTCACAGAGAAGGCAATGGGGATGTTTAATAAGAGAACTCCTGTCGTGGCTTTGGATGTTGATGATTGTTTTGAATTAATGACAGCATATGTTTCTTTGGTTTCATGTAAATGCTTAATAATTTTGTGGTATATTTATCAATAGGCATGGTGTAAGGGACTAACTAAATAGATTGTTCCAAATTAGCCTAATTAGCTGATGGTTCAAATTAACTTAATTCCAAATGCTACATCATTTTGTTAAATCCTGGAATCTTCATGTTTTCCTTTTTCTCTCTAACATTAGAAAGAGAAAAGAGAAAGTAGAGGAAAAAACAAGAAGCGTTTGCCAATTAAACAAACTGCTTTTGGGAAAATAATCTTTTTTATGATTCTATTTCTCATGTGTATAGTGGAGATAATGCTCACAAGGCTACTATGAAGATAAATTTGGTCATATATAAAGAAATTAAGAGAAAATAATGAATGGCAGCATAGAAAATTTTGCATAGTTAAATAGCAAATGTCACGCAGTCGTTTGACTAAGGAAATATTCACACTGGGCAAAATTCTGTTCTCAGTGTCATGAATGAAGTCCCAATTAAAAAAAAATAAATAAAAATCCTAAAGCTTTTCTTCAAAGCCTTTCAATTCAGGCAGTGATTTTTAGAGTCTTCTTACTCTTCATACCTGGGCACATTGTGCAGGTTTGAGTTTGCTTTTTTCTCCCCCAGCCTGTGCAAGCTGGGTGCACATGGCCAACATGCGTCATGGCATCACCATGCTCAAGGTTCGCACTGGTTTAGTATCCGTGCCAAAAAACTCCATAAGCTTTGCAACAATTGTGAAATGTTTGCGCTCAGTCATGCTCAGTTGGCAAATTAGTAGCAAAACCCGGGCAGGAGTTTTGAATGTTGCAGTCCTGTTCTTTTTCAGATTGGGAAGCCTGGGCTGTTCAAGAGGCAGCAGGTAGCCAAATTCAGCCTGGGAGGCTGAGACAGCCGTGTCTCTTATCAATTATTTTGAGCTTAAAGAGAAATGTACTCTGTCTTTATAAAAACAAATGCAGATTATTTGTAATGCATACTGGTCACTGTTTTTCTGAGGGAAGCATTTCCTTTTTAACTCAATTTATGACTCATTCTCTGAATTTCGTGATGTGATTTTTATCTGGAGTTGCATGTCTTGCAATTATCAAATTAGAAAGGTTTTTCCAAAAGAATAAAAATCTAACCACAGAATTAGACTCAGTGGCGTAAATGCCACAAGTTGAATGTGAAATGTGTATATGCACACTTCTTGTGTTAAGGAAGCAAGAATACATTTTTGAATAGCACTCTATATTGTTCTCTGATTACAGTGGACAGGAAAAGTTTTCTAACAGAAAAAGTTAATTCAAGTAACTGTGCACTGTCCAGTCACATGTCAAGGAGACCACATCTACATACATATAGTACCATGTATTTTAATTTTAATTAATTAATTTTAATGCTTTCCTTATGGACATTCAAGAATACACTTCTCACACGAATTAATCATAAAACTTGCCAGCTTTGGATTTGTTGTGTAAAATGGCTGAGATGTAAATTGTTTTACTTATTTTCGTAGTTAATAGGTACGTGAATTAATGAATTAGTGGTCTTCCTTTCAAAAACCAGATCAATGTCTTGTGCTAGGTGCATCCCATAGTTTATAATCTCCCAGTTTGCATTAACACCTTGTCTGTATGGCTAAATGGTGAAGTTCTCAGCTGGCAATCAGTCCTCTATTTCTATCAATCATCTGCATTCCTGTGTCCTGCAGGGAGAAGGGCACATCCAGAGGTGACACATTCTCTTACCAGAGCTGGAATAGGTGTGATCAGCCTATAGAAGTGCCTCTTTTTTCCCATTGATTATAAAGGGTGACTAGATACCACTAAACCACCAAACTTTGGATGAGGTGAGTCCTAGCCCAAGAGGCGATGCTGTAATGACTTTATGAAAGAACCCAGCCAGCTTAGCAGCAGCTGGAGTTCTCTCTAGAGCCATACTGGCCTGTTTTCATTCCAAAATACTTCTATATATACAGTTGAAGTTGGATTTCTAATCTGCATGTGAGAGCATATAGAGAAAAAGCTCTTTTAGGATGTGTCCCATTTTGAAAGCCCATTTTTCTGCTTTCCTTTGATAAAAGGGTGATAATCATCTGTGCTAGGTACAACCTGAAGTTAGGAGAGCTGTTCATAGGGTGAGATCTTACAGCTATTGAAGTTAATGAAAGCTTTTCTGGGAACACTATAGAATTAGGATTTCATCTATAAGTTGTAAGACTGAATTCAGACTTAGGAATTGGATTGCTGTAATGTACACCAAATTACTTGTGCATACAGCAGAAAATTTGTATCTTGAATTTCTTATTCGTGCATGTACATTCTGGCATTATTTTGGAAGTTGGTTTGTTTTTTTTTTTTTAATATTTTCTTTAAGAAACAGCATAACTAAAAAAAACCAACCAACAAACCTTTTTCATTCCACTCTGATTGAAAGAGCATCACCTGCCAAGGATGCCTGCATGGTTATGCCTATAGCATTGTAGTACTTGTAAATCTCCTGTGCAGAATGGTAATTTCCTGTGTAGGATGGTAATATCCCAAAGAATGGCAGATACTGTGAGAATTGGCTGTTCTACTGGGAATGAGTATAAGACAAGGCTGTTCTATTAAGGGTAAGGGAAAAGACAGAATTATAATATTTACAAATAAGATAACAGGAGTAAAATGAATATGTGGTGTTCATATGATCTGAAACCTTTTCAAGTTTCTCCTACTCAGAATTTTCCTTTATCCTCTTATGCTCCTCTGTTTAGTGGAGCTCCAGAGGATTATTCAGGAGGATATTTCATAGTGTCTGTCAGCAGGCCTGATTCACAAAGATATGCCATATCACAGGAAAATGAATTTAATCACAGGTATTGGTTACTAGTGTATACCTTGGGTTCACTTTGCTTTCCTTTGTTTTCAACATAAAGCATGTAAGAACAATGTTCTTGAGGAATTCCTCCTTCTTCATTTTTCATTTAACATTAACAAAACTCTTAAATGTAATTTTCAGAAACGTATATTGATGCTCGTTATTAAGAGGACAGAGTTTTGCGATGCAAATTTTTTAAATTACGTTCGTTCTCTTACTTACATTTGCCAGTTAAAGCCAGTGAATGAGAAGGCTGGTCCCTAGTTGATCCCAAACTTACCTACTACCTTACCTAGTTTAACTGCCTTTACTGGATGTATTGCTTAACAAGTTGTGTCTGTAAAGTGAGTAATTCTGGACATGTTCTAATTGGGTGAATAGATCATAGAATAGTTTTCATTGGAAAAGACCTTTAAGATCATCAGGTCCAACCATTAACCTAGCACTGCCAAGCCCAACCACTAAACCATGTCCCTGAGCGCCAGAATAGATAGAATATCTATCTATCACTATAGATAGAATATGGAGGCCCCATCCCTGGAAGTGTTCAAGTCCAGGTTGGATGGGGCTTTGGGCAACCTGGCCTAGTGGAGGGTGTCCCTTCCCATGGCAGAGGGGCTGGAACTAGATGGGCTTTGAGGTCCCTTCAAACCCAAACCATTCTATGATTCTATTCTATGAGTCTATGTCTGGGAATTGAGTTTCACTGAAGCAGATTATGGCTAGGATTGATCTCCTAGTGGACTTTGAGTTGAAACAGCCCCCTTCACCTTATGCCACTCAATGTAGATCAGTAGGAACTGGACTGGATCCTCCAACCCTCTTCTACACCCATGATTGTGAGCAAGTGGGCAAGGCATGTTGTGCCTGTACCACTCCAAGCCAGCCTCCATTCACGACCATAAACAACCTTTGAGCAAAAAGTGTTTAGTAAGTGGCTGTACCTAAATTGGGTTCAAAACCAAGCTATCTGCAAATAACAATGGGGGAAAATATTATGAGGGTGAGAGGTACTTGAGGATTTTTTGAGATGACACCTAATATGATAACTACAAGAAATTTGCACTGAATCCATTATATACATTAAGTAAATGCACATTTCTAAGTTGTCTGTCCTTTTATTTATCCATCTATCCATATCTCTAGTAAGAAAGCTAAAAGAAATATTTCATAAATTTGTCGTGGCTTACAATATTTTCCTTTTGCTTACAAGTGAGTCTCTATAATTATATCATCATTAAATAGAATGACTGCAACCTTTACTTGTGAGATGCTAAAGCTGTTTATATGAATCTCATCTATGAATTGATACAGAGTCAGGATAAGTGCTCAGAAGAATGCTATCTAGAAGACATAAAGGTATCCTAATATTAACCTGGTATGTAAAGTTTTTGATGTACAGGCAGATGGAAACCACAGAAAGGTGTTACAGTGTCCTCAACCAGAAAAGTGATGGAAGGTCAGTCATCCTAATATATTAATAAACCCCACATAGCTTTTTAAGTTTGGTAGCATAGTTTATCCAAAATTATTTT
The DNA here is from genome assembly GCA_013400195.1 of Aramus guarauna. Lineage (NCBI taxonomy): Eukaryota > Metazoa > Chordata > Aves > Gruiformes > Aramidae > Aramus > Aramus guarauna. Next base: position 374,614 of record VXBL01004883.1, on the reverse strand, counting down.
ATGTTTTTTGGAAAGCACTGGTAGAAGATAGCCATAAATTTAGCACATAGTTTTACAATATTCATGATGATTCTTATTATAGCAGAAAAAAAATATTTTCCTGGAGAAATCAAAGGTATCCCGTGAAATGGAAATGTTTTGTTTGCAGGTTCCAGCTCCACATTTCAGACTAGCAGTAATAAATTTAGACAAGGAATTTGGATATGATATGGAGCTGGTTCAAATAAATACAGTATGTATAGATTTGCATATGTTCAAGGGCAAAGTCTTATGGGGCAGTGAGTCCCTGTCAGGAGGTCAGCTTTATTTATTCCTTAAACAATGAGATCATGACTGCTGGGAATGAATCCATTCATTTTGTTATTGTCTGTGCAATTCCATTTGCTTGCTTTCTTCATAATTCCCTTGAAATTTTTGCATAATCTTAAATAGTCTTGCCAGCACCCTTCCCCCTACTTATCTGCACATACTTTGTTAGATTAGTTTTTACATTCTTTGAGGAAGATGAATGGAGTTAGCACACACCCAGGGTACAAAGCCGCCTTTGTATATTCTTGCATTGCTTTGAGATCAGAGCAGGAACCAAATTTACTGAGTCATTCTTGAGTCTTGGCTTTTGCTTAGCCCTAAAATGGAAGTTGCCCTATTGCTGGTGGTGTTCTTCACTCATCACTCATCAGAGTAGGATTCATCTTGCTTTTCTGAGGTTGTCTGTACTGTGGACACGTAGACCTAAGCCAGTGTCCCTCGGGCTCCATTACTGATGTCCACAGTTGAACTTCAGACAAATTCATAGATGTGATTCATCTGACTTATTTTAGACATCTAGTTTAGGATGAATTTGCTCTCTAAAGGTGCCTAATATCTTTTTTACTGTAAAGGGACTTTAGGCGACTAATTAGGATGCTGCGGATGTCTAACTCGTTCAAACGAATCCCATCTTTTGGCCCTGGACAGAAAATCACCGATTTTCCATAATGAAAAATCAGAATTTCAAAATACTTTTATTTTAATTAATATTTGTTATAATCCAGAGCTTACTTTCATGTCATTTACAGCTGTGGATCATTAACATCTCTGTAACAGTTAAGATTTTTAAGGTTTTAAGGTCTCAAACTCTGTCTATTCGGTTAATAATATTGTAGAGAAAAAAAACAAAATTATTTCTACTATTTGTAACTGTGAAAATACATTAAAATTGAGATCATCTTGATCTGCCAGAAAAAGACCTCATGTTTTCATCTAATATTGGGAACTTTGTACTAAACACATGAACACTCAAAAACAGTATTACATCAAAGGCCTCAAGTTTGCTATGCAGACTTGTTCAGATTAATGGTTACTGCAGAATGTATGGTATGTTCTATAAGAGGTGGGTAAAAATGATAAAAATTCCCTGTATGTCTGTACTTTATAGCCAAATCAAGTATTACATTACAAAAGCTATTGATCTTTCCCCAAGTGGCATTTTTATTTTTGGTATAAAACTCTGAGTAAGCTTAATATTTGAAAATGCTTACTCTTAAAACCCCGTTTTTTTTCTTTGCTTACCAATTCAAGTGATTCTCAGAAGAGTACATACATTTTTCCTTTTTGTAACAAAAATCTTCAGATAGTGGTAATCCTCAGATAATTTCAAGATACAGAAGACTAAAAATGTGTTTTCAGCATATTTTGTAAATGCTTCAATATTGAGCTACCTTGTGTTTTATTTTTCAAATGATTTATTTTTAATCTAGATAATTTTTTACCTACAACCCTGGAGCTGTCAGGTACAGCGTACAGTGCCTTGTTATTCTCTAATATAAATAAATAATAAAAAAAATTATTTAGCATAGTCTTTTAGCAATATCAGCCATTGCAGGGAAATTTTGTTTCTTCCTTAGGGTAGTCACCTAGCTCCTCTGAACCCGTGATAGGTAGACGATGAAGAGGTCTTTAGCAAAGGAAATCAGGAAATCACGCCACAGTATGAATATGCAAGCAGTTTGGGAAGCCAACTTCATCATCATTAACATTGTTACCAAACACAGGGGTGTCCAGCCATGCTGCACATGTTTTTCAAACGTTCCAGCTCAGCAGCTACTCGGCACATTTCCTTCAAACACGAAATAGTTGGTAAGCAAGTTAACATTTGGCCTCTTGCCTTCCTCCCACACAAAGACCTTTGTATGTCAAGTGTGAAAGCTTTAAAATGGAATCCAAATAAGATTATTTTTCGTCCTGGATGGTAGGTGACAGCACACAACTCTTTACCTTTTCTTTCCCTTCCCTTTTTAATCTTCCTTTTTAGTTCTTCATGCTGAAAGAAAGATAGAATGCAACACATTTTTTGGAAGACTAAGCATACGTTTACCGTGCCAGGTCCTATCTACTGCATCCTTCAGCATGTTCCAAGGAAAGCATGCAAAGTATTTTAACTCTGCCGTACACCACATAACTCAGCTTCTTAACTGCTTAGAGTGACTAGTACTACTATAGAGGGAGTAAAAACTATCTAATTTTAATTTTTTTCATAAACCAGTGGGGCAGTGTTGTTGATGTCACTTATTATATCTGGTTTCAAGCTGAGGTTGCTTCAAGGTGGTATATCATTAGGGGTTTAAATGTTTCTTCATATAGGAAAGATTCCCAGCAAATTTGCTTTTATACTGATGAAAGAGGACTTCAGTCCTGTTGGAGTGACTTGCTATTCCTTCCAAGAACAGAATTTGGAAAATTTCACTTGTATAAAATTGAAGTTGTTTCTTAGTTAAAACATCTTGTATCATATCTTGTTTTCAATGAAAAATAGTTGAAAAATAAGGACTGTGAAAAAGCACAACTGGGTATTCTGTAGACTTAAAAGAAAGCACTACTTACAGGTTATAGCATTTCCACAAACTTTCCATGATTTCCCCAACATTGAATGCCATTTCCTTTAAACTCTTTTGGCCTGGAGTAACACTTTGTTCACAGTAATGCGCTCTCTCTTTCTTCTCTCTTTTAATCCCATGTTATTGATTCATTTTGAGTTTATAAAATATACCTTAGAAATGTAGAGATAAGGGAACATAAAATTTTTCCAAAGCAGGGATGATGTAAGAGAAAATAATTACTGTTTGTAATCTTGAGATGTGAAGAGGAAAGATGATCTGCTGTTGTCTTCTGCTTTGCTTTCCTTAAAGATGATATACCTATGCTATCCATCTATTTATTTGCTGATTATTTATAGACTATTCTAAAACTAGTAGGACTGATGGAATGACTATCCTTATCCCTTGAACTGTGAGTTTCCATGCTGTGATGTGGGGTTTTTTGTTAAAGTGTATCAGGAACAAAATATAGTCCAGTTATTTATGATAAAAGCTATTTTATTGGGTGGTGTTTTAGAGCATCACTCTAGAATCCACCTTTAAGAAAGACTTCTTTTAGAGAGGACAACTGAAGGGAGAAAGCAATTTTATTTCACAGATATGTAGGTAATTTTGCTACATAAATAATATTCATACAGAGAAAAAGTAAACATAAGTATTCAGTTAGTATGTAGGAACAAAATTAAGTCCAGTGTTTAGATAACTACTGTAGACAATTTGTAGAGAGAAATGAAGTCCCTGTTGGAAAAACCTCCCAGCAACACCTTTCTTTTAATGAACCTTTAAAATCTATTTGCTGAAAATAGCTATTGCTAAATCATTTGATTTAACACAACTGCTCTTGGGACTAATCTGGTTTTGCAGTTTCCATATTACATTATGGGATGCCTGTTAAAGTTAACATATCCTTGTCAAATTTCTAAGTCTTTTTTTTTTTTCTCTTTGTCATCTGAGGTAGGACTTTGAAGCATAACCTTTTTTCTGTTAGCATTTCATGTCATTTTGCTTTCCTGAGCCTGCCTTCTTGTTGCAAAGGGTTTTAAATCCCTGGGACTGCTGGATGTGAAAGGTAATAGATAATTCCTTGACACATATGTGACAACGGGTGAAATCTGAATATCCCTGGGATTGATACTGGGGCCCATATTGTTCAATATCTTCATTAGCCATGTAAATAAAAATGTGGACAAAGATTCAAAGTGCACATTCTGCAAATCCGTTGATGATAGTAAATTAAGAGCGGCTGGCACACTCATTGATGGAGCTTCAGTCCAGACAGGTCTTGTAAACCATGAGAGTTGAACCAACAGAAAATTCACTGAGTTTCTGCATCTGGGACAGGGTAACCCCATGCATCAGTACAGGCTGGATACCAACTGTCTGGATAGCAGCCCTTCTGCGAAGAACCTGGGGGGTGATAATGAACATCAAGCCAAACATGATTCAACAGTTTGGACTCATCACGTTAAAGCAAAACTCACAGTTTTGCAGAAAACTGGCTGGCAGACTGAAGGAGGTTGTCATGACCTTCTGTGTGATGCTGTTGAGCCAAATCTGGATCACTTCATCCAGTTTTGGGTGCTTCAGTTCCACAGAAATGCTGAGAAACTGGAAAGGTTTAGCTGAAAGCTACTGAAGAGCTGAAGGCCCTGGAGCACATGACCTGTCAGAAGAGGCTGAGAGATAATTACTTATTACTTTTACTAGCCTGAAGAAGAGGAGGCTAAGATTAGATAGCAGCCTCCAGTTGCTGAAGGGCAGTTACAACAATGATAGAAACAAACTTTTCTTAGTAGTGCTAGGTAGAATAAAGGTCAAGAACCACAAATTATTGCTTGGTGGTTTCAAGTAGGACCTTAGAAATCTTTTTGACTAGTGCAACACTGGAGCAGGTTACCTACAGGAGACTTAAAATCTCTGTCCTTGGAGGTTTTCTAGACTAGCCACACTTGACTTCATCCAGTGTTGACAATAGTCCTCTTTTAGGCTGGAGATTGGGCTAGAGACCTCTAGAGAGAGGGTTGTTGGAGAAAGATCTCAAGCAACAGTTCTGCAAGCCTGCACATTTCCATGTAAAATTTCAAGAAAATTTTGTCATAGAGAATCTCAGTCTGTTTGATTACCCACCTGAAGTTAAATTATTTCAACATTATTTCAACAAAAAGACACAAATGATTACAGAATTTAAACCATATTGCATAAAAAGTTAGCATTTTGAAGTATTTGAAGAAGTTATCTCTTGATATGTGAAAAATTTAAACCCAAATTAGATGCCTTTCTAAAACATATAGTAAGATAGTTACATATAGTAAAATAGTACATATAGTAAAATTACGCAAGTAAAATAGTACATGTAGTAGAATTACACAAGTGAAATAGTACATATAGTAAAATTACGCAAGTAAAATAGTACATGTAGTAGAATTACACAAGTGAAATAGTACATATAGTAAAATTACACAAGAAATTCTAGGACTGCCATTTCTAGGATGCATTATGTGAGAAGTATCCTGTGCTATGCAGAAGTTCAGATTAGATGATCCTGGTGGTGCCTTCTCTCTTCAAAAGTATGACTGAATTAATTCAGAGGCAAAACAGATCTCTGTTATGGTTATGTTAGATGAGGGTTGAAGTTAAGGCATGTATTATGAAAATTATTTTTACATGATACAAAATCAATCTAGGCTTACTTAATGTCTCAATGGAATAAATTAACTGAAAATTTTTACTTATCTGAAATGGCAGCTCTACAAAATGCAGTCAAGATGCCAGAAGCATGCATAGGAGAACTGAAAAAAATGCCGAAGTAGAACAGTTTCTATCCTGGTGACTAAGAGTCAAAATACAGTAGAAACGATTGACTGGGTGAAGAAGAAAAGAAAGAAGGAATATCCATGTATGCTCCTGGACAGTTAGTGGTTTAATTTACAACTAAATTGAACATGTTGCCTGTCAAGGAGGTCTCATAATTGATAAATTGTACTGTCATAGCAGAGTGACCTAAAAGGCAAAGAAGAGAGGAAGAAATGGTGTACTTGAAGCACTGATTTTTTTTTTTTTTTCTTTTCCCCTGATTTGAGAAACTGCTAAGGCCAAATGTTGGTTGTATAGCCTGAGTCCAACTACACTTACCAACAGCCATTTTGTTTTCCATTAAATCAGATTAAAGAACTCTGCAATTACAATTTTATCAGCTGTAAAAGTGCTCAGGGAGTCAGAGCAAAATTTGTGTGTATGTGTGTGGTTTTTTCATTGGGTTTTTTTATCTTTAATGTGAACACACTTGTACTTTACCTTCCTTGTGCATGGTTCCTTGAGCTCTGTGGGCTCACTGCAGAAGTAAAATACTCATGAGCCAGCAGTGTGCCCTTGTGGCCAAGAAGGCCAATGGTGTCCTGGGGTGCATTGCAAAGAATGTGGCCAGCAGGTAGAGGGAGGTTCTCCTCCTGCTCTACTCTGCCCTGCTGAGGCCACATCTGGAGTTCTGTGTCCAGTTCTGGGCACCCCAGTTCAAGACAGATAGGAAACTACTGGAGAGAGTCCAGCGGAGGGCTACAAGGATGATGAGGGGACTGGGGCATCTCTTGTACGAGGAAAGGCTGAGAGAGCTGGGGCTGTTTAGCCTGGAGAAGACTGAGAGGGGATCTGATCGATGCTTATAAATATCTGAAGGGTAGATGTCAAGAGGATGGGGCCAGAGTGTTCTCAGCAGAGCCCAGTAACAGGACAAGGGCAATGGGCACAAACTGGAACACAGGAAGTTCCATCTGAACATGAGGAAAAACTTCTTGACTCTGAGGGTGACCAAGGCCTGGAACAGGCTGCCCAGAGAAGTTGTGGAGTCTCCTTCTCTGGAGAGATTCAAGACCTGCACAATCCTAATCCTGTGCTTTAGCAGGGGGGTTGGACTAGATGATCTCCAGAGGTCCTTTCCCACTCCTACCATTCTGTGATTCTGTGAAAATCTCAGTGCCATCAGCCACTCCTGATACCACTTTGTATCCTTAGTTATGGTTCTGTTCTTACCAGGTGTAATGATTTATTCATTGAGTTCTTGTTTGGAAGATAGTTATATTCCTTTCCTTGATGTTTAAGACAATCTGCTTCCCTTGTTTGAGAGACTTGAGTAAGCTGTCTGCTTCTGAAGAGGATAATCATTCTCTTTTAATCTAACTACCGCTTCCTGCCTCTGATACGTGAAGGATTTAATCTCCTCTAAAGACCAGATCCTTACCTTGTGAAAATCACCTCTGCTCTGTTGAAGTAAACAAAACTCAAGCATGTGCTCCAACTTAACCATGAACTCCAGTGCTACTTCAACCGCGATTCAATTATGGCATCATGTATATGTGGAGAGGAGGGTGTGCGTAATGTTTATGGTTTCATACCTTGGCTTTTTTGAGATATACTCTTTTGGTTGACACTGGAATCTGTGTGAAATACATTCTTAAATCCAGAAGTGAATATTTTAAGCTGGTTTTTTCTTGGACAAGCTCTAATTTAGTCTAATTTCCTTTCTTTTCCTGTAGATGTTCAGAAGTATAAAAAAATCAAGCAAAGATTAACAGTGAAAAAAAGTGAAACAGACACATTTACCACTTAGTTCTTACTGTGTATTGAGTGTGAGAAGGGGCACTTCAATGCTCCTCTCTGTCTGATATATACCCAATGTGATGGAATTTATTCATTTCACTACTGCTAATGCTCCCATTTTAAAAGCACACAGGTTCAGTTCTGCTCGGTGCAGGACACGTTGGCCTCAGTCCAGGAGAACATTTTACTTGTCTGGTCGTCTGTAAACACGCAGGCAGACCACTCATGTGCTTCAGTTTAAATGTGCACCTCAGTCAGGGCAAGAGTGCTCAGCACCTTTCCCAACTCAGCCCTTGTCACTGTTGTAGGTGAGCAGTGTGCAAGCAGATTTTTAAAATAAGAATTGACACGCTCCTTTGGGAAATTAAACTCACAAGATTAAAAACCAATCTGTGGTTTATATTTCTGCATCTTAACTGGTTCAATGCATGTTTAATTTGGAAGGGTTAGTTCAAGGTTATGGCAGGGGTACTGTGCTGCTATAATTTCTGTTGTGGAATGCAGTTCTTGTTGGAATAAGGTACATCATGTACTTCTACTCTTTTGTCAGAGAGCAGAAAGACAAACACGAATGATGGACTCGGTCCAGTATGCAGAATTTTGTGAAAGTCGGCAATTGAGTTTTTGTAAGTATTATAATGACTGCACTGTATTAAGATATTCAGTTATTATTTCATGTAATAGAGAACACACCAGAACCTCATGTTTTTTGAAAGCACTTTTGTTTCATCTGCAATAATAAAACTTTAAATTCTTTGTCTGCATAACTCCTGGGAACAGTTAATTTAGCTTAGGTTCAGGCTGTCAGGCAGCGTATTTTATTTGAAGATCTACCAAGCTTTCTATATGCTCCAATACTGGTGACGGGACTGGGGACGACTGCAAAGATAGAGCTGGTAAAGAGTTCCTGGATTAACACCCATACTGCCTGAAGTCTGTCAGGGTGGTGTTATAGTCAGCATATTAGTAAAGTTTCATGGTTGCAGGTTTTTTGGAATGCATCTAAAATTAGAGAAGAGCAGCAAGTTTTGCTTTTATTTCTCTATCCGCAGAGACACAAAGAACTTACTAAAGAGACTTTTCTATTTTAAGCTGTAAGCTCCTGCTGTGGAATTTATTCAACATTAGCCAAATTCATCAGTATACGCCATTCCAACACTAATAACATGATGACAGAATTAGGGCTTTACTAGCACTGAAAACCAACTTACTAGAAGTACTTGTGGGCCACAACTATAATGAGCTGTAAATTAATGGGCTTGATCATGTAGCAAAACATCATTACAGAGGCAGTTAAGTGATGACTAAGGTTTTAGGTCAAACGTCAGAGAAAGTGAGGTGAAGGAGCCAGTAAAAATCATGACAAAAGAGCACATGATCCTATATCACAGACTTGAACACAATGGTGTCTTTAAATGAGAGACCTTATCTTGTTCTTCCTTTTAAATTCAAAGAAAGAGTGACTCATTTATGGCAAAGAAATGACACATTTGAAATACTGTTCTGTATCAGCAAATGTCAGCAAATGTAGGAAAACATGTTTTGTAAGCATTTCTTTTCCTAATTCAATATGTTTTGTAAGCTTAGTTACAATTTGGCATCACACATCTGTGAGCCATTAGATAAATGATACTTCAGATTAGGGTGACTTCAGCAAATGAGAGGTTTGTGATAAACTTGTTTTTAAAACCCCAAAATTATCATCTGGAGACAGAACAAATAAAAATCTTAAATTTGTGAAATAAAGTTGAATGTTGCTCACCAGGAGGACTGTGATCTATAAAAATATCTCAATGGTATTTTCACAGTGTTTTTAAATGATGATGTCTATACAGTTCTTTTTCATTGACATTTAATGTCATTTAAAAATAAAAGAATTAGAGTGCTTAGAAAATAGTAGCAAGAGAGACTCATGCACAAATTCAGTTGCATAATGTGAACCCAGCGAAACAGAACATACTAAAGTCCACACAGAACATTTGTTGTTCAGAACTAACGCAAAGGCTATTTTTTACTTTTTTTCTTGTATTTTAGTAAAAATTGAATGTATTGCTATGTTTAAAGTAGTAAACTCTTTTTACCATAATGTAAACCCATGAAAACTGTGTCACAAGAGAATAAACCTGGAAAGAACTTCAAGAAGCCTCTTCTCACAATATATATTCATAATTACAGCTCCACATATTTCTGTGCAGTTTTAAAGACAGGTTAAAGAAAAGGCCTATCGAAGGATCAAGTATTACAGGATTACAAATTTACATTCTAGGAAACATTTTGTGGTCGTGCTGTCACCTTCGCACTTCCTTTGTTGTTTGGGGTTTTTTTGTCTTTAGCAAACCAATGTAGCCTTCTCCTAAAAAAATAACCATTATTCACACCTATTTTCTGTTTAACACCTGACTCGTCTTTAACTTTTTAGTCCTCATTGAAGAGTCTCTTTGAAAGAGCTGTTTCAACTGATTCTCTTACCTTGTATTTACTTCATTTTGGTTGTCCTGTGTCCACAAACAGTCCTCATTAAGACCTCTATATTACTAGCTCCTTTCTGTCCAAGTCTCCAGAGCTTTCTGTGATCAGCTTGTCCACCACTGACCTAAGACCATCCTTTTTTCCTCCTTTTACTCTCTCAGCAAATATCACATTTCTTTGTCCCATATTTTTCTCTGTACTTTCTCCTAAGTGAACTCATCCGTTAGCCGTGTAAAGTTGTCGTGTGAATGTTGATCATTTGCAGATCTACATCTATCCTTATTTCTTTATAGCCAAAGCACATTTTATAAACACTCCTCTACAAATCATTTTGGCTAGCTTGTCAGCACCTAATCCCTGCATGGTTAACAGGAGGACTTCCTAGTTCTTCTGTCCTTCATCTGTCTTTGCTATTGTTAATACAATTATCATTTTATCTGGACTCAGATTTGTGTTGATTTCTTCTAGTGCTTTCTCTCATTCATCAAAGACGTGGTGCAATGTTTCTTTTACAATAATATATTCAAAATCAGGTTTGTCCTGTCTACGTCCTCTGAGGCAGACCCTTTCTTGTTCTGAAATCTCCTGTATGATTGATTAACTGTGTGTTTTTCTCTTTACTCCATGCTGCTTATGGGTCTCCAAAATGTTGTGTATGATATAACAGTCTTTTCCCTCACTTACTCCAATTTGATAATTCCTTCCTTGGCAAATCAAATCACATTCACACTCCTTATTTCACTTTTGCAATATTTTCTATGACTGGAAAAAATAATGCGCTATTTTGTCCTACCTGTTGTTAACTGTTCCCTTTACGATTTTAACTGACAGCAAAGAAAGCATCCAAGTTTCGTGACTGGCTGGATTGTAGCAGTATGGAAATAAAGCCCAATGCAGTTGCAATGGAGATTTTGGCATATTTAGCGTATGAGACTGTGGCACAGGTAAGGGAGTATACTGATTGAACTCTAGTTAAACAAAATTAATTAATTACTCTTGAATGTAGTTCGGCCTCAGGTGACTGTGTTGTAAGCCCCTTTCAATGCACGCAGTCACTACTTCGGCTACCCAAGCTAACTTGTTTCCTGTCCATCTTTCAATTTACTGTATGATAGATGTCTACTGTACCCTATTCATCCATTTGATAAACAAATAGAAATGTTTTATAATGGTTACAGAAGAGAGTGGAGTCCAGCACGAACTTTATTCAAGTCCAAACTGAAACCACATACTTCGCTATGTGACCTTTGGCAGGGCGCTGAGGCTCATTCAACCCCATTGCACAACTGGATTAAAAAGTAGGATTTCCTGGAAAACAAAACGTTACCTTAGTGCCAAGCCAAGCCCTCTTGGGTAGATAGATTACTCCATATATTTACAGAAGTGGAAAAGAAAGGTTCTTTAGGCTGAAATCTCTCTGAATAATTTTGTTTTCAACTGAGAAGCACTAAGAATAATCTGCCTCAACCCACAACTGCTCTCTCTCTTCAATGTTACGATGGTATTTGTAGTAAGTACCATGTCAGCAAAGCTACCTGTTTATTGGCTGTTTTTGCCCCTCCAGTTGGTGGACTTGGCCCTTTTGGTTAAGCAGGACATGGCTCCCAAAGCTGGTGACCCATTCAGTCATGCCATATCTGCCACCTTCATACAGTATCACAACTCTACTGAGGTAAATCTTGCTTTTTCAAATACTAATGCATTTTATGTTTTACTTTTACATGTATTTGGTAGTCTGTGTCTTTCAAAGAAGATGTTATTAAATCTGGTATTGATATAGACTTCTATTATGGAGTTTATGAACATTGAAGTTATGGATTTAGATGGAAAGACTCTCAGTCTTCTCTTCTCCAGGCTAAACAGCCCCAGCTCTCTCAGCCTTTCCTCATACAAGAGATGCTCCAGTCCCCTCATCATCGTCATAGCCCTCGGCTGGACTCTCTCCAGTAGTTCCCTATCTGTCTTGAACTGGGGAGCCCAGAACTGGACACAGAACTCCAGATGTGGCCTCAGCAGGGCAGAGTAGAGCAGGAGGAGAACCTCCCTCTACCTTCTGGCCACACTCTTCTCAATGCACCCCAGGACACCATTGGCCTTCTTGGCCACAAGGGCACGCTGCTGGCTCATGGAGAGCTTATTGTCCACTAGAACTTCCTAAGCTGTACTGGTGCTTGGGGTTATTCCTCCCTGGGTGCAGGATCCTACACTTGCTCTTGTTGAATTTCATTAGTTTCCTCTCCACTCAACTCTCCAGCCTGTCCAAGATTTAATTATCTAATGGCTATTTGACATCTTGCTTTTATAGCCACATCTCTTAGGGCAATCTACAGGCGTGAAGACCAGTCTTGACTCTCCTGAAAACACACCACCTCCTACACCCACACCCCCAGCATCAGCAGGACAGCAACATCTTGGGAAAACCCCATCAGGACCCCTGGGGAATGGTGGAATTGGACAGGACTCTACCAAATCCAAACAAAGGAAAAGAAAAAAGGTATTTGATGCACAAGCCTGAAAAAAACAAACAAACCCCCACCAAAACATCTCCAGGAAATGATGTGTCTGATTTTAAACATCAATTTTAACCTCTATCACATGTTAACTACCAATGTTATTGTAGGGCCAAATGTGTGGGTTTTCTTCTATCAGAACTAGGCTAAAACGTCTCAGTAATGCCTGCAAACTGAATTTTGTTGAGGTAACAACTGTTGCTTTTAAGATGAGCTGCTTCTCTTCAGCCAGTTCAGTAGACACTACCCCAAATAATCATCCCCTTCTCTGACAGTAGCAGGTAACGTAAGTTTTGAGGGTCAAAGCATAAACAAAGTAGGCAAAGAGGTGGTGGTGATTTTCCTGCTCCCAGTAGCCTTAGGCAACTGCCGCCTTTGCCTATAACAACTTTTCCTGACCTGCTTTATTTTTATTGCAGTTGGTTGCATTCAATCTAAATATTTGTTTACTTTGCATAAAATATGGATGTCTCATATTCAGAGTGTGAAAGGTAAATATTACAATTCCTGTTTTCTGTTGTAGATCGTTGGTATTCTGTCTGAGAGGTATATATGTACCTTAAAACCACAAGGGAAACAGATTTGATTAAATAAACTAAATAGGAAGCACTGTGTTAGTCACTTAGGGCTTTTTTGAAAAAAATGTGATTGCAGTACTCATTTTGCTGCAAAGCAATGGAGTGACTTGTGATTTTCTCATGTGTGTTATTCTCCTACAACCAATTTTCACAGTTCCACTAGTGATTTTTACAATGACAGATAGAAATAGATGTATTTTCTCCTTGTAGTGTTATCAGTGCTGTAAATACTCCTAATACGTTAAACTTTTTCTCTACCCCTATTATAGCCCATTTAGAAAGGTGTTAGTGAATCCTAAAAACTTCTCTGAAGACGTTTGCTTTTCCCTCTTTTTATATTAAATTTGGTTATTTTTTGCTTCTGTGGCTGATTTCCATTATTACTCCTAGGAACAAGAATTTAGCTGGACATGTAATTTTTGATACATTATATTTCAGTAGTGTTGTGAGTTTATTTTAAATCCTTAATATTTGACTTAATGTCTTTTGAAATAATGATATTTTTTAAAATGCACAGTTTTACTGAAATCTTCCCATGATTTATCCAATTTGGTTAGGTATATACTGGATATAACTGAGGCATTGAGACAGAGTTAACTTGGTGAAGAATGTTATTCTTAGTCCATGAAGGCCCAGTCCAGCTGAAAATATTTGAGTTTCATATTCCCTTTATGAAGGTCAATCAGCAAGGGAAGAGTCTGCCATCGTATTCTGAATAATTCTGTGTATACACACACAGGCTCCAGTGGACTCAGCACTCTTGAAAATAAAACATTTTGTAAAAAATATCCCAAGTTTGAAAGCATTAGTATATAGTGTAAATGTATGAGGGGACTGTGTATGTGTGCACATTTAAGTTTTTGTCATTCTTAGAGCATTCACTAATATCGTTTTCATGAATTTATTACCAAGCAGCCATCATTCTGATAAGTTGTCTGAATTCTGGCAGGCAGCTGTGTCTAGATGGAGCCTAAAACAACATTTCAGTTTGACTAACAAGGAGAAAAGAGTAACTTTTTCTTTTAAAATCCTGGGGATATTTTTGTAAAATCAATGGACCAGGAGCAGTGAATTCTTAGTTTTCCTGTGTAGGGTCCTTATCCAAAAAAGTCATTTCAAATTTGAAAACATTCCAATTTGAGGTAATTAAAATATTTTTGCATGCCCCTAACACCATTATGTCACATCTTTCATCTTCCAATTTGAGTCTGATATTACTCAATGGTGATTTTGGTGTCAAATTGCTTTCCACTTTGGGTACTTGTTCAATATTTTCCCCACCCCTTGACATCATAATGAGAGCCTGAAATGTTTTAAAAATAGTTTCTGTGGTTATTGCAGTGTGACTTATATGACCCTTTCATTTTAGTTTGAACATTTTCTGCTCTTTTCAATTGCAACATACAGCAGCACTAGGTGAAAGATTTAAGAGGACAAATATGGTGTTCTCTGGGTCTCTTAAGCAAAGTTCATGTAAAAGTCCTCTTTGATTTGTTAATAGCTTTTTTTTCTCTAATGTAGTGTGTGGCAGCAATGATGTGTATCCTTAGGAAAAAAAAAATTGGTCCATTTTATAAAGGTTTATTTTCATACTTTATGCACTGTAGGTCTGTTGTGTGTTTTTGATTTAGTAACAATTTATGTGTTTTTCTGTTGCAGAGCACTGCAGCCTGTGGTATAGAGGCTCAAAGCGATGCCATCCAGCCCAGCCACATCAGAGAGGCCATTCGACGCTATGGCCACAAGATTGGCCCCCTTTCCCCATTCACAGTACGTAATAACAGAGTTATAAAAAGTTATATTTATAATCTTAAAGAACTTTGATTTTCAAGTGGTCAAATGAAGAAGCTTTGGAATTGTTGAGAGCAATTTGTGGTGACTGTAATTTTCTTTATAAAAGTGGCATAATTCTCTTGGGAAATAAAACTTAGTAATTTCTGTCTCTTTTTGGAAAGACAAAAAAGTTTTTTTTTCTTTTAAATATTATTTTCTTTCAATTACAAATTATGCTTTTTTGTTAGTGCTTGAATTTTCTGTTTTTGCAAAGTTTAGGTTTACAGTTATTTTAAATTATATGTATTCCAATATGGTGAGGAGCACTTTATATTCTAAAATTAGTTGTGTGTCACATACTTCTCCTATTGGAAGTTGAACTCTCAAGTGACACATTTACGGTTGGAGAAAGAAGAGAATGGTTTCTTTAGACAACTTTGAACCTCCACTAAAATGTAATAGAACTGAGCTTGTGGTAAAACATTGATGGGTTATGAGGTTTTGCCATCATTTTTTCTATGCAAATTTCAAATCCATTGTTCAGAGCAGCCAAACGAAAGCTTTATTTAATTTTCTCAGCTGATAAAAATGGGAAAGTAGACTGTCTCCAGTGCCATCACTTGGGGTCCTTTTCTTCTGATCTGCTGTTCTATGTGTCATACATCCTTGCTTACCTCAGAATATCTACATTTAGGAAAGAATGAATGTCAAAGAAATCATTACAGGAAAAAAAAACCACCAAAACAGCAAAAAACACCAGACTAGATCTGAGCTCCTAAAAAGTAGGAAGAAATTGTGCATTTTTGGATGGATTTTAGGAAAAGAGAATGATTCTGCATTTGGAGGAAATTCATCATATAAAAAAATTATACAGAAGTATGTGAAGACCATAAATATCAAGGAAATAGTGGGACTTGACCTCAGAAGTAAGGAATAAGAAAAAACAAAGAGTAAATGAATATATGAAGTTATAATTTTCCTAGTGTCAAAACTGATCAATGCTTTTATAAATGGCAGTAAATGTTTGGTTTATTAATGATAGTTGATATGTATTTGCAATGAATTATCCTTACATAATTTTACCTCTCTCTTTTGCCACTCACAAATGCTAGATTAATATCATGTAAAGTGTAGGTTAGAATTTCCAGTCCAAAATACAGAAGTTTCTTTAGCAGAAGTTTGCTAAGAGATGTAGCTAAGAGTATGCCAATAGCTTCTGAAAGCAGAGAATGTATTTAATTTTATTATAAAGCAGTAAAGAACTCACATAAACAATTACAGAGAGGTAAGTCTTCCTGACCCTCATTAAAAGTGTTTTAGTTAATTATTAATCAAAGTTTGAAATTTGTGTCCAACCACAAGATAAAATAAAATACTCTGGCTTGGATTNTTTTTATTTTAACTAACTGAACAATTTAATTTGTTGACATTACCTACTTTCAACGTGGTTGATGAGATGAGCAGATCTTGTTCCCTCTAAACAAGCCAAGAATGAGAGAGGGAATCTTGGGTCATCTAGATGCATAGAGATGTTGCAGAGAGCTGTAATATGATTCCTTTTTTAATGAGGAAGCTCAGGAAAAGCACTTTGAGAGCTATTATAGACCATGCATTTAGGTCTGCCAAGCTGCTCGCTTTTCCTGTCAGTGCCTTCACTGGCAGTTTTGGGGATGAACAATGCTGTCACAATTGTCCAGAATTAGAGTACCCCAAATGTTCTGTAAGTTCCTTATAGGTGCAGAAAGCATGAAGGTAGATTAATGCTTCCTTAGACCCTACCTTTTCATATTGCCAGACTGTCACACTGTTGTATTAAAAGTACTATCTCCAGGCATTTCGAACAGTACTGCAGCAACACTTCTTTTGAATGACTTCTGCTTTGTCTTGTTGCCACTGCCTTCACAATAGTTTCTTTGTGTGTTTCTACGTGTCCTCTTAGACAGGATGACAGAAGCAGGAAGAATGGTGTGCTTTACTTGATGTGCTTCTTGTGATTCTGTGGTGGCACTTTAAAAACTGCAGAGAGAGGAATACTGAATATCTGACATTAGATTCAGTGAAGTCATGCTTTCAGCTGTTTCTACCCTTAAAACTAATCTAAAGGTCATGTAGAGGTTAGAAATATACATTTGCAAATAATTTCTTCCATTTCTCTTAAGCCTGTTGATTATTCTTCTACATCAGATCTGATTTTATAGTCAGTAGGTGCCCTGACAGAGTCTGCTGTAGGTGAGGAGAAATGATTTTTCTGTATGTCCAGATGTTTTACACAAAGCTTTCTGATGGCAGTTTACCGTTCGTGCTAGCAGACCTACTACAAAAGCAAGGAAAAGAATGAACAACTATATTTGTGACCTATACACGTGTTCACTCCAGTCCCTAAAATGTATAGATTAGACTGAACTTTAAGTAAAAGACACAATTCTGCATTCTTACAATAGAAACAAGAAAAAAGTGCAAGTCTGCTAATGCCAAAATGATATTATTACTCCAGTGTAAGCTTATGATACGTGTACAGGAAGAAGGTAGAATCAGTCCTAGAAACCTAACCATGTACTTATCTGTCCTGAATAACATCACGTGTGTTAGGAACATACAGGAAATCACATACGAGGAATAGTAGACAAAATAAGTTATCCAAAGTATTCAACAACAGTTTTTTTTGAAAACAAGAGCATGTTACTGCTCTTGAGCGCTGACCATTGAGAAAAGATTGGAAAAGAAAAAGGGATTACTTTAAATGCTTTCCTGTCTTCCAAAGGAACATGATGTGAACTTCAGCACAGTTCAGTTATTGAGATTTAATAAATTATTTTAATTTTGTAAGCCTATGCTATTCTGAAATTTTCTTGGATATGTCACTATTAAGCAGTAAGGAGGATTTACAGAAGAATTTTACGCTTGCTGTAAATTAATAAGGAATAATGGACAGCTCTGGACTATTTTTTCATTTTAAATAATTTCCATCTCATTCCAGCCAATCATACGAGGCAGAGAGCAAAACATTTTCTTTTTCATTTGGGAGATTATTTTTAATTTAGCTAGAGTTGGTTTTTGGCTTTTTGCCATGCTACCTAGTGTGAGGCATTCGGTAGTCTCCCTGAAATTCACTGTGTATCATTTTCAATATTTATGGTTTAACAACATTGGTTTTTGAAAGACTTTATCATCTGTACACATGGATTGAGTTTAAATCAGCAGTGCATCTGGAGAAATTAATAAAAATCCGGACGTGCAAAGTATCTGATAATATTTCCCCATTTAAAATTGCAAGATACTATAAAATCAGTGTTTATATGACAAATCCCATGAAGATGATTGCATTTTAAACCAAAGCCAGACAAAAATATTCTAACTGCCCTTGATACTAAAATACAGTTTTTATCAATTGCCTTCTTTCCTTTTTTTTTTTTTTTTTCCCCTCCCTGTGTTGTAAGTTTTAATCTTTTTTTTCCTCACTTTCTTATCATTTCTTACCTCTGGTGAGCCAGGACTTAGTTCTTAGACTGAAACTAATTTCTACACTGTCTGGAAACTCACCCTCAGTAGTGGCAAGACCCATACATAATTGCAGAGACAGATGAAGGTATAGATATTTAACGAGATTGCCAGCTGGGAAATCCTTGTTTGTCCAGATTCAACATCACACTCCAAAAATGTGAAAACTGTCTACTTTCCTTCTCCTCTGTGGGGTTGCAGGTAGGGATCTGCCTTGCTTTAAGACTTGATTGACATGGTTTTCAGTGATTACTCATTCACATTTGACCCAGGTACTTACCTGTGCACACCTAAAGCTAACTCTCCAGAAAGACTTCTGTTTGTTTGAAGTGTTTGAATCACTCGCCATGGAGACTGTGATGTACGAGACCTTGATTCTGCCCAACCAAATAAAATATACCTGTTTCTTTGGCACAGTTCACAAGAGGATATGAACTGATAGGAGAGTCGTCTTCTGGTCTTGTATTTATCCTACCAGTTCACAGCTTTAATTGTGGTTTGGGTTGTCTGGTTTTTCCTTAGACCATTTTTCCATCCCTCATGGTTTTTCTCTGTTGAGAGCAGAGCAGCCAGATCAGAGGACCATCAGAACCTTACACGTGTAGGTATTGGCTCTAATCTTGTATTGGCAACAAAGTGGTGTTTTCATCAAGAAACTTCCATGTATGGGGACTAACTTTGGAATGGATGCATTCAATATGAGGTTCATCCATAGGCAGACTGAGTTCTTCCCTGAGTAGCATCAGCCATGGTCTCCTATTGAAGCTTGATGTTGGAGGAGACAGAGCAAGTGGATCTCGTAGGTTGGTCCCATACCAGGAATTTCCAAAGAAGTCAACCTTTCCATTTTAGATGTAAACAAGAAAGTGGTAGTTCATATCCAGGATTCCTCTTGGATATGTTTCTCTGGTGAAACTGTCTGATGTAGATCTTACCTTATGTTCCAGGTCCTCACATGGGATTCAGGACGACAAGTTATCTCAATTTTCCATATGCCATCTTACAACTTGGGCACCAGGTTGTTCTCAGTGTTAGGGTTCTTAATTGCTTAACTCTGTTTCATACACACTACTGCTCCAAAGTCTTTTTAATGTAGATTGCAGGAGGCTCTTCAGTGCTCCATCTACATTATTACCAAATTAAGATACAGTGATCGCTGTTATGGCATGAAAACTCAAAGGTGTGGTTGTATGTCTGGACAGAGAATTGTGTCATTGAAGCCATGCACTGTGTGAATATCCATGGAAGTAAGTCCTTGAAGAAGGAGAGATTAATTTTCTGTAATAGATTTGCATATAATTTCCCATCAGCCCATCTTTTCTCAGTTTTTTCAGACTCCCAAGGGGGACAGAAACAAAGGGCTTTTGTGACAGTTTAGCCAATGCAAAAAACTAACCAATTATGGCTAAGAATGCACTTGACTGGAATCATAATGGCTTCTCAGTACTTCAGGAAGGAGCTATTCCTGAGTACACCAAAAGTCATTTTGTACTCAGCATCCGGTGTTTTACTCTGTATGAATCTAAGATTGCATTTACTGCGTTAATGTCCTGACACGATTGGCTGCCTTGTGTGAATCGGTTTCCCAACAGAATCGAGGTGTGCTACGTAAATGTGAACAGCACTGGTAGCAATAATAATTGCCATGACACTTGGATTTTTATAACACTTGGACATCTCAAACTGCAAACTTTTCACTGGTAACATCCATTGAAACATTCTCTTGATATTAATGGGGTAATATCTGACTTGCTGTGTTTGGCAATTTTCTCTGCAAGAATTGCAATGTATTGTATCTTAGGTCTGTGACACCAGAAGGAGGGACAAGGGAAAGGGAAAAGCAGAAACAAAGCAAAATTTCCTTGAATATGCATCCCAGGATGCTTACTGACTGTGAGAAACCTCTCCATACAGAATTCCTCCTAGAACCTGTGGCTCATGGACTTGCATGCCAACTGGCTGGACATGCTGACTGATTCTAGTAGTGAGGAAACCAATTTATGGGATAATGGTTATGGGATAATGGATGTTCTCTGATTCCAGGTGTCTGTGTATATAAAAAGGAATTTGGAACTTATACCCCCCATGGAGATTCCACAGTTTCTAGGTTCTCCACCATAAGGTCCAGGATCTTAATGCTGATAGGACTCCTGCCAGCTTCACTCTTTCAGCTTTGAGAACAAATTGACCTAGGTTGACCTATGCTGAAAATGTTCCCAAGGATTGTAAGCCTCTGATTTTGCATTCTGCTGCAGTTTGAGGCACACTTGCTATTGCAGTAGAAACCTGCTATTGCTGAGTTGTGCTGATGTGATTCATGTTTTAATTTTGCTTTTACTGAATCTTGCTGGTTTTGCTGGTTGAACCTTGATGGAACCGAGATGAGTGTCATCAGGTTTAGTTGCCAGATGCAAGCATACTTTCCTTCCAAAATTTCTGCAGGATATTGTGTGAAGATCTTACATTTTGTAGAATCCTTCAAAATACTATTGTGACTTCTAAAATGGAAAACCTAAATGCAAGTACAAGTTTTATCGTTGCTACTGAAAAATTCAGTCCCATACATAGAATTTAGATTGTATTTCTGTTTAAAAAGAAATATAGGAGAATAATTTATATTAAAAAATACATATTCCTTTGGAACTGTTTTCTTAAGATGGTTAATATGTATTTTTGAAGCATGAACAGTGATATTTTCTGACATCTTTCCCTTTTTTTCTGTTTCATCATGATTGTCCCTGTCTCCCATCTTGTTTAGTGATAAGTGTTCCTAATAAGGCAGTTTTGGAAGAAGAGTTAAGCTGTGTAGTTTATTCTTTAGTAGCATTTGATGGAGGTTGGTTTGGACAAAAAGAGCACTTTGAATGTTTTGTAATCATATGGTAAATGAGAACTAACATTAACCTAGTGAAAATGATCCATTTGCATTTATTTTGACCTTAATAGCTATGTCAAAATGACTAACATAATTAGAGCATTTAGGTTTTGCCTCCAAGTGCAAGCCACAATGGAAAGCAGCAAGTGTACTTTAGATTCTTCTGCATTGTATCATGTCTAAGGTAGTCTAGAAATATATTTTATCCATATATTGTCTAACAGTACTGGGTGGTATTCAATATCGCCTACTTTAAAGCATGGTCCAGACTTTCAAGAAGCAGAGAAAGAAATAAGTGATTTAAAAAATAGAGCCATATAATTTTGCAGGATAAAAACGGGAAATATGTAACTCTTCAGCATGTGGGATGATGCAATTCCTTGTGCTGCACCTGAATCTGTTGCCCTGCGCTCTGTGCATTTAAGTTTAGGAAGTGAGACATTTTATATGTATTAATTTATTGCAAGCTAAATCTTGCTTCCTTGGACACGGAAAATGGGAAATTGGTCTACATAGGTTTAACAGACTTTTTATGTTGAGAGATTAATTTATATTTGGATATAAAATTAGTATATGTGAATATTCTAATGTTTTTATATAACATCTATTTTTACTTGTACTCTTCTACACATTATTTTTCTTCTTATTAATTTAGATAGTTAAGGAGTAGAATAATCCTGAATGCCCAGTCATTAAACATCATCTCTGTGTATCCCGGAATCTTAAATACAATGATATTGGTATAACGACCTTTTACATGGAGACTGTAACCACATGATTAGATCATTTCATGGTTCATTCAGATGAAGGATCTGTTAAACACATTGAAGTGCAACCTAAAATGAAGAACGTAAGAGGATTACTTCTCTTATAAGTACAGAATGTGTTGGAGTTCAATGGGAATCAGTGGAAAGTCTCTTTGAGAAAGGGAAAATCACCGTATCTTGTAGCATGACCTGGGTACATCCCTCTTTTTTCATGAAACTTTGGTTCTGGACTCTTACTTGCTTTACAGCATGGCAGCATCATTGATTTTAACAAGATTCAGGATTTAAATGGGATCAAAATCAATACCAAAACAAATTCTGACAAGTTCAATCTTTCTACAGACTGGGAAAAATAATAATAATAACAGTAACAGTGATAATAATAACAGTAGTAATAATAACAACAAGAAGAATAATAACAACTTAGATTTAAATTAATCTAAAAAGCCTATCTCTGTAAAGCGCACAGTAAAAATTATCTGCAGTCTTGACTGGGCCTATAGGTATAATCCTAATATTCATCCAAATATTATTCTAAATAATAATATTCACTATGCCATGCTGTTCACAAAAATATCAGACATATATTTCTCACCAAGAATACAAGTGTCATGTTTCTAAAGAAATGAATTTTATTTCTAACAGTTGGAGTAGCAAACAGTAAATAATTCTTTAAAAATATTTATTCTGTGAACAATATGTAGTGATTAACTGAAAACTTGGTATGAACAGTTGCAAATAGTACATGAACAGTTTGTAAGTAGTACTTGTGACCATGAGAGAGCAACTCTAGTAAATAATACAGCCAGCACCCTCTAACCTGAAATTAAAAACAAAGTGGTCAGCTGCAGCAGTGGAAGACCACAGGCAAAAGGAATGAAAAAATGTTTCCAAAACAGATTCTTTGTCCCCTCTAGTTTATGCCAGTCCTGAAATGAAATGTTTTAGATGTTTCGTTGAAGAGAAACTGAGTTTATAAATATAAATCGTAATACCGCACAGACCTGTGGAAGACAGTGGCCATTATTCAGCCACATACGCGTGCGTAAATGGAGCAGACTGAATGAACAGAGGGCATAACCAACTTTTGTTTGGGTATTTACTTTTTTGGGGAGAATGCTCCTCCAGGCTCCAAGCAATTTCAGTATGAAAAGACTTGCTAGTCTAAACCTTCTCCTGTTAAAAAAGTCAGTCCAATAAAATTGCCTAAGCATCATAAAACAATGAATATTTACAAAACCATGTTTATGCTACTGCTTGTGACATTCCTTGCACGAAGAACATGTAACACCAGAGAATGCTGTTTGGCAGAGACTTACGTTATTTGGGCCTTATACAGCCCTGCCTATGCTCTTATAGGTTAAATAATAAATGCAAGTATTCCATGTAGACTTAAATACGTTACATGTACATGTAAATAATCGAGTTTCCCAATCAAATGATATACTTAGTCAAGACCTTTCACTTCTGATGTTTTAAAAGTGCTAGTTATTGATCCTGATTGAGCTCAGCTTTTGTGCAAATGCTTACATCTATTTCTGTTGCAAAAAAAACTGAAGTTAGTCACAAACCTTTAGTATTTCAGTTTAATAAAGATGATATTGACTCTACTGATTTCCTCTAGCAAACAAAATTTCTGGAATACTAGCTGAAGACCTGGCAAAGCTGAGCCTGTGTGAGGCTAAACCAGCAGATTGTGGGTGTAGAAAGAAGAGAGGGAAACTTCGAAAATGTAAAGGACGGCGTGGCAGTATGATATTTGTAGAGATAAACAGAAAAGAACATTTTGAAAAGCAAGTTTGGTTTAGGTGCCTTAAACTTCAAGAAAGATTCAGCTTCAGATTTTATCTACAACTTAGTCTTCTTAATCAAAATAAATTTCTTTCTGCATATTTCAGACGAACATGGTAGTGAGAAGAAGTTTTGGAATACAATTTTCAATATACACAATGTAGATGCATTGGCGTGTGATTTTTTCTAAAGCACTTGATTGATAAAAAAAAAAAAATTGAATGCTGTTTCTGAAAGAAATTGGGTACATAGAAACCAAATAAAAAAAATCTCTGATATTTAGGGTCCTGTATATTATATACTGCCCCTATTGATATTCAAAATCAATTGATACTGATTTTGAAGAAGTCAGGATTTCATTCTTAATCAGTTTTTAAAAAAGAAATGTATGTATATATGTCAAAAGGCATTTGAAAACTTTTCCTTCCGTTATACATTCAGTTTCTGATATAGAAAAAGTCAAATTGACATTTTTATTGTTCTCAATTTGAAAGAAAAAAAACATTTTATTTCATTAAACAGTTATATACTTGTGATGTATTTGTCTACTTCAAGCTATTGTCTGTAGTTATTTGTTATTCTATGGTGTTAACATTGTGCATTTGAAAAATATGAGTTATTATTCCATAAAAGCAGTAGGAAGTCAAATCTCGGTTTGGAAATCTTGTTCCCTTCTCTCCCAACCCCCAACCCAAGGTTCCTCCTTTCAGATTTATGAAAGAAAACATTTCTTTCTGTAAAAGGTTTTTGTATGCCAGCATCTGGAAGTGTTTATTTCAGTGGCGTGTAATCTATCTGTGGATTTAGTTAGCACCAGACCCCCTTTTGTGTACTCCTGACTTAAAATTTTTATAAATGATCTTGTTGAATTTGTGCCAGTGTGCACATGGTTTGGCTGATTGCTGCATATATCCTTTACCTGCCAGTCACCTTTGATTTATATTCCTTCCCCTCTGCTTTTGCCTTCCAAAAATGGTGCCACTGAACTGTCCTTTAAATCATCTTATTGGATAAATTACTCCAAGATGAGATGGTACGGTTTTGGCTGAGTCCTCGACAGAAGGCATTCCTATAATCCATCCTTGCCCGCTCTGTGTAGAACCATTCAAAAAAAGAGAATGAACAGGGGAAATCAGGCTCCCTCTTCAAGCTGAACACTATTTCTTCCAGTGCTATTCAAAAATGCAAAACCAGACGTTTGATTTATATAGCTCTTAATACCGTCTTGAAGACACGTAACCTGTTTGAGAATCTTACGCATACCCTTTCCTGAACTGAACTTCTTCATGATAGGAGTTTAATCCTGAGAATATGGTTATAGGGTTTTCTCCCAGAAAGATTAAAATGTGAAAGAATAGCATTTTTAAGAGTATTTTAAAGCATTTCATTTGGAACAGATTATACAATATACATGACAGCTCTTTCCATGATAAAAATCCCCATCGGTTTCCTTAAACTAAACAGCTAATACTCCTTCAGAATAACAACAGTTCTGTAAGCTTTACTTAATGACATTACTAATTTGGAGAGTTTTATGAAGTTTCCTGGAGAAAAGCAGGTGGCTTGGCAGTAATTTAAAAGGTTCACAATTTGTGGTAGCGGTTTCAGGGGGTTTCATGTTTCTAAAGAGGGAGACCAAGCTGCATATTGCTTAAGAGTGTCTGACACAATGATGTATCATTTTGGACTAAGTTTCCAGAAGTTCGTTGGTCATTAAATGTGCTGCTTGACTTTATATTGCAGTTTCCCAGCTGTCTCTACTGGGGGTAATCTTAACGCTCAGACAGAATTTATTAATGAAGGCATAAGCTTGCAGTACTGATGAAACAGTAAGTTGCCCAGATGATTTTATTAAACAGGAACATAGATTTTTAGATAAGACAAAAATGTCATTTAAGTAGATTTGAAAAGAACTAGCTCATTTTCTGCAGAGCACTGGGAAAGTATTTACAAATGGTCTGGATAGTATTTGATATCCTGTGGGGACATTTAAAATTCTTGGATTGCACATACATCAGTGTCTTACTGCACAACACAGTACATGAATTGTTGCGAGCAGCGCGCCAGGCTTTCAGGCAGTATAGATGTGGTTCTGTTGAGGTAGAAGATACTGGCATGAAATGACTCTGCTAATGTAGTTTGCACAACTGCGTGGAGGGTTTGCTACTCCATTGTGTCGCTGCCTGTTCAAGCACGTTACGCTGGAAGTACTCAACCAAACATGTGCATCTTGCTAAATGTAGGAACTCGCAGTGTAGGATTTTATCACTTTTCATATCTAATAATTTAAAAAATTCTGATTTAGGACATAAATTTGCTAGCCCTGTTAGTGAGAAGATAATAAGTAAGCTATGAAGTTTGCAATCAACTGAATCTCTCATATAAAACAAAGTAACTCCTAATCTCGTAAGCCTTATATAATTATCTTTTTCTAACTGTATGACCAGTTTCAAATACATACTAGAGACATTTTACACACAGTTGTATGGATGTAAAAGGATCCAAGGGTAAGAATACATTACTTTTTAAATGAAGTGTATGTTCTTATATGCCTCCTGAGAGGCTTAAAAAAACCTTAGTATAAATGAGAATCTGACTTCTGGTACTTTGCTCGAGGCAATCTAACATGTAATACAGCTACATAAATATGTATTTCAAGGGTAAGGTGAGCAAATATAATTCTACAGCAGATACTAGGAAAAAAAGGTAACTTTATTAAGTGTTCCAAGATATTACACAAGGGAAGATATGTAAACATGCCCATCTTCAATAATTTACATTAATTTTTGTAAAGATAGTGACATTGCATCCATGTAGTATGTACTTTCTGATACAAAGGTTAATAAATAGAAACGTGATAACTGATGAATCTTAAGAACAAAACTGAAGAATCTTAAGAACAATATGTTTTTTCTTATTGTCATTACACAGACTAATAGTGCAGCTCCCCGCAGTTTTCATGGTTTTGTGATTCTGTTAGATTATGGACAATATTATGTACTTAAACCATTATATAATGCAAGTTGAGTTGTTGTGGTTGTGTTCTGTACGGTTCTTTCAGGTTCCTCTTGAAAATGATAATTCATTCATATTTTTCTCCCTGAAGGATTTAAAAGTGCTTTATGAACTAAAACCGCTCTGATTTGTCAGTTCACCTACACGCTGGACTGAGCCGGCTCAGATGTGAAGTGCAGCAGCTGTGTAAGTCTGCAGCAGTGCTGCACAGCTTTGTAGGACAGGATGTGAGCTGTCGAGATGAAACATTATGGGAACTTCAGGACCATGTAATATAACTGTTTGAGTTGGAATTAATCTATGGTTGAAGAAAATTGCATGGAACTTAATTTCTCATGAACAGGAGCTCCATTTTAGATGTTTTTTCTACCACTAACGCTTGACAGACTTGTCCTATTGTATTGAACTGGGAGAGAAGCTATACCTCCGGACATCTCTGGCATCACTGACTTGTTACTTTGAAGATAAAGAATGTAAAGTCTCTAGAATAACAGGGTAAATCTGGAAAGGAAGAAATAAACCAAGTGTAAATATTTTTATAGGTCTTATTATCTGTCATTTTCCATTCTAGTTGCCTGTTCTCTTGTTCATGAAGTCAAAGCTACTTGGGTAGCTGTTGAGGTCGATATTGCACACAGAAGGCAAAGGATTTCTGAAGTTTAAAGAGGGACTTTATGTTTTGTTTCTGTCCATTTGTCATGCCCCACACAGTGAGATGTCAGTTCTCATTTAAATCTTTGATTCCACTCTAGCAAAAACAGTTGTTTAGCGAGCAGTGGTGCAAATGATGCTTGATTTCCTCTGGTTTGTGTCCTCTGTCCTCTCTGTCCCCTGTGGCGATGATGCTGGTTCTCCCCTTATCCCTCTCATATGCCTCCAGGCAGCAGAAGGCAACACTGCTGTATGGTTCCTAGAAAACCTCTTTTAACACCTAAATGCTCCTTTTCTCCATACTAGACCCATTTCAGGGAGCCTGACTGCGCACTTGGTAGTGCTGGCAAATATTTCTCTAGCAGAATCAAATGAAAACACCAGGCTTGAGGCAACTGAACACATTTTATAAATTTCATTTTGGGGTTTCTGTGTTTCTTCCCTTCCTTGAGGTTTTGCATTATTCCAGCTTTCTGACTTTAACTTCAAGGTTGTGTAAACCTCAATTCAGCAAAGCAATCATCTGCTTAATTTTTAAACTATACCTTCAGTCTGACAAAGGCGCGTGCTAAATTGAGGCTTTCAGTATTATTAGTATTATATGTTTTGATTCATCTGTTATTTCAACATTCTTTTTTTAAAATTTATTGCACATGGGAGAAAAAGATGAAGGAGGATGCTTGTAGGTGGAACAGATTTTGACAGATGTAAACAGAGATGCAAAGAAATATAGGTTTATAGTTTATAAATATAGAATATAGTCTTCACCATGTGAAAGGCTTTAATATTTTTATTTTTACATAAAGTGATTCTTCCTGGCATCTTGTTTTCTCTGGACATTTAATTTACAGCAGTTCTTTTGTCAGTAATGGTGACCTTAAAGGCACAAGTAGTAGATTTGGTAAAGAAGACAAGATCCTGGCATTGCTGCTGCTGGGATGAAAGGTAGAATATTTCAAAAATGTATTTAGTGGAGAGAGAGAGAGAATAGTTTAAGGAAGAGGTGGATTGAAATTTGAGATTCAGTTATTTTTTGTGTGTTCCGTTTCTGAAAATAAGCGTGGAAATCGCTCAGCTGTGGAAGTGCAAATTTTGTAACTGTGTGTACTGTAAAGGTAGGTGCCAGAATAAGAGAAGATAGTTAAGGATCCTTAAAAAGTACTAGCAATAAGCATAAAATAGGATGAAATTAAGATCGGATCCTTTTTCTGGCCTTGTAATATTTGCTGGAAAGTTTTGGAAGACACTTAAAGGATTTGAACTTAAATAGGGTACAGAGCACTGGGTCAGTGTTGTGGTGTTAGCAGAGCTAGAGAAAAATCACGAAATGAAGGGAAATTCTTGAATGGAATATCAGACTCCAGAAACTGAGAAAAGTTAATCAGGTACCAGTCACGGTTCTTGTGTTGTGCGCTAGTGATGTCCAGTTTACGATTAAGCTTCAACCAGGGCTTTCAAATACATCCCTTGTACCTACTGTTCCACGGTGACAAAATTTCACAGTCAGGATGGGTTTTTTTTGCTTTTAAACCAACAACTTGTTACTCCTAGTTATATCACCCTGGATAATTCAGTTCCCTTCTTAGTGATTAAGTTCTTTAGTTATTTATTGGTAAAAATTATACCCTTTCCTCCATGTCACTTAGTTGCAGAGAGAGGACATAAGGAGGGATTCCTTGGTGAGTCACTCTTCTGTGTCTCTGTAAGTATTTATGTTAGTTAATATGCACATGGATAAAAATATAATGTATTGCCCATTCAGAAAGATCCTGAGCTATTCTTCAGTGCCCTGACAACATGTGTCATACAGGTGGTTCCCTTCAGGCTTCAATTGCTGAATGACTATGGAACCTGGAATATACCTGCGAGGTTAAAAACCCTTCCTATTCTGTTGTACTAATTTA
This sequence comes from Aramus guarauna, assembly GCA_013400195.1. Taxonomy (NCBI): domain Eukaryota; kingdom Metazoa; phylum Chordata; class Aves; order Gruiformes; family Aramidae; genus Aramus; species Aramus guarauna. The sequence continues at coordinate 345,335 of VXBL01004883.1, read as the reverse complement.
CCAGAATTGTATGCCTCTAATTTCACGTAATTTAAATCCCATTAATGCGAGGAGCATAATAATAATTATTATTATTATTAATAATAGTAAGAATTAATAATAATAAGGAAAAAAATAACGTAATAAATGTTTGTATAGGGTTGCTTGGGTGGGGAAGAGGCTGGGATCGAGCCTGGAGAAGTTGTACTAATGCAACATTTCAGGCCATGTACTGGCACAGGTCAGTCCTTAAACGTGGTGATGTACTGACGGGATTGTCATTTTTGATGGTAAAGAATTGAGACAACAAGAAAAAAAAAAAAAGACTCTCTAGAGATCTACATGTGTTAGTTTTACTGCAGAAGGCGGTAAAACTGCTGGAAGCAAGCAGTCTCCATGCAGAATTATTGCAATACAAATGGCCTGGAAGTGAGACATTTGAATTTCACTAGGTTAATTTTGTCCGTGGAGAAGGGTTTGCGTGTTTTTTCTTGCAAGAAGGAGGACAAATTATTAATATTTACCATCAAGAAGACTGTAGTTCTAACTGGTGTTTAGATACGATACCTAAATTACCATCAGAAGATATAGTGTAGATTCGGAGCATGGATGAGGTGCTTCTGAGAAAAAGCATACAGCTTTTTCTGCATCTGGTAACAAGAAAGTTTAAACAATCTCACCATTGTGCATGGATGTTTTCTTTAAAAAGAAGCATATGGTACAGAAGAAAGGTATATTCTTGTTGCCACTTTAAGAAACTTGGGATTAAAGAGTTTACTATGTAGATAAGGTCCATCTTTATCCATAATTTACTGGGGTAATACTTAGGTGATAAAAAGAGATAACTAGGTATGAAAGAGAGAAACTGGATGGTTTAACAAGTTGATTAAAATCTATTAATCATGGCTCTTTAGAACATGTTGAAAGTCATTCATGTGATCAACAAATATTAATTTTGAGACATAATTTTATAGCTGGTTCCAAATTATTATTATTCCAGAAGTAACTAGATATTTTCATTGCTCAGCCTGAAATATGTAAGATGGTATGGTTTTATTTTGGTTTTTTTTTAAAGATGCATGGTAGTATTTCCTGAAATTGGAATTTTTTCTGGAGTCTCAACGTCCATAACAGCAGTAAATTGTCATTTAACTTTAAAAAGGAAAAAATCTTATTACTAATGCTTTTCAATGTAAGATCATTAATCAAGATCCAGAACTCCTCTGTACTTGTATATTATTTGTGATACACAAATGCAATCCAGAAGTTAATGCTGGCTCAATAGATTTTGCAATATATATATAAGACAAATGACAAGATTTGATAACATAAACAAGAGAGTAAAAGGGAGATAGTGTTGTTTAACTTGTGAGGAAGTGGTCTCAGCACATAAATTATCCAATTATTATAAGATTTTTTTCAGTAGGAGTCATAGGACAGAAGCGTTTTAAGAATTACGTGACAGCGGGTGATGAAGTTAGTCTGCTGTTTGCTTGTTCCTACAAAAAAAGATGAGGCAGAAGATAGGCTGGCTTGAATGTTTGGTGGGTGCACAGCAAAGGGTGGCAAATATACAGATCCAGGTTGGAATCTGACATTTGAAGACAAATGTGATGCTGCACAACAGGAAGATACGTCATGTAGGAAAATGAAAAATAGTTTGTACTGCTTGCAGCTGAGAGGAAGATTCAAAATGATGGGCAGGAGAAATGGCTGTGGCAGGAGTCTATGACTTGGTACAAACAAGAAAATGTTGGGTTTTTTCACAGCTGGTTTTATAACTTCCTCAGTGAGAAGATCAGAATCTGGATGAAGGGTAAGGAAGGCAGGTTTGTGCCACTAGGATTGTTATCTAGAAAGACAAAGATAAAATACAGCTGCAATCCGAACGTGAACATAGAGAGCATGCAGTATCAGAGCTGACACCCATGTTATACACCTTGATGGTGGTGGTCACGAGGTTCTTAAAGAACAGCGATGGATTTGGAATAGGTGGGAGATGAGGAATTCCAGTTTATCCACATTCAGCCCAAGCTGGCAGCTTGCCATGAGAGTTCTCAGAGGAGCACGAATATCTAGCTAGCCCCAAGTTATTCAGCCAGGAGTCTCTATCAGTGGTATTACAGGGTAAGAAATGCTTACTGCCATGTCTGTGGGCAAAGGTTACAATGCAGAGTATTATTTGCTTCCCCTAATTTATTACACACTTCCCAATTCATCAAAGCACAATTTCCTTTAGGTTGCTGAAGCAACCCCTTATATTTCTTATTTTTTCATGGAAAGAATTAATTCTCAACTTCATAAACTTTATTTTTAAGAAATCGAGGTTCAAGATTTCTAATAATGTCCTTTTGGGAAAAAAAAAAAAAAAAGTCATATTTCACCTTAAACTGATATGGCAGCATTCAGTTGCCTGTAGTCAGCAGCAACCTTTTGGCTTTAGTACTTACTGACATATACCCCAAGAATAGTACTGGATATTGGGAAGTTCTGACTTTCAGCATTGTAACTGAGATTGACATTGTAATATAAAGTCAGAGAAACTTTTCCCAGAGGGACAAACTCAGGCTGTCCAGGTTTGGATATCCTCATCTGTGTAGTTTTTTAAGACCATGCCAGGAAGCCTTGCACATGCAAACACCGTCATGTATTTTTAATTCCACACATATTCTCCATCTCGTGCCATGAAGATGTGATTCCAGTAGGATGGCCCCAGCATCATTATAGATACTTTGAATTGAAGCAGACACACAAAATAATATTCTGACTTTGGACTTTTGGACACTTTGTCAGGCTGCAGAAGAAATCTGGAGACAAGTGCAGTGTAACAGCCATGAGGCTTTGCCAGTTGGCCTGAGAAGTCCCTGATGTTGCTGTATTTAACAATATAGGTATAGGTGGAGTGGCTGGAGCTCTGCATTCGTAGTGTGTGTTTGCAGGTTTGGAACATTTACATTGCAAACTCTTAAACTTTCCAGTTCTCCAAGTGTGGTTTATTTAGGGTCTAGTTTCCTTGTCAAATATTTTTGAAAAAAGTTAATTTGGGGCTGTAAAGTAATGAAGAGGACAAGCTGGTGACAGAGAGTTACTGAGTTACCATTTGATAAATGAAGTGTAAGCAAACTATTTTCATTCCAAAAGAGCCAGATGTTAAGTATTTCATCTGTGAATTAAGAACATGGGCAATGGTTACAGGCTCTGGGGCTGTATCTTGCGAGGTAGTGATTTTGAAAGAGTGTCCTGGAGTCTTGAGAAATCAGTTGTACGTGATGGGGCCAATACAGTGCTGTAGCTGAAGGGGTTGATGCAGTCCTTGAGCAGGCTGGCAGGGGAATAAGAAATAGAAGTTTTCTGCTGTGTCGGGGCAAGCACAGTTAAAACATTGTTCCACTTTGTGTGGTCATGTTTTGGCAAAAACCTTGACAATTGGAGAGGACTTAAAAATGTAGGAGAAATTGTGAAAGACTAGAAAATCCCAACATGGAGATACAGACAGTGCTTTATCCGTGTAGTTTATCAAACTGAAGAAAGTGTTGTGTATTTAGTCTTTAAGGACACACTAAAGAAAAATCTCATGGTTTAGGGTTTTTCAGTTGTAGTCAGTCAAAGTTATAAGCGTCTTCAGGGTGGGATTCCTCTGGCTAGATACAAATGTCTGTAGCGGAGTACAATGGCTAGATTTCCTTCGTAGTTAATTGAGAGAAATAAGCGCTTCTGGGCTGTAATTTATCTCTTCCTAAGGTAGATGTTTAAGAGGGTTCAAATGAACCATGCTGTGGAAATACCTATTTCTCAACCTTGACAGGATGATGTGTGTAGATATTGGCATTGCAGAGCTCTATGTTGGGTGAGAGGAGTCCTTCTCCTAATATGCAGCTTGACATTTAAGCTAGCCAAATTCAAACTAGAAATAGGGCGTATATATTTTTAACAACATAACTAAGTGCTGAAATACCTTAACCAATGATTGTGACAGATTGTCCATGACTGGAATTTTAAAATCGAGATGAGTCATTTCTGTAAAAGCTATTCTCAAGTTCAACCACAGCTATTGGATCTGGAGAGCCGACTCAAGAAAATTGTGTGGGTTGTGTTATGCAGCAAAGTTAGATTAGATGGTCCTTTCTACCCCTAAGAGCTATGAATCATACTTTGCTGGTGCTTCAGTAAACTTTAAATGTGCAAATCCACTTTGAATGCATGTCAGCAGCTTACCCAATTCGAATTCCTGTTGTTCAGGTGCATAGTTTCAGAGGAAATAATTTGCAAAATTTCTGGTAATTTGCCTTTCTAAATATAGCAATTTAGCTCCAGACTTACAATTTTCAATACCTTTTCATTAGTTTTGTGTTACACAGCATAGTCTGATCTTTTTTCTAAAAAATTAAACATCACAGCCATGTAACATAAGTTTTTGGGAAGAAGCTATTGATTATGTAATTTTGAAAAATTTTTTTAGAAATAAAATTTTGATCATTTGTTATTAGAATGTGCAGATTCGAACAAAAATCAGCACTGCTCTTAAATTCAATGGATTAACCCTTTTTTCAAACCCTCAGAAAATTTGGGTCATCATTTCTATATGCGGTATCTCGATACATTCTGATAAGTATTCAGATTACTCTTACATTGTGAATAAAATGGGCTAAATACAAAACCTTAATTAAAGTAGTGGAAATATCAAGTTATTTCCATTCTTTGAATGTCTTTGGCAAATTTCCATTGTGTCAACATAATTAAGATATATTAATATTAATCTGGTAAGTACTGTAACTTTACATAGTGGAAAAATAAAATAAAATGGACCATGAGAACATTTTTCAATATCAGTTTCAATTTTAATACTTTATATTGTTGTGAAAAGTTATAAAAATGTGTTGTTATTTTATTACCCCATTAAGAAAACAACGCAGCAACAGATGCTTGTTACCCTGATTTTCTCAGTCTGTTTATGGGGATGTTTTATCAAAATGGGTCTTTTAAAAGTTATAAAGATGTAATACTCTCCTAAATTAGGTCATAAATGCCTAATGTGGAAAACTAATACATTTTATTATTTTTCAAGTATGGGTTTATGTATATTAAAATATGCAGCTGTTAGGAAGTCTGGAGTGTGTATAACAGAAACATATTGCATTACAAGATGTTAGTGTCTCTCTCTGAGTATTCTTTATGCATATACCCACACAAGTTTTTGGTGTGTGGAAGAGACTACATTAACATTTTGACTCAGTATTATTTCCTAATATCATAGATATTTTTTTTTAGTAGATGTAAATGCTAAATATGCTGAGTAAATTTACTTTATTAGTAAATACATTCATGTATTTACTAAAATCTTTTCTTACACAAATTGAGCATGTAGATTTTAAATGCATATATAAACAACATTCAATTCCAACATCAGCAATTGTATGTTGTGTTTCTGAAAAATGGTAGATGTTCCCGTGCCAGGAGAGATAAGAAGATGATCTCTTATTTAAACTTGGTTCTGTTTGCCATGCTAACCAGCTGGAATGGATTTGTGGTGGAGGAGGAGGGATTCAAACACCTGCTTGTTGCAGGTAGCATGGTGACCGTGGCTGCTTTAGGAAATGGTACACCCAGAAGAATTTTCAAATTTCTCCATAATTTGAGGTGGATATACCAGGTGTCAAAGATGCACTTGCTGAACCTCAAACTTCATGTCTCCATTGATGGAAGCCTTTAACGATCACAAAGAAGAATGTAAAGGATACATCAAATGTTGTGGCAATGATGGGAGTGCACCAAATTAATAGGGACCTCATTCCCATATGCACACCCATCCCCTCCTTTACTAATTTATGTATATGGGAAAATCTGTGTAGAGTATTATTTTGTTATAGAAGGGAAACAGGACTGCATAGTTTTGTGACTAATTATTGCAGCATTGTTGGGCCACTTATACTACTTTATTTTAAAAAAAACACAACCAAACGAGAATATATATGCTTTCTCATGTTCAGGTCCTCATGCTTGTGAAGAACTGATGAAGATACACAAAACTGTCTTACTGTCCTTCAAATATTTCCTTCAAAACACTCATTTTTTTCACAATGCTTACAAAAACCTTGTCAGTAATTAGTTGTCAGTGTGCTGATATCAGTCATACTGATGTCCATTTTTTTTTCGTTGCCTTTCCTTTCTTTTTTTCTGCGTAACTTTTGCCCTTACATGAAGTTTGTTAATGTCTTAGGAAGAAGTTTAATTTTGTTTAATATTCCTCTTGTACTTTAGACAGTAGGGTCATGGGCTGCGAGTGTGGGCTCAGCACTGAAGCACTAAAATAAATTATTATAAATGTCATAAAGCAGCAATTTAAATGAAGATTAATTAGTAATAGATACTTTTAGTATAAGCAAAGTGAAAACTCAACCTTGAACCAGGAAAACTAAGTTAATCTCTAATCTTTTTTAGCTTCATCTTTGGTCTGTTTTACCAAGATCAAAATAAAATAGCAACAATCCTGATCTTGGCATAAAGTAAAACTCTTTCTTCTTTCTAGGTCTGGTCTCAGTGTGCATGATTTCATATAACACTATGTGGAATCATGGCAGACCTTATCATTACAGACCTCTGTCCACACACGCTTGCCTTTAACCTCACTTTTAAGCTTTCTGTTTGCAGAAGTGCTGAATTGTGGAACCTGATTTCCTCCCCATTCAGAGGAATTTTCCATTTGATGCACTGCAGACTTGGCTCTGCCTATGAAACCTTCATTTCTTCAAATCCTTGAGTAGGGTTTAAGTTTTAGTTTGGGTGACACGTAAGTCATGTTGCTTCACTCTCGCATCTGAAGTTTCCACAAGTTCAGAGATATCTGGCCCAGGGTTTTCCTTTTGACCTAATTCTTATGCTGGTAATTTTCCATCTTCTTTTTTCTCATATGTATTTTCTGTGAGGATTGGAAAGTTTGCTACCTTCTCTTATTGGCCGGCAAATATTGTTCGTGTTGTGTCATGGCTGTGTTTATGTTGACAGAAGGAAGCAAGTTTGCAGCATAGTACCCTCTCTTATCCATGCTCCATTCACTTATTTCTTTTTATTTATGTCTGGTTGGTGTGGCATGATACTGTCCTCAGGGTGGCTTATATTCAAGTTTTCAACCTATGTTGCTCTCCAGTCACATGTCATGTGGGGTCTTTCTACAAGTAAGCATCTGAAAAAGGAGCTTTACAGAAAAGGGCCTGGGGTCCTGGTGGACACCAAGTTGACCATGTGCCAGCAATGGGTCCTTGTGGCAAAGATGGTCAACAGCACCCTGGGCTGCATTAGGCAGGGTGTTGCCAGCAGGGAGGTGATCCTTCCCCTCTGCTCAGCATTAGACCCATCTGGAGTGCTGGATCCAGTGCCAAGCTTCCCGCTACAAGAGAGACATGGACATACTGGAGGAAGTCCAGTGAAGGGCCACTAAAAAGATTAAGGGACTGGAGCATGTCTCATATGAGGAGAGACTGAGAGAGCTGGGACAGTTCAGCCAGGAGAAGAGAAGCCTCAGACGGACTTTATCAAGGTGTATAAATAGTTGATTAGGGTGGAACGAAGAAGACAGAGCCAGACTTTTTTCAGCAGTTCCTTGTGAAAAGACAAGAGGCAATGGGCATAGATTGAAATACAGGAAATTTCACTTAAAAAGAAAAAAACCTTTTCACTGTGAGGGTGATCAAACATGGGAACAGGCTGCCCAGAGACGCTGTGGACTCTCCATCCTTGCAGGTATTCCAAACCCAAGTGTATATATTCCTGAGCAACCTGCTTTAGGTGACCCTACTTTCAGCAAGGTGTTGGACTAGACAATCTCTAGAGGCACCTTCCAATCTCAATGAGTCTGAATCTCAATGTAGTTGAGAGCATGTTTAGGAATTGTGTAAATTCAAGTTTTCTGTCTTGTCATCATTCTTGGGATTCAAGACCTGCACTCAAAAGGCTTTATAGATGTACCTGTTACAGTTAAAACCATGCTGTAACACATTTGCCTCCCTTCTAACCATGTTAGGAATTGCACATGAAGCCTGCGTGCCATACAGTTTTAATTAACCTAATTAATCACAGTAGCTGTGCTGCCAGCCACTAAAGTGTTGATAGGACTTCACCGGAAGCTCAGCTAGTCTGTCATCATCTGGTCTCAAAATGTAGTTAAGATGATCCTCCCCTTTCAGAACTGTAGGGTTTTATGAAGTCTGAAATTGAAGCCAATGTGCAAATGGCTGAATTTGCTGTAATTTTCTACTTTTCAAGCTTTGCAAATAGGTGACTTACTGGAATGTCCTGGATGTAAATCCTGTTAATGAAGTATATTCTATAAAGGCAGCATAAAATAGACCATGATTTCATTACCTGGAATCCATGGTCAACAAAGAGTTTAGTCAGTCTTTCTGTCAGGAGTTTGTGCTTCAGAAAAGATCAGTCAGAGGTGAGCTTTTACAAAAATAAAAACTTGGGACGTGTTTTTCTGAGTGCGTTTCATAAGCGGTTGTTGTTCCTGGTGGCTGGATATGCCTGTTGCTTCATTACAACCTGATAACGTATCTTATGGACTGCTCCTTGTTGAGGCGTATTTCTTAATTTAGCACTGAGTCAAAGTGTTCATAACAAAGTGGAACAAGACTTGGTAAACAGTTGTTTTATGGCTTCAAGGTTATTTTTTGAGATATCTTTTCTGGGTGAAATACTTCAGAACCGATTTGGTTATCTGCTTGTCGCTTTTTCCTAAACCAAACTAAAAGGCATTAACACTTAGTTGTACACTTTTTTAGGCCCAGGCTTCATTAATAAAATGTGTCTTCTCTAGCTGCCTTCTCCGGAAAAGTGGGAGGAATAATAATAATGATAATTCAAGATTCTATCTGAAAGTCATTTTTCTCTGCTGTGCAGCTGGATTAATTTGGGGTCTCCACACACTACTAATACCAGTCCTAGGACTGTCAGAGGAGAATGCTGAAAACAGCATTTTCTGAACCATAAGGTGCATGGCTTATCCTGAGAAGGCACGATAGCTCATCCAGAAATTCATCCCCAAATTGTGCGGCATTGAGTGTGCTAAACTGGACCAGTCTGCGGGGCCACCCACATGCTCTTGCTCAACAGGGACCCAGATGGCTGCAGCTGTACCAGTTGGCTCATGCTATAGGAGGGTACTGCTGCAGCTAATTTAAATGTTACATATGTTTTTGAAAACAGCAATATTTGGGGGTAGCTAAGTGTTGTAGGATGCACTTGCAGAGGATGCAGTCCAGTGACTCAACTTGAATGTACTATTGTGCGGTCTAAGAAAGCCACAACGACGGTTCTCTGAATTCTCATTATGTGCTCAGACTTTATAAATGCAATGTTTCTGTTTTCCTACCCATGTATGAAAAGTGCGTGCTTTTCTGAACTCTTCACTTTCCAGTTTGTAAGGTGTGTAAATTCAGAACAGTCAGACTTTGGGAACGTAATTTCTCCTGTTTGTAAAAGGAGATCCGTGCACTCCTGTTTTCATACCAAGTACTCCTATCTTTAAGTTTCAATAGGCTGGAAGGGTTGCTTGTATGACAAGTCATTCTGGTTAAGTATATTGCTTAATGAACTTTGCAGTCATTGAAAAAAAAATAACTACGGTTTCAGGAGTTTCAGTTAATAATCTGATTTGTTGACAACTGGCTTGATATTTAAAGGAAGCCCATAATAATTTACCATTCGATGAAAATGTTCACGATTACCCACTTTTTTTTCCCTTTTTTCAGAAAACTCGACTTTATATGGTCAACATGGTTAAAATAACATATATAATCAAATAAATTGTGGAATTTTATATGGTTAAACTAAAGAAGTTCAGATTTTCCAAAACAAGAGATTGGAATTCATCTTGCCAAATGCAGACATGTAGGAGAAAACACTTTCAGAGATGCATGTCCTTCTAGACAGCATATTTCTCAGCACTGGCTATGAATGGAGGTGGGGGTAACTAGCTCAGTTGAGAGATGTCTATGGTTTAAAAATTGAGACAAATGCACCTTAAATAAGCAGAAAAGATTTTGGGATGTCTTGCTTTTAATTCATATAGAAGGTGATGGTAGACAGCACTGTAATAACTTAATGATAGGATTGTTAGGTACAGTACAAATTATGTTTGTTTTATTAAGCCTAAAATATTAATAATTCATGCCATATTTGTATTCAGAATACTATTTTCAGATTTGTGTTGCATATCTCACTACTTGTTAGTTACCTTAAAAGTAGTTTTTATATCCCTTATGTCTCTGAATTTCCTTACCAGTTTTATAATGACATTTTATTAATTATGTAAATATATTTTCTTTCTGTTCTCAGTGAATAAAATATAAAAATATAGATTAAAAACCTGAGGGTAAGAGAAGAGCTGGAAGTTACTATACCAAAAATAATCTCAGTTTTATTGAAAAAATAAAGCTAACAGTAAGATATTTTTTCTCTCTCTTTAAATTGCAGCTATGAGAGATCTTGCTTATAATAGTAATTTGTAAAAAAATGTTAAGATAGAAGTTGATTTTTCTGTTGAGATTTTTCATCTCATGTTAATAGTTAGTATTTGAAAATGCTCCATAAACAGAATATTTTATCTTTCCAAGTTTATTGTATGAATTTTTAAAGTTTTTTAAAAGTTTCATTTAACAGCAGTAGAAGTTCTGTGCAATGTTATTACATCCTATCCCTTTAAACAAGTTATGTGTCAAGTGTTAGATAGAAAAAGAACTGCATTTTAAACATATACTTAGTAGGAATCAGATTCAGTGTTAGGAATAGGCAGATATTTACTTGCAAGGCAGATACTCGAATATAGAAAAATGTGGCACCAAGAAGGTTAAAGTAATTGATGGATCTGAAAATTCTTGATACTGCTGGAGATTTCTGTCATTTTTTGCCATGTCTGTAAAATCACCCCCCTGAGCCTCTTAATTTGAGCTCGAAACCTCATTGAGCTGAGCAGTGCATGAACGCGAGTCTCATTTTAGATGCGTGAAGTGGATTAAAATGAGGAATATTTAGCTGGAGCTGTCAGGGACAGTGATGGAGAGGCAGGATCGGACAGAAGAGGTGAGAGAGCAGTCCAGAGGCAGATGTAAGCACTATGGGTGCACGTGTCATTAGCTCAAGCAGGCACAGAAATTACCTAAAAATGAGGCAGAAGATAAATAGAAGAAGGCTGAATTACTGTAAGTCCCAGAGAAAAGGAGCGAAGAAATAGATCTCTTAACGGGAGATCCTAAAGGGATGATGAGAAGTGGAAGGTGAGTGGTGAGAGGATAAAGTCATGACTGCTAAAGGAAGCTGTGGTTTTAAGGATATACAGCTGACCGTATCCAAAGCAGCTAAATAAACCAGGACAAGTAGGCTGCAAGTGCACCCATTAGTTTTGATCATGAAGCCACCTTTATGTGTCTTGGTGAAGCTGACTGAGAGTTGTAGAGGTGGCAGCTGTTAAACTGAAAGAAATTTCTGACAGAATTGAACATTTAGGTTTGCTGCTAATAGGCTGTACTGATGTGAGTAAGACTTACTAAATACACAGCCATAACTGTTCTTATTTATATGCATAATATAAATATCACATTGTATAATAGCTGTAAGACAATCCAGAGCATTTCCGGGGTATTATTGCACATCTCGGGTAGTTTAAGTCATCCAGTCTTTTGGCTTCATGCCTTAAAACGCTACCAGAGACATGTTATAATCGTCCAGAAATGCACTGCCTGTTGCGAATTACAGCTTAAACCAAAATATTCAGTACATTACACATATACCCAAAATATACAATGTAACCAGGTAATGCGATGTCCGTGTTAAAAAAAAAAAACTAAAAAAAAATCCAAATGTGGAAAAGTTCGATATGTTCTTCCACAAGCTGAAGAGAGAATTTACCTGCCCGTCCAGAACAGCTCCAGAAAGTCCTTGCTAGTTTCCAGCATCATTTGCTTCTACGTTTAATGACCTCATGATCATCATCATTGACTTTTCTCTCTTTTCCTTTCTTTTTGGCTGTTCCTCTTTTGTGACTCTGCCATGTCTGAATGGGTTATTTGGGTTCTGTGTTGGATCCCTGAAGAACCCCATGTCCTTTGAAACACTTAAATACGGGATATAATTATAGCAATGAAGTGTAGAGTATGTCACACATAGCATTCAAGACTGAACAGAGAAAATGGAAGGAAGAAGAAATAATGACTGTAACTCTAGTACAATCACTACTATGTTTCTCCAAGTTACACTTTGCAGGAAGAGGTTTTCCTGTAACAGAACTATATCTAATCTAAGTATTCATATAAATACCTGTATTAAACTGTCTCAGTGATAGGATTAAATGTCATTATTCATTTATTTTCCCATCTTTTCTGGCATGAGAGACGAAATAGGAGATCGCTGTTTACAATCTCTCTACCTTTTTCTTCTATTCATCCATTCTCTAAACTCTGCCACCCTGGGCTGTTCTCTCTCTCATCCCAATGAACAAATTTCTCAGCCAAATATTTTTATTGATCTTGTCTTTATCGGCCCTATGATAGTTTGCTCTGAATCAAGCAAAGCATTCCCCACCAGATAGGGTTAAGGAGTTGCCGGCAGCCAGGCAACTCTTATGTTGTTTCTTTTTCCCCAACCACCTTGTTTTTGTCAGATAAAATTGCAAGCAAAAAGCAAATTACAATGTTTTCCAATATTAACTGTAATATTATGGCTTCTTCCTTGTAGGCAATTTAGCTCAAGCTGGCAGGCTGCCCATTCTAAAGCGCAAGGACACTGCTTTTCTGGGAGGCTGTGTCAGATAAAGCAGTTAGCTTTTCAGAAAGTGAAGGCTGGTTTTTTCCCCCTCGTTAGTGGAACGAGACCTTATCAGCATATAAACACAGCCTGCATGGCAACACAAAGATACCTGTTTTGCCTTGGATTTGACTTCCTCAAGAAAGCATGTTTCTCATGTGGATATTAAAATAATAGCTTTTAAGTTAGAAAGTATGCTCGCTTGCACTGCAATTATTAACTACTCAATTAGGACACTTTTCCAGCTATCTGGGCTGAGGTTTTCAGAGGAGCCTAGGGAGTTGACTGCATAAAGCTATGTCTGTACCAGGAGATTAACTGTGTCTGTGCTCTCTGACACTGAGGCTAACAAGCATGGAATGGCCCGTGTCCATATTATTCAATTTTCTTATCCTCTAAAATAGGGTGACCGTCTCCAAGCCGCCTCCTGAGAATGGTTGCTGGCCCTCGCGTACCTCCGAGCTGTGTCCCGGCATTGGGGAATGGTAGTTGCCCTGTGCCAAAAGCATTCCCTGGGCTAGTTGAACAATTTAAGTGCAAAGGGTTTTTTTGTGAGTCCGGGAATATTCCCTGAGACTGTTTTAACTTGAGGTCAAATCTTAATGTCGTTGGCTGCTCTAAAGCTGAAGTCTTAAACCCTGGCCCTGAGAGCAGCCACATGTGCAGTCTTCATGGTGTTACCACATGCTGTTTGATCTACAAAAAAAGGTGCCTTCCAGTCCGTAACTTTATGTGGTCAATTGTGTTTTATGAATACATAATTCTTAACTCTTAAAGTATAGAAAATGCAGTCATCTTTAAGAACTGCACAACTCTCTCATGTTACATCTGCTTCAACAGCATTCAGTATCTGATGCATCTTTTTATATGATGCTTATTGATAATAGTAATAATAAGAATAATATCATAGTCTCTTATTTTGTAGCATTATATGGTCTTGCTGCATGCTGCAGGTATCACTACTGCTTAGCTCAGGGTTGCGTGAACTACAGATGGTGGTGGTGAAGTTGTCAACTTGCTGTTGACAAGTAGAATACAAGCAAATAATTTATTTTTTTTCCCATTTTGCTTTCCTGTAAGAATATCTTTTATCTTCTTTAATGCCATTGGGAGGATTGATGTCAACCCGTGCTTTGAGATCCTCTGATCAAACACTGTATAGCTGTAACTGGTATTCTTGTGTACCCCAATGTGGCCAGTATGTTTGCTGTATGTTCCTGATGGTCAGAGACATGCTCCAAAGCTTCTGTTGGGTTTTGATTCAGGCACTGGATATCTGCTGTGTAGACTGGTAATGTTTTCACACAATTCTTCTGTGTTCTGTATACATATGATGAAGTCATAGCACTTGCTGTGTGATATCAAAGCCTGTTGCTATGAGAATGAGCATAATCTAGTGAACAATGATCACATTGTGTGTGTAAGCAGGGAAAAGAGAAAGCAAGTCATAAAGCAGAACCTTTTTTTATTTACACAGCAACATTTTAATAACCAGCAGATTTTGGGAAAAGGGCTGGAAAAATAGTAAAAAGATAAATGTACTTGTGTTTCAATGTTGTGATTTTTTTTTTTTTTTTTTAAGAAGTAAAAAATTTCATTTCTATGTATTCGAATAAAAAACACCCTTGAACTTTGGGCAGGATCCTGAGACAGGTATTGACATTCCTAATCAATGCTTGTCAGGATATTTTCTTTTTTTTTTTTTTTTTTCCTTCCCAGTCCTTCTATGGTACTATTAATGCTAACCTCCTTAGCTGTGCACTTGGAACAGCCCGGTGCGATAGCTTTACTACAAAGGGCTTCTGTGTATTCCAGGAGTCAGGATATAGCACTCTTCTGACAGAAAATGCCCTGTAATGAAGGTGAAGCTTAGACATTATTTATTCCAAATACAGGATCTTTCCATCTGCAAGTTTATAGAGGCTGAGAAATTGTTGAATTTGGAGATTGGCAAATACAAATTACAAGCTCGACTCTGAAAATATTCCCTCCTGGAAAACAAGTCCTATTCCCTCTTGTGAGCATTATCCTTATGCAGTGTTAGATCGGTACAGAAGGCGTTTCTAAGGTGGACAGCTTTGCTCATAAAGACACGTCACCACCCCCTCCTGGAACGAAGCAACTAAAACATTTTGAGCCAGCGCTCAGGTACCTGGAGAGAACAGACTGTCACTTGTGTTGAATTATGTGGAATATTTTTTGTGTCTCTTAACCAGGTCCACTTTTGAGGCTGCAGCAGGTTAAAGTTAGAGCTGTGCAAACTTTGAGAAGCCTAAATCCAAATTAAGCCTGGCTGTCTTCCAGAAACGGCTGGAGCTGGCAAATTTAAATCATTTTCAAGTTGGAGCTGTTTTTTTCTGAGTTTTATGTCATCACTTATGAGTTAAAACTGAGGAAAAACCTGGTTGTAACCGATTTAACCTCTTTTTGCCTCCTACCTTTTTTCTGTCTGTGTGACTTGTTTGTTAAGAACTAACCACTGATGGGATTATACAGTGTGTCAAGTGTCTGGAATTGCCCATCTAATAAAGCATAGGGTTTTAAAGCTTTTTATTTTAAACCTTTATAGCACATCAGTTGCTGAAGTATCTAGAAGAAAGTGGTTCTCAAAACATTTTCCAGAAAAGAAATTATTTTTCCACGTTATGTTTTTATGCAATTCTGATTTTAAATGACAGTTTTAAAATTGACTGACATTACCAAGATGGGAGATGTCATGCTGCTGGCTTAAGATCAGTAATAAGTTAAAAGTTTCTTAGCACTTACGTCTTCTGAATTATCCCTGTGGTAAGGGGATAATTTATAGACATAATGGGTTTACAGGTGGAATCACTCTGAAACCCCAAATCACTGCCTAACTTTATGCATGTGGATGGTTATTACGAACTGATCTGAGAGGCTCTGGAGAAAGGGGCCATGATCATATGGGAATCTGAGGAAACAGTTTACTTCGGTAAAATATAGGTGCCTGGTTAGGACCTGACCTTTTGAAGAGCTGTCCAAACATTTACTCACTCTCACAACACCCTCATGAAGTAGAGGATAAATATTATCTCAGTTTTATGGAACAAGAAGGTGAGCACCAAGAGAGTCTGGATTAAAACTCAGGAATCTGTGGCATGCAGTTGCTTGCTTAATCCATTAGACCACGGTGTTTGGTTTGTCAATAGTCCTGTGCTTTATAAAGTAGACAAAACCTTTAAAATACCAATTAGTTTAGATAGGCAGGAGTTCAGTTCTCCTTGCATAAAACAGAGATGAAGCTATTTCACATCATCATCATCATAGCCAAACAGTGAATTTTTTTCCATATCTGTCTTAATGTGAGGATTGCTCTTGAAGGTGTTCGTGTATCAAACAAACCCTTCTTCTGGAGGAAGGGAGGCTCGGAAAAAGGGATAGTATTTCCATGTTAAATGAAGTAGATAATCACTTCAGCCTTAATTTACCAAAGCACATCGTTAGGGTAGCAGTGCTGTACATGTAATTTGCTTGGTGAACAGTTCTATTGTGTTTGCCTACAATGAGTTTACATTTGGTTTATGAAGAATAGAATTTATAAAGCATTTGTGTCATTTACGGCAAGTCCTTGTGATGCTTTCTGTCACCCATTAGTTAAAACAATGCTGAAAAGTACTGTAGAAATGACAAAGGCTACCACCATCATCTCTTCCAAACTGCAGTGGAACTGAAATGATACAGGACAAGAGGGCAAATGTTGAGAACTGGAAAAATAGAAAAACAGAGCAGCATGAAATGTCAAACCACATTTTTAAGGCGCTTTTTACTATATTTCCATAAATGCATGAGGGAATTATGTTGCAAATACTTGAAACTGTTTATTTTCATTTTTGGCTTGATTTTCTAGCATTGAAAAAACCATGTCTAATGATCTTGAGCATTCTTAAAGAAAAAAATTATATTTTACATAATGGTTTGCATGTGTGAGTTCCCTCTGGCAGGAGCACTATAATTAGCCTGTCGTCTCTCAGAGAAGAGACTATCTGTCTTAAAGATGCAACAGCGAGTCTTGGCTGCTAGAGCTAGAAGCAGAACATTGTGATTTTGTTAAAAGATAAACATTATCCCTTTTCACTTATTCATCTTTCTCCTCTTCCTGCTTCTTTGGCTCAAAGCTAGCCTGGAGAAGCAAAGGACAGCTGAGTACAAACAGTTTTCTTCCTTCCTCATTCAGCAAGCCATGGCGAAAGATCTTGGCTTTTTGACATCAATAACTTTGCTTCAACTCAACTTGGAGCTGTTTGGGCAGCCTTTCAAAAATAAAAAGGTACAATAAAAGGGGACTGAACTTCCTGTTTTACTCATAAAGTAGCAGATTCAGCTAAGGCACGCTTTCCTTTGGGATTGTCCGTATACTGCCTGGGAGAGTCAAGGATGTGGAATATTATTCCTTTGCACAACTTTATTGTAGCTATTAAAAGACAATCAACCAGAATAGGGTGGTGGCAGACAGTGTTGTGTGTTTCAGTCTTTTGCGGTCTTGTTACTAAAGGAGAGTAATTTTGGTAGAAAGGCTTTGCTGCTTTTGGGTAGCCATGTGTGTCCTTGATCAGAGGAGGGGGAAGGAGAGAAGGAAAACTCAAAACCACCACAGAGTCAGAAAAATGTAACTGGTTTGAGCTGGCATAGCAGTGCTGGTGTGTGTTAACTCTTGGTATTATCATGCCTGAGGTTTCATTTCCAGCATCGACAAAGAAAGCTGTAATACAGGAGATGATCACATATGGCATCCCTCCAGGCCCAACTGGTTACATTAGCAGGGACTGGGTAAGAAGGTGAGGTTTCCAGTGTGGACAGGAGTATATTGAATTTCATTTTGAAGACTGTCATGTACATATATCAGTCTATCAGAGAATGTATTGATATGCTGGTGAAAACTAACTGCAGTGGCAAGGACGTTTCTCCATGGATAATGAGATATAAATATATGGCCCAGGTTCCTCGAGCGTACCTGCTGTCAAATTCTTTGACTTGTGCCACGTTCATTTATTCTTGAGTTTGCTTTGTGAGCCTTCTGCTGTTGCTGTCCTTCTGCCCCTCTTCTCTCCTAGGTTGTGTAATTTGTCTGAACAGTATAATTTTCTTTTCTTACTCCTTACAACCTTTCCCTCTCCACCCCTCTGCTTTCCTGATACTTTCCTTTGCCAAATAGTCAGAGATTTTCTCAATTCTGAGTTCCTATGTAAGCTATAATTTTATTCTATTATGAGTGAGCACTGCTACTGCAGGCCTGGAACTGATTACTGTTTGCATATATACAGCATCACCAGCCAAAGAGTCAAAGACCAAAGAGACTTATTGGAACCTTACAAGGTTTTCAAAATCACCTTGTTATTCTTTTCAGATTCGCCCTTTTCTTGGGAATTTCTTTTTTCTTTCAGTTGTATCTGGCATTCAAAGACCAAGTTTATCTTTTGCAAAGTTCTTCTAGATATGGGTTACCTTCTTAAAAAGTCCAAAACTTAAAATCTCATTTCAAATTAGCACCTATTTCCAGTCTTCGACATCCCAAAAAGTCACTGATTAGATCAGCATGAACTCTGCTCTTTTCTGCAGTGTATTTCAGACTTTTGGATTGACAGACCTTTGCTGGGAGGCTAAGAACAAAGGTTTTGTGTGTTTTATGTTGGTACTTGGCCCTGGTTCGAACAAATATTTTCATTGTTTTTGTACTATTTGAGTACTTTAGTTCTTCATCGCAGAAAGGAGAAATCATGAAAATAAATCAGTCCCTTGGAAAGTTGAAAATATTAGAAGCAAAGGAGAAGGGTATTTTTTTTTTTTTATGAAAACACTAAATAGAGGTTGTGCTGTACTGAAAGTGTATGCTGAAATTTCTCCTGACTGTTTTTCCCTTTATAAAAGTTATATGCTACTATTGTGTTGTGAAAAGATGGGATAATTAGGAATTGTGGTATAGCAGAGGTCATACTGGCCAATCTGATAGCTCTTCTGCCTTTCAACTCCTGGAAGTGAATACCTACAGGAAATATGATTTGAAAGATGGATAAAACTGGTGAACTAAGACTGAAATAGTTCTTACTTCTGGTGTGTCAGTCACTTCCGTAAAGATCTCTGTAATAAATCTTGGTTTGCCATGATCACCCATGCATTGACCTTTATACTCTTCAGGACGTTTCCTCCACAAAAATAAAAAATATTTTGAGGTGACCATTGTTCTAGCCATCTTCTTGGTGCCTTTTGCTCATTTCTTTCTGTCCCACACAGAAACACTTATTTCTGAGAATGGCTCTTCTGGTCTGGCAGCCACAAAAAACAACTATCTTAAGTGGTCTTGTGTGAAATTCTATGTCTCATTTTAAGATTCCTTTAGCATAAAATGTTTAATTCACCTATATCTCTTGGACCTGGTAAATGGATGGAGGTTCTGAAGATGTATTCCTATTCTTCTTCCCTTGGACAGTATATCTGAGGTCATTGACTAGAAACAAAGAATTGCCTCTAAAATTTTGTGGAATAGCCATTTCTGAAACTTGAATTATGTTATCTATTAGGTCGTAGTTGTTATCCTTTTTCCACGGCAATGTCTCCCCTTGGCATTTCTCCTAGAAGCCCTTTGTTTCTGACTGGGTCTTTTCCAGATGAGCCAGACGAATTAGTCTACAATATTTGTTATTTCCTAAACGTAAGGATACCACTCAGAAAGGGAACTCTATTGGCTGTGTTACCTTCTGATCACTGCCATTCTTCTTCACATTATGTATTAATATCCAGGTATTGTTCAACTAAATTAATTCCTCCAATTACTGTTCTCCTGAAACAGGAGCTAAAGCTTGACTTTCTATTCTCTGCTGCTGCTGGTGCAAGGTTCTTTAAAGTCGGGGGAATTAGGCTGCGACTGCTTTGCAAGTGGTACAAATAGGAGCAGATGTGTAGAAGACAAATGGTTGGTGCTGACCTGACATGCACATGATGAGCATCTCAGCGGGGTTTACTTTCACGCTAGCATGAGGTCTAGTCTGGCTCCGTTGACTGAATGCCTCCTAGTGATTGGAGTGCATCTTTTGATTTGGTTTTATCCAAAAAGAGTCCAGTTAGCATGCTCTGAAATCTTGCCATGGTGCAAACCGATGTGCAGTAAAGGTGGGATGAATGGGAGATTTGTTTCAAAACCGCACCCCTGATCCAAACTAAAATGCTTCTATAGATGTATCCTTGTGTACCTGACTCGGACATCTCAGTAAATCCCGTAATGGGCTTATCTGCATCAGCCGGTACTTAAATATTTTTGTGCATGTGGCCAAAAGGCTTCTTAATATCCCAATTGGACATGTTCTTTTCACATTAATGTTACCATTATTGTGGAGACAGTCATAATTGCTGTTCTTATAACTTGTATTTATATAGAAAAGTAATACCAGAGAAATTCAAGTTAGAAGTAAGGCACAAGGAAATTAACAGTGGAACAAACTACCAAGTGAAGTTCTGCATTGTCTAGTTCTTGATGACTCCAAATGGAGGTCAAATGAATTTCTGGAAAATATGCTTTTGTTAAACTGGTTACTGGCCCAAAATAGGGGCAACTGGCTGAAATTCTGTGGTCTGTGGTACACAGGAGGTCAGACTAGATGATCTAATTTTCCCTTCTGGCTTTAAACTGTATGAATGGGAGCAATTCCTCTGATTACAGGACACTTCTGGCCATCGCAAACTGCAGGATCAAGCTGTCAGTTACCAGTAAAGAACATTTGCTATTCTGCCATCAAATTAAGAAATTAATTTTAGGATATCAGATTGTTGTTTCCTGATTTATCATGCGAAGAGCTTTGTGCAAGCGAGGAAAAAAACCCTGCCACCTACATATAGCATGATTTAGGTTAGGGCAACTGTGTATTGTAAACTTAGCCTTTGGTATTGCTTATCACAATTCAGATTCAAAATCAGAGCTGAAATAGGACTTTGGTTTAGAGTTTTACTGCCAGGAAGGTTAACGGGTTATTGACAGCTTTAGGAATGAAATGTCAGGGAGGAAATTAGAGCAAACATGTATCATAAGCCAGCACACAGCATGGCTGGTTTTAATAGACGCGGCAGATCTTCTGTAGTAACGCCTCCATTAATAGTGCAGTTATCACTGTTTCCAGATGGCATGATCATAAACACACAGAGCTTTTGCAGGGACCTATAATTTATCCTGATCCCTTCCTCCTCTGGATTCACCCAGAAGGAAGGCAAGTGGTACCACAGCCCATCCCAACTGTTTTCTTTTTTTTTTTTTTTTTGCCAGGAAGTGTGGGGTGGGGGCAGGATTACATCTGGGGGTCCGTGGAGCCCACCAACAGAGACTGCTCCGAGTCTTTACTGAACGGGAACATCCACTGCCGTTCCCACCCACTTCCTTCTCACTTCACTGTTTCACTTGTACTGGGCTGGTCCCTGCCCCATATTAGAAGGTACATGCTGCTCCTTTGCCCCCATCTTAGACCCTCAATCTGACTCTTCTTATTTTCTTTTTTTACTTTAAATCAATATTTTATTGACTAAGTACCCATTCATTCTCAATAAGTTTCATTCAACCACTGCAAAATCATAATTACAGATTAAAACTTGGAAAATTAGGAAATAGGAGATGTTTGTAACTGTGTTCTTGACAAAGCATATTTCTTGAAAAATTGATCAACAGCTCTAGTCTTCACAGTAAGTATGGGTTTGAATACACTTAAGAAGTTGAAAAATAAGGGGTGTTTCCTAACGAAGAAAACTGCAGCAAAAATATGTTTTTCTCTTCCTATCAACTAATATAAAGATGCAGCACTGTGAAAAAGCATGTCTCAAAATATACTGAAATGATCCAATGTTCTTTTCAGAAGTCTCAGATCCTAATGTTTCTAGGAAGTAGGAGATACAGATGGCAATTTTAAAAACTTCCGCATTGTAAATGCATTAAGAAATTTTACACTTCTCAGTTTAGATCCCTGGGTTACCTAAGCAAGTGCATATGTGACAAAAGGTATCTACTTTTGGCCTTTAATTGTACAAAAAGGAACAACATGCGTTACCAGTGTTTTTCTTTGATGTGTCTGTCTTATACATTTTGGAGGAAGGAGTGGGAAAAGAAAGAAGGATCCAGCTTCCACTAAGCTCTGTTTGGTTTTGAACTGTTTGGGTACTTCCAAAAAACAATTCTGGAGCCTTAAATCTTGCTTTCATCAAGAAGATGGTAATTCAAAATAGTTAACTGAATTTTGGTTAGTATAGCAGCAGGTTTTTTCATATCTTGCTTTTTGGGATTTGTAAGTAAATACACATGATTTAAAGAATATTTTATTTCAGTTATTTTGATGTTGCCTTTCACCTCTTTGACCTAGAAAATCTAGAGTACTTTAATAACCAATGTCCTTGTTAGAAACTTATTATGTGGCTCTTTTTGGAAAGGCTAGTTGACTATGTGGCAGAGTGTAAGGAATTTTGATGTAATTTGTTTAGAGCGGCTGTTGCTTGACAAACCTTTTCTGAACAGGCTACATGGTAACTGAGAAACTGGAAGTCTCAGGGCTGAACTGGATAATGGACAATAGACGCTTTCACTTCTGTTCCCTGTTCAAATCCAATCTGTCAAAGATTGAAAATTGTTCCCTTTTCATACTGGGCAAGTGGCCTGTGAGTAATTAGTCGGTTGACTCTGCCTGGTGCCTGATAAAAATTTGCCCACAAGACAAAAATGCCACCCCATTTGGCACCCCAGCTGGTCGCTTCAGAAGCCAAAGTTGAATCAGCAACCGTCTTTGCTATATTCTCTTCCAGATCAGGACCAAGATATTTTATTGTGCAGTGTGGACATGCTTCTTTTTTGTTGTCCCCAGTTTCATTCTCTGTAACAGCTGTCCTAAGCGCTACATGTAACATAGCAAAAAAAGGGTTGTTTGCTTTGGGGTGGATGAATGTCATCCCCCTACAGAGGGCCAGGATCAAAGATTCACCCCATCAACAGCTCCCCTTGAGGAATAAACATCACCCCAAAACATACTCTGCTCCACAATATCTCTGCGTTTGCTAAGTGCTAGTCATGCATTCTCAGTTGAATCATGCCCTAAAGCTAAAGACAAAGGGAAGGGAAATATTACAGCAATTAAGGGACACTAATTTTTTTTTTTTTTTTTGAAGCTTGCTAGAAATGATGGCTTGCGAGTTCATCCAGTCTTGGAGGAGGGCAAATCTGGGGGCCTCCATTTCTGGGGCAGAAGCCCCAGATTTTCACAGGGGGAACATTTCCACAAAGGTGAAGTGGTTTTGAGCAATTTCTTCAATGGACGAGGCACAAACATGCTTCTCTTTGACATGAAGGTAGGGTGTGCCTTTTTTTCTCCTGTCCCTCTTGCTTTCTTTTCCTTAAGCAAACTGAATAATTACAGCCAAAAAAAAAAAAAAAAGAAAACTGCATGCTTCATTTATATTTAACATCCAAGACTGAAAGTAAGCTTGTGGGAAGTACGAAAACTCCCTCAAGATTTTGAGGGTTCTAAGCCCTGGATGCCAACTGCTGGTGACTCCAAATTGATATTTATGATCCTCCTGCTCCTATATAGAAAAAATTAGTTTCTCTTGCGTGCCCAATGCCCCCTTTGGTACTGCCAAAACTCTTCTTCTGTCCTACAACTACAATAAGCGATAGATCAAATTTTCTATAGTTTCTGCAACGACTGCAAATACAGTTGTAGAGCTAAAAGCTGGTCAGAGGAGGATGAAGTAAGGTTTGGATGGAATTATATCAAGACAGAGAAGCCCTTCACTTCTTTACAGAGGAGATGATGTCAGTAAGAGACAAGGGCCTGCAGAAATAAGCTTGGAAAGAAAAACAGTAGAGAGAAATGCTGGGCAAAAGTGAGTGAGAGTCATGACTTACGGAAAGACGGGAGAGTGGGCTGGGAAGCAAGGAATGGATAAACTGAACTGAGTTGCAAAGAAGGAAGGATTTAATTAAGGTGAAAGAGAATAGACTTGATAATAAAGAACTAGGAAAAAAATGCCAGTGATGAACTCTTTTGAACCAGACTGTAAGCATGACAAAATGGTGCTTTGGAGCACTAAGATCTGCTGAAGATGTGGTTCCCATTACAGGTGCTGAACATTTGGAAGTACAACTCTACTCTCTTAAAAGTCCAGCTGTGCTTCTAAGTCCATTTTAATTACGGCTATTATTATATATTGATGGGAGCAACACAAAGTAGGGGGCAGCAGATCAATTCTTCACCCAAAGGCTATCTGTTATAAAGGTGAACCTGTGATCCTGCGTATGTGACTATGTACCAATGTCTAAAAAATAGGTCTAGCCCCTAGACTGAGGTGCCTCAGATTCTTCTCCCCTTAAAATCATGATCTTGTGTGAGAGAAGATTTTCCTTCCCACTCATAAGGATTTGAGGGATGAGGTGTTGAACCCGCCGCAGCATGATAATCTGCAGTAATTTCTGCCAGTTTAATCTATTTTTTTCCATTTTATCATCTTAGCATCTGACGTGGTTTAGGCCCAGCCGAGCACCACGCGGCCGCTCGCTCACCCCTCCCCTGGCAGGGTGGGGAGGAGACCGGACAAAACAAAGGCAAAAGCCTCGTGGGTTGCGGTAAGGACAGTTTACTGGGACAGCCAGGACAGCATCCGAAGGCTAGTCTGGTTTCTCTTGACCACTTACCTTTCAGTATTTGTGCGGTACACTGGTAAAATGGGAAGCTGAAGAGTAAAAATCCTCACCCTAAATGGGCTACAATGGTGTGTATTTCAGCCCTGTACAATGAAAATCAGCTTGTTCATTCACAGTACGTGCTGATGGAGGCTTCTGTGGAATATCATTTACAGCCGTGTTGTCTTTGTAGATGCCTTCTACGATGTGAGAACACTGATGAGTGGAGGGGGAAGGGGCCGACCTTCCACATGCCATATGGAAAACATCTGTAATGGGCAACATAGCTCTCTAAAGAAATGTGTTGCTGTTTCATAGTTTCTTCAAAGTATTATATAGACAAAAAGGTATCAGCTTGAATTTTTACCAGGGTTGACTGTCCCAGTCTCTAGAGTCATTTACCGTAATACCAAAGCATTCTTTTAAATGAGACAGGCAGTAATGTTTTACACTGTCTCACACAAAAAGAATGTAACATCAACTGGAAAAGTATAGAGTAGTCAAAGTGCTCCAAAAATAAAACAAAAGAAACAATTTCATGCCTTTTTATTGTGGCCCCTTAACTCTAGTCCTCTGAGAACAGCACTGATTGATGTCAGTGATGCAACCTAAAAATTAATGTCAATTACCCAAAACAAAATGCACATAGGCAACGTTAAGGGTCTGATTTCAGTCCACAAAAGCCAGGAAATTCAGAGCTACTGGAGAGCCGAAAACCTGGATTTGACATTCCCGTCTTACCAACAGACATTCTTCTGGGAGGAAGACGAGAAACAAAGAAAAGGGGAGTTACACCATTACAATAAATAATGTGACTGAGACAACACACTCTCTCTTTGCCGAAGTTCAGATCCACTGGGTCCCATTAGCTTTAAGACCAGGAACAGCAATGTGTTCTAGGTTTGGGGCTGAACACCTCCCCTACCACCTTTCTGCTTTTTTTAATATAAAATCCTTTATTGCTTTAGTAGCAATAACATTTAATGAAACCTAACTAACTCTTAATTTACAGTAATTATTTACTGTTCTTGTATTTCCAGCCATCGGAAGTGGGGGTGTTGCTGTCAGCATGATTAGCGCATGTTATGTATTTGATGCAATAATTGCACATCCAAACGGGATCAGCCCCGCACTCTTTGATAAATGAACATACAGTAATCGAGCTGTTCTGGTGTCAGCATGCACACAAATCAAAATGTTCTAACATCAAAGAAGTACTTATGAAAAAACTTTCATACAGGATTTAAATATTCCTCAATGTTATTAAAAAAATATGGGCTGCGATATCATGAAAAGCCCTTGATGGAGTTACAAGCGGGTAATCCATCTCCCTATTCGTAAGCCTATGTTTAATGACTGAACAATGGCAATCAGCCAGAAGAATCTCATGGCCCGACCAGTTTGTTTTCAGACAAGTATCAGTTTTATAGATGTGCATATAAATGTATGTCTTCTGTAAAACTGGATACAAAAGAAAAAGACGAGATTGAAGAAGAGAGAGTTTGATGTGATGGGTCAGGCTGATGAGATATTGTTTGTTAATAGGATTGATCTGTCCTCGCATTTCAAAATAAGTTTCATTTAAGTAAAGTGTGTCATGGCAAGTAATGTGTATAAGTGGGTCTATGGAGAGGGAATGTAGTATGAAAGTTCACAGTCTACCTAGTTATTTCATTTTCTTTGCAAAGTAAATATTATTGCCCCCTCTACAGACTGATCATTCTGAAATGACCAAAAGGAAATTTTAGTCAATTCTAGGAAGGACATTTTGGCATTCTGATATTCTCAGCAACCATCAAGTGTCTCTGGGATGGGCCATTTTGCCAAGACATTAGGCAGGTAAGGAATACACAGATGGAAAGACATTTGGAAAGTTTATAGATAACTTGAGCCACATGTTAGAGAGAGTAGAAGTCTATCTTGCCTTGTGAACCAGCTTTTCCAACATATGAATGTGGATATAATGTCATTTAAAAAGTAAAATGTAAAAAAAAGCCTGGCCTTCCTTGGGATCCCAAAAGTTTCATGGTACATCCTTGCTGCTTATAACTTGCCAGAAACTCTTTGAAGGAGCGACAAGGTCTGTTCTGTACCAGCTGCCTTACCTAGCAGCTTGCATGGCTTTGAGCATTCTTCACATGCTGGCCAATGTGCCATTAGCCCTGTTTGTACTTGTTAGAACCCTGTCTAAATATCATAGAATCATAGAATGGTTTGGGTGGGAAGGGACCTCAAAGCCCATCTAGTTCCAACTCCCCTGCCATGGGCGGGGACACCCTCCACTAGACCAGGTTGCCCAAAGCCCCATCCAACCTGGCCTTGACCACTTCCAGGGATGGGGCCTCCACAGCCTCTCTGGGAAACCTGTTCCAGTGCCTCACCACCCTCACAGGGAAGAATTTCTTCCCAATATCTAATCTAAATCTACCCTCCTTCAGTTTAAGGCCATTACCCCTTGTCCTGTCACTACTTGCCCTTGTAAACAGTCCCTCTCTAGATTTCTTGTAGGCCCCTTGTAGGTACTGGAAGGCTGCTGTAAGGTCTCCCTGGAGCCTTCTCTTTTCCAGGCTGAACGACCCCAACTCTCTCAGCATGTCTTCACAGGAGAGGTCCCTCTGCCCTTGGATCAATGTCGTGGCCTCCTCTGGACTCACTCCAACAGCTCCATGTCTTTCCTGTGCTGAGGACCCCAGAGCTGGATGCAGTACTCCAGGTGGGGTCTCACAAGAGCAGAGCAGAGGGGCAGAATCCCCTCCCTCGACCTGCTGGTCACTCTTCTTTTGATGCAGCCCAGGACACGGTTGGCTTTCTGGGCTGCAAGCGCACATTGCTGGCTCACGTTGAGCTTTTCATCAACCCACACCCCCAAGTCCTTCTCCTCAGGGCTGCTCTCAACCCATTCTCCTCCCAGCCTGTAGTTGTGCTTGGGATGATACCTGAAGGAGTCTGCCTTGCAGGTAGCTACTGCTAGGAACTGCTGGAAGAGACCCAGGACAGCTCACCTCCAGGGCACATCTTGGGGCAGCAGAACCAGTACCTGTAGCTTGGAAAACTTTGGGTCTGCAGCATGGGTGGTGATTAGGAGGAAACTGCCCTTTTCACATGTCCCCACTTGCTCTTTTGCAAATGAAGCCACCCACAGTTGAGCTCTGCATACACTCGGCGTGTTTCAGCGTTGAGATCCTAATTGCAGGCTGTCAGGAGATAGTGAGCAGGGCCACTATCACCCAGACCAAATCAGGAGATCTGGTGTTGTTCACAGATGATCAGATCATTCCTGTTACCGTTTTTTTTCCTTCTCTTATTTTCTTTGCATATAATGAAGTTATCTGTTTGTCATACTACTTTCTTTTCCACAGCCTTCTGCTTAGATCTGGCTTGAATGGGATAAATGAGTCATTACTTTGACATGGCTGGCCAATATTAAAATGGGTCATTATTTAAGGGAGGAGCATCTTTCTGTGATTATCACCAATTGCAAGTAAAGTGATACCTGTTCAAAGGAATGAACTGCTCTGCTTTATATTTTTTCCGAGCACATTGCATTATTTGCATAAGGAGTAGGACATCCTGCATATAATTAAAGAATAATCTTTAATTGCCTAAATTATAAATGCTTCCCATCATCAAAAATCAAATAATTGTATCAAAGTATATCTGGATTAAAGTTCAAATGAGGGATGTAGCATTGTTTTGAAGGATAGGGGCATCTGGCTTTCATACTTCATGGACCATTTTTTAAGTTAGGATTTGATCCAGGTCTTCAGAAGTTCAGGAGGGACCAGAAAATGTGTTTTGATTTGGGGCTATTTCTAATATAAATGTCATAAAACCTGGTAGTGTATAATAATTTATTCTGCTGCTAAAGTATTGTTTTAACTGGTTAAACTGCCTCAGCACTTGGATTTTTTTCTCCAGCGTGTTGCAAAAATACACGTGAAAGATCGATTGGATGCCATTCTGCAGCTTAATCCTAGGTAATTTATTCAGTTTTACCTGAGAGAAAGGTCCAAATTTATGTTCTTCTGGCTTTAATCAGTCCAAGTACAATTGATTCAACTTTTGCCTGAATACGGAGTGAGTAAAAACTGAGCAAGAGCCTCAAGATTTGGCTCTTATTCATTAACCTCAGGGCAGACTTCATTTTGTATGATTTTTAAGCTATTAAAATGTTGGTTGGCTTCCATTTGAGCTCGAATTCCTAATATCACCAAATAATTATGTGTAGATGATGAAATGAAAAAACAGGCATATAGTCTCCAAACGCGCATTTCAGTCTGGGTGGCTGAAATGGCTCATAACATTCAATGCATGAAAATGGGGTGGATTGAATAAATTAGCAGAATCACAAAAGGAAACCACTATAGGAAATAGTTTTACACGTGTAATCACTGAAATACTCTAGTGAATGTGTCAATCTGCACTAAATAAATATATTTGTTTATAGACATGCTCTGTATTAGCTTCCACTCTTTCACAGCACTTTGCCAAACAAAATCCCACTAGAAGTAGGATGTTCGCACCCGAGTAGGAGTTTCTTGGATAAATATTTTTTCTATATTGAGACCAAAACCACTTCTACAAATTTCAGACTTTGATTGAAATAGTATATTTCTTTTGCCTTTTTTTTTTTCTTCTTTTTTTTTTTTTCCTTTTTTTTCCTTCCCATCTCCTCCACTGGCAACCACTGATGCATTACCTTAATTCCTCTTACCTCCCACCGCTCCAGTGAGCAGGCGCCCCGCTGCAGACAGAGTGCATCAGTCAGTAAGGAGCGTGGCTAAAAGTGGCCGCACCCGAATGCCGCCACCGGCAAAGGGCCTTGGAGCCTGAGAAAATTTCTCTGTTTACAGACTGACTCTCTGCTCTGCCTTGTTGGTTGGGTTCTCATTTCCCCGGTGAAATGCAAAGGGAGAATAGACATGCTGTGCCTTCTGCAGAGAGCATTCACAGGATGCTTTCAGGGGGTGGGGGGGAGAGAAGTATGTTGCAAAATGTCATTAAGTGCTCCTTTTCATTACAATTTCGACAGTTTTAAGAGAAGAATGTAGGGGAACGATCTTGTTTTGCCCAAATAATTGAATTTATTTCAACTACCTGCTCCTCCTATCCAATAACTGCCAATTCCAGCATCCATTTCTGTACACCTGGTATTTTAACCGTTACAATGGAAGATATAATGTAATGAAAATAATAATTATGGAATAGCATACAGCATTTTCAAAACACTGCGTATTAGCTCTGTAATCAAGCAATCCTCAGAAAAGGTTTTCAGAGAGTGATAGTATTTCTGTTTCAAAGGCAGGGGACATTGAAACACAGAGACATTAAGTGGTTTGTCTGAGACCACACCGCAAGTAAGTGTCAGAGCTGGGAGCAGAGCCCAGCCCTGGCTCCTGCCCTTGTGCTCAGACGACTGTAACACACCATACTGTTTCCAGATAAGTTCACTAAAATTCATACGCTGAGCTCGTGAGCAGTAGTGACATGGAGGGGGGATTTAACCTCTTCTGTCACGTCCTACAGAAAAAGTCCTGAGCCTCCACAGCAGTAGAAGGCAACTTTAAAAAGGCAAGAAAAGCCATCCCTGGAGAGAGGGAGCCATCCAGGTTATTTCATGCTGAATTACTCTCAGGTTGAAGGAGTTTTTATTAGTAGTGGTATATTTTCACGTGGGAGTGATGTGCCTGTGCAGTGCCCTGAGTCATAAACCAGAGGTTTCAGTACCTAACCATGCCTACAGTCTTTTCTTTGCACATCTCAAGGCTTCCAGCTTTAACTTCATTCTCAGACATAATCAAGTTGCCCCCATACATTATTGCTGCTGTACAGCTAAAGCAGCAAGTTGAGACACATCAGAAGAGGAGATGTTGGCCTCTGAGCAACTCAGTGTTTTGACCAGTTTGAAATAAGGCAGTAAAATTATTAGCAAACTAATTTTGGTGCTCATGACGAGATATGGGATACTTAGGAACCACTGCATTTCCATCACAGTGGGGGGATTAAGCTTTCCCAATTGTGCTGGGATCCCACAAGGTCATCTCCATCAAGGTATGGTGCCTCATGGAGACCTGCGGTGTGCTTTGCCAGTAGCATGTCATGGGCAGACAGTTATGGGCCATTAGACCCACGGCAATAATAACTTGCTGGATTTCAGCTTGCTCCACAGGAGAAGCAGCCTGCTCCCTCGGTCCAGGGAAGGGTGGTGATGGAGCCCAGCTGCAGGTTTTGCAGCCTGGGGGAAGGAATTCCTCTCTCTGTGAACGGAGAGCAGCATGTGGTTGAAGTAGGGCTCAGAAGAGGAATTTCTATCAGTGTGCTAAGCAGCGCCGCCTTTTCTCTGACAATTAAAAAGAGTTTCTTGCTCTCAGACAAATAAAGCCTATTAAAGTTGGTGGCAGTGATGGGAAGAACTTTGCGAAAATATGTTTGTTTTGCAAAGCTGGCTGCCAAGTATTGTTTTATAGTTCCAGTTTTTCCTTCTTTCTCCACTGTTTACAGTACCCTCTGAGAAACTTAAAATGATCTCTCTCTCCCTACCAATTTTGTTCTTTTTTTTTCTTTTGGCAGACGTTGGTACCCCACTCCCACACCCCAGTTCTTGCTGCAACAGAAGCCGTGATCCTTTTGCCTTGTTTTTCTTTCTTATAATACCAGCTCAGCCCTGAGAACAGTGTTTGCTAGTTAACTGCAGCATCGCAAATTTGGCCAAATGAGCTGAAGAACAGCAGTACAAGCCCTACATTTTGTTCTCCTTCTGGTAGTATTGCATGAGGTGTCTGAGAAATGTTTTTTCGGAGGTCCTCAGTTTCCATCAGCCTTGGGAATGTCATTATTCCCAGTAGCAGAGAGGAACAATAAAAAAGTTGGGTAGGTAAGATCTAAACTATGTTCTTTAACAGACTTGGATGATATATCCTGGATATATCCTGTTCCTGGACACAGCAGCACAGTTTTATGTGATTATTGAAAAAGTTCATGCCATTGGCAGATAAAAGGTAAACCAAAGCCCAGAACTGACTTTGCTGGAAAGCATTTTGTTACAAGCTGTTAAAGGGTCGTTTACTGAAGCAGTACTTTTATCAGCGCATGATGTTTGTGGTCGCCTGCGTAAAGTTTGCTGGTGACCTCGGCCACCATCCTGGAGGGCAGGTACTCACAGTGTGGAAGCTGCTGCTGTCGCTGGGTGGCTGAAGACTCAGGGAGCAGACCAGAGGAATAAAGTTGTTTTGTTGGTGTTTCTTACACCTAACTGTGGTTTCTCGGGGGCTAGTTTAAGCACAAATGTGGTTGTACTTCCAGAGGGACCATTACTGTATGGATAAATGGATGGTATAGCTCTCAGCACGTCGGTCTGGCCCCATCATAAATGAAATCTGTGAGATTTCATGAATACAGCAGGGCAGATCATCCAGAGCATCGTACAAGTTCATAATCCACTAAACCTGTGTGATCATAGATATATGTTTGGGATTCGTTATTCATTATTAACCATGTACTAGACATTATTTACATAAAACGTTCCCTCACCCTCTGAGTAATATCAGACAGCTGTGCTTTGGCCAGTGATTAAAGATGGGTTTGTAGAATTAGAGCCTTCAGTGCTATTGTTTTAAATTGGAGAGAGAATTACCCATTATATTTCTTTTGTAACATGTATGCACTTTTAATAAGGAGACTTTTTATCCACACAAATGTATTTAAACTTAAACAGAAGCAACTAATTTTAAACAACTTAGGGATTTTCTTTTTTAAACAATGTTGCTTATACTTTGCCTCCTAAACTAATTATTATTTTAATCTCTAAATAAGATGACACTTCTTTACATGTGGTTTGTCTATGCAGGCTGGGAAAAATTAGAAGAGTAACCTTTTAATCACAGGGGCTTTAATGTAGATGTTTTTATGTACAAAGAGCTATGAATCTGTCCAGGACAACTTGTTTGATATTATGGCGGGCTGATGAAATTTCAAAGTTAGCATTCCCCAAACAAAATGGAAAGAAGACACAGGGAGAAAAGGAGCAGATTTAAAATTAGAGAATCTTTGTGTTTTATGGGTTCCAGGTTATTTGGAATGGAATGAAAGTTAATGCTACATCCTTTTTTTCCATCATGCCAGCCAGTGTCTGATCCAAGAATGTCTCTTATTTAAAGGCAGGGCTCCCTCCACTGTTCTTAAATAAAGGCTTTCACTGTCTGAGATCCAATCCTCCCTGATTTTCACAGTAACATTGTAAGACTGCATGAAGAGAATTATTTAATGAAAAGAAGTTTTGCATATGATTCCCCTATCATAAGCCTGTTCAAGTCATATGGTTTGATTTACATTTATGCAAATATCAGAGAATAGAGTAAAATTACCAAAGGAGGAAAGGACTGTGGCATGTCACAAACAAGATGTGCCTATTTGTATTTATGTTTGCTAATGGAGTTCAGCCAGGACTTGCTCTTTGATTTTGATGTCTCTGTCTGCCATTCCACTTTCTGCACTGTAATTAAACCACTTGCCCACACACATACAAGAGGACACCAAGAAAGGGAGACTCCAAGTTTTAAAAATGCTGTTCTGTAACTTGCTTATACAGGACCTATAATTCAGGATTTATCATCTTTAAGTGATACAACAGACCTGCGGCATGACATTGTGCCTTAGCTTTAATGTAAGCAGAACTGCACGCTTAAACCAATGGAGGATTTGGCCCAATAAACTTTAGTGTCTAGGATGCCCGCTGGAGATGTTTTACGCTAGACTTTCCAAATTTTATCCCAAATAAGATTTAAATATCAGCCTACTCAAAAATCACAGCTGTTTCTTTCTCTTGCCAAACTTACTTCTTTCTCATCATGCTACAGCTGTGAAATTATGCACTAATGTAAATTGTTAACTGGAAAACATTTCTAGCTAAGGTGGCTGCTCAGAAGTCTTAGTTTCCTAATCTGATATGTTACCTAATTGAGGAGCACTCACATCTTTGGGTTTGGCTGGGACTTGTTTCTGTAAATCACAGCTTCGGTATATCTTGTGTTAATAAGCACATCATTGTCTGCTCCTAAATTGGTCCTATGAACTCTTCAGTAAACTGTTTCATTTCATGTGACCTACTGTGGGGACAGGAGTTTTGCTGCCACCTTCATGGAGCAGTTCTTTGTGGTCCTTGATATTATGCTACCTTGGGCTACCACTACAGGAGAGATATGGGACCAAAACAGAGAGTAGAAAATGGATGATTTTTCATTAAATTCAAGGAGTTACTTGACCAAGGCCTGTTGTTTCCTTTTCAAGCTGTTAGTTTTCTCTTCTTTCACCAAACTAAGGGCAAAGCGTGATCTTGCTTTTAGGTGACTGACAGCAGTGAACACTGCTCATCTTTTCTGCTTCATTGTACCTCCTTTCAGACTGTTGGAAAAACCCTACCTTCATTTATTAAATAGGGATAGCGTTCCCAGAGGAGATCTTTAGTCAGAATCCAATGTGCTTTGAGAACTTGAAGGGGCAACATTTTCAGGGTAGGCTTCTTTTACTACAGGCAAATAGAGGATGCCTGAGAAGCCATGAGAAGGTTCTTCACATGGTGCCTAGATGAGATGGGGTCAGGACTAGGAAGCAGAGGACTAAGCAGCAAAATCATCATGCCTCTCCCCTAAATGGGTGCAAGTGGCAAGAGTGGACTGGGCAAGATGAAAGTCATCTTTCTGCTTTCACATTGGTCCAGCCTGCACAGCCTCTGCTTGTGGATAGCAGCAATCTGTCCTTTCACCTTTACTGAGGTCAGAGAAGGGGATGCAAAATCTTGTCATATGATAGCAAGGAGCAAGAAGATTTTCTATGAGAGCTCGATTGGCCAAATAAGGTTATATCAATTTTTCCGAGCATGGAATCCATTCTGGGAAAGTGAACTGTGTAATTTGTGCCAAGCTAGGTGATTTCTCATGTCTAAAAGGTGGTCCCTTGACCACCCACAGACATAGTGGGTACAGTAACAGGCTGATGGACCTTCAGTCATGGCAAAGAGTCAGCCCACAGCAGGAAAAATCAAAGCACAGGCTGGTAGACAGTAAATTTTGAGAGAGAGCATGCAAAAAATTTGGATGCACTAGGCACTTTTCCAAAAAGGGCTCCAGGAGGGACCTTGGGCTTATGTTATCTCCTGACATTGGGCTATAGGAAGAAATATCCAGCAAAATGGGTACAGCTATAGCTTGCCACTTTAACCTCATATTAAGAGTCTGCATCATCCTCTGTCTGTAATTCTGAACCAAATAATCATATTTTAAAAAAAAATAAAATACTGCCAAAGTGTTATAAAGCACCCAAAAGTGTCATCCAAGCCCTTTCCATTATATCAAAACCACATTAAATGACTGCCACATACATATAAACTCTATCTTGCAAGGGCACACACATGCAAGTTTTATAAAAAACATCTTGCTGTTTCTCTTTACAATTCTTGGCATGTAAAAATATGAGATATGTCTTTTAGTATCACAAATTCAGAGGTATATATCTTAAAGATATATGGTATAACTCAGAACTATGGGGTGCCTGTAAAATAGTTTTGCTATGCCTAAAACCATTTTTGAGTTTAACCTTTATTGTCTAGTAACGTATCAAAATAAGAATGAAGTGTTACCTTGTTATCAAATGGGATGAATCAAACTCCCTCCTCTGAAATACTGATTTTCCAAACAGTTACCTTTAAGCTGAGGTTGAAGGTAAAGATTGTTTCTGGGTAAAATGCTTTGATTTGTGGCTAAATTCTGTAATAAAATATGCATATATCAGAATCACTTTCTCTGGCTTGGGAAGGAAAAATGTGTTGTTTTCATTATTGCTCAACTTCAAAATGGCTTAAGGAATTTTGTTGGTCCTTTCCAAAGAAATTGAACTTCAGGCAGAGATTAAAGCAGAGGAAATTTCAGCCCAAGGGCAAATGTTTCAGAAAGTTTAAAGTATGTGAAACAGGGAGTTAAGTAGGAAATAGTTTTCAATCCTAACTATAGCCACAGTAGTTATAATATATTGCTAAATATAGACTGGTGGGTGTGTCCAACATTCTGAAGGTGTTATCCTCCCTCCTCTGAAATTTGCTTCTAAACTGACCTTTTCAGGGATATAACTAACTGTATAATATTGCCCATGTTGGAGAATGTTAAACTTCATTATTTCCCAGGTGAGCCCAGCCAAGCCCAACTTTGCTTTGCAACCAAAATTCCTTTCGCAAAATTCAACCTTTTAGCTTTCATGTAGGTCCAACTTTATGCTTGGGTTCATTTATCTTCAAGGAAACTGCACAATAGCCCTGAATATTTTGTTTATGTGTTAAAGGTTGTCACTTGGGTTATAAAGCTCTGTAAAACTATCGGGGTCGAGGAGCTAAAAACATTACTTTTGCATCGACTTCAAAATGCCAGCCATAATGGTTTGGGCAAGATGCAGATCCAAACTCCCTTGGACTTGCTGCTTGTGGTTGTGGGAATGTATTGGATCCTTTCAAAATTATTGGCTAGTCTGTTTTTGTGCATTTCATGTTTGGGTATAGTCTTTGGATTTTTTGTTGCTGTTGCTTGTGGTGATACTGTCATGTCTGATGACTGGCTGTATATCCCAGAGCTAATAGTCTGCTCTTTGGCTTTAATGGCATATGCTGCTAGATCGCTATATTGAAGTATGGTGTTAATGTAAAGGATGCTGTAATGAACATCTTGTACATATTTCCTTTTGCATATTCCGTCTCGGTAAATGTCTGTCTGAATACATGCTTGCTGTTTTTGAAACCATTTCCTTACAGTTCAGTATAAATGCTATTTATATACAAAGTTGTTTGAGGTTATCCTTTGCTCTTAACGAGACTCTGCTAATTCTCGTTTAAGAGAGGAGAAATTGATCTCGCTGAAATTGATTAGGAAATTGGTAGAGCCACTAAAAGTGGTAGTTATATATGGCACTTCCTAAGTGCTTGAACGTAAGAAATACAAAATAAATCTGACGAAGCACTAACTGTAATGAAGTAGGTGACTATATTTTCATTTTACAAACTGAATGACTGTTGAAGGTGAACCAAATAAAGCAAAAGTATTTAAACTATTTTCCTTTTTGAAAACATCATTAGGATCACACAAAAAAGCAATAGATTTTTAAACTGAGAATATCCCCTTAAAATATAGGGTTTCCAGTGTGCCTGAGGTATAAAGGAATAGTTTCCTATATTGATTGAGAAAGAGATGTTAAAAATGCATGAAAGGTATTTTAGTAAGACAGCGTCACAGGATCTTTTAAAAATCTTTTCTCAGCTGCCATTTAACTCTTGTGCTTCTTTACCATTTGAAACACTTGATCCCAGGTTACAATATATGGGATATCAAATTATTTTGTACTGACCAGAGGGTCTTTAAGATTCATTTGGTTTTGGGGGGTGGGGATTATACCAATGTCTGTTTACATAACTTTAGACTCAGACTATAAATTAGGTTTGGAAAACTGTAATTATTCAGTAATTTATAGACTATTAAGATAGGTTAGAAATTATTCTAGAACATAGTGAATAGAGAACACATGCTTATAAAGGACAAACAGATTCAGCATAATAGTATATTTTTGGCCTCTATTTTGCAGGCAATTAACAAAATAGGATGTTACATTTCTGCATATCTCTCGCTCTCCTGAAATAGAGTCGCTAACCACTTGTTAACCACACTGATTTTTTAATAGACAAAGTGGTTGCTTATAGCTTCCCCACCAGAAATGTTCAGATTAAGCACACTATTAGATTGCAGCAGAATAGTCTGCAAAACAGGAAGAAAGCCTTGCCTTTCTCTCTGCCTTCTTCCCTTGTTTAAGTTGATGTGATAATTCATTACAGATTTTCTCTTTCTTTGACAGAGTGCCTACCGCAGAAATGGGATGACTTTTCTCGCCTGCTAATATGGATGTGGCTGCAGCGACAGGAAAGACAGTGTTATATTAAGGTGATTTTCTTTTCCCCTCCATGGAAGGAAAAAAAATACAAGCTCCAATGTCTCCGTGTACCAGTGAGTGGGCTGGTTTGTTGTGACTATCTGCTGGCTGACTCTGTCTCTTTTTCCAGCCCCCTCAATCGTTATTCTTGTTTACTAGCTGGAACATTTAGCTAATTAATGGCAGGATGTTTGGGATAGCGTGTAGGTGGACAAGAATGCAGATCAGACAATGCTGAAGTTTGCAGGGGACTTGCTGATGTCAGCCTCTTTCTGAAATGCGATGTCATTTTTATTTAAGTGTTTGGAAGTCTGTATGTTCTCCTAGAGACGTTGTTTTGTAAAGCAGGACGGGGCAGAAAGAGGCCAGAATAGACTGGGTTATATGTAGGTTTATGTAGGTTGTATAAAGGTTATATAGGTTTTCCTTGTGATTTTTACCAAAAGAAAAACTGTTTTCCACTGTTTTCCACTATTTGCCACTGATTTCTCACAACTTATTTTTTAAGTGTTCAGACAATGTAACACAGTTGAATCCAGTAAGGGGCTTTTTGATGAGCGTAATAGCGAGTTCCGATCCAAACATACTCAGAAAAAAGTTCAGGTAAACTCTACTTTACCAGTTAGAGACTTGTCTTTTTGCAGACCCAAGGACAGGCTAAGCAGTCAGCCCCAAATTTGCAATATTTACATCTCCTGAGGCTCAAGCCATCACTCTCTGAAATCAAAGAAATCACACCTTCGGAGTGATTTAGCGCTGCATTGGGCTCCTATTCTGAAAAATACACCCTGAAGTATTTAAATAACTGTGTCTGTCTCAGTGGTTCTAGGCAAAGGCTTAACATTACGTACTTGCTCAGCGTTTGCTTCAGGAAGCAGATGTTGGCTCCGTTGTTGACAAAGGCAGCGTTACTGTTGGATTTGGTTAAAGAAGAAACGGGCTCTTTTTTGCCTTTTTTATATTTTAGTTCACGTTGTTTGTTTTCAGATTTATTTTTCAAATCTCAGTCCCTCCCTCTATGCTTCTTCCCGTCCCCTGCTCCTCCAGCCTTTGCTGGCCTCGCAAACACATTCATTTCTTCCCATAAAAACTGTACAAATATAGAGCTAACCACGATGATGCTTGACCAGAGAAAAGGGCTCATGCTTTCAGCCCGTCACCAGGATCTCCAGGCATGGACTGCCTGTGTCCCTCTGGTACCCCCTTGGCCCCAGGGGCTGCTTCAACCGCCCTTAGCCCAGGCTTGAAATCTAACTTAAACCTCAAATTAAGACACAGCACTCAAGGGATCGAGAGGAGATTAGTAAAATATTACTTTTATATAGTGAAGCCGTCTTCCTCTTTTGTGTTTAGTATGTGAGGTCTTAATTTTTACTCCCGCTGTATGCTCTTGTGGTCATTTGTAAGTGGTTTTGTTGCTCTGCTTTCCTGGACTTGCTTGCAAAAACTTTTAAAATATATATATATATTTTAAATAAACACAAAATTGTCTCTTCTCTTTGCAACCAAATATTGTAAAAGTGAACTTTGTACATGAAATATTACTGCCATTCATAAATTGTTTTCTTGTTTGTTTTTTTTTACCTGTTTAAGCTTCTGTTTTCTGGAATTAATCTGTGTGTAAAGGACTAAAAGTAATGCGTACAATGCAGTATATTAAACGGAGGCGGGGGGGGAAGTTTTCTGATGTTCCATCTGTGCTTCTTGAAATATATGATTAAACTTTTCTTTTTATCATCACTCTTATTTTTGTTGGCGTCCTTAATCATGGAAAATTATATGCTTGCTGTAAACATCCAGACTTTTTAAAAGGACACCAGCATTTATTGTATTTGGTTTCGATCTGCAGGGATATAGACAGAAGAAACCATTTCAGGCACTGGGTACTGGAATCAAAATTCCTTCTGTCGCTGTATCTCTCCCAGATTTTACATTTCAAAATATGCATAAGCAGGAAAAATACTGGCACTTATTTTTTACTGGTCTACTTAAAGTCCCAGAGAATGAAGACTCAACATACATTTCTCTTAGAAATATGACAGATCATGTTTTTGTTGGTCTGCTGTATGTTTGTCTATCTTGAACAGTTTGACAGGCAATTACTTATAAAATCTGGGTTTGCCCAGTAAACCCATATAATAACCTTTCACATCTCTGCACAAGTGAGTGAGCTGAATTTAGAGTAAAACAAGGTAGGTTATGTCTCCCTATCTTGGACTAACACAGTTTATTCTTATTTTGGGAAGTAATTTCTTTTTTTCTTATCTTCAGAGTTTTCTTTAACTCTGTTTAAAACAAAAATGAGACCAGCAGGACTCGTGCTGCATACAGAGTGTGTCCTTGCACCACTTTAGATGCTGCAGAAGCAGAGATGTATGTTTAAGCTGGTACTACACATTTTATCTTCAACTTTTTTCTTTGTTATATGTGTAAAAATCAATTCGAGATTCAAGTAATGGCTGCGTACGAATAGCTGTGTGCTTGTGTAATTTCAGCTTGCAAACCGTTTTGATTCTTAGCAAGGATTGACAGTAGCTGCGTCGGGTTATGCTGATTATTAGTTACCTGAAGAAGGGAAACAGAACCAATTTCAGTAGGAATAAGACTGAATAACATTAAAGAGAGCTGGGTTTTGCTCACAGTTCAATGCCTGCCTTGCTGTGTGGTTGTACTACCTGGTTTTTCACTTTCTTAGTCCAACCATCCACAAAACAGTGATGATAATTCAGCTTGAAAATTGTCAAGAAGTGAGGGAGCCACAACGGAGATTTCTAATTGGGCTTCATCTCATTTCCTGACCTGTCCTTCCTTGGGCTTTCGTCCGAGAAAATAAAGCCCTTTACAGGCTTTTGCCTTCATCTGGAAATCAGGAGAGGCTGACAGTGCTCCGTATTTCTCCGGAGACACTCAGGACCTCACAGGATTTGCCCTCCCACCCCCCACCCCGGATTTTCAGAGTACACTTCTCTTTGTCAAGTGAAGATCTCACCGGGGAAAAGAAAAAAAAAGTGTTTTCTGGCACTTCTCAAATTTAGATGAACCTTAGCGTTGTATTAATGTTCTGCCATCAGCTGCGTGTAGATCTCATAAAATGTTTTATAGCTTCCCGTCTAGCTCATACAGAATGTTTCATAGTACATAAACACTTCTACTAATAATTTAAGAATAAATAGATAGTGACATTAGTCACAAGTCTAACCTCTAGTTGAAACTCACACAGTTATAGGTTGATTTTGGGTTTTTTTTTTGCCTAAGTGAATCATCTTGTCCAAGGTTAGGCTTTTTATACCTCTACTATATATCTACACTGAGCGGCGGTGCAGCTAGGGAAACGCGGTGGTGGCATGCATTAAATCCAGGGCTTTATTCGGAGGGCACAGAGCCAGCACAAAGCAACGGAGCCATCCCTGAAGGAATTGAATGTAAATTTGATGGTTTAAATAAGGCCAGATGCCTTAAAAAATTATTTTGAAAGCTGTATCTTTAATGTAGCTCTTAACTTGGGGTTTTTTTCTGCTTAAGATAATGACGTTGCTTTTACAAAATAATAAGAAAAAATAGCGCTCATTTATTCTGGGGAGACAAAAATCAGATACTTTGACTTATATAAATCACTGAAATGTTGGCAACTGAAACAAACTTTTAGAAGGTAGATGACTGCAAATTTGAAGGAAATCTTCATATTTTACTCTTAAAAGCCTTTTAACTGTCTAGAGAGCACTCTAAGACACTACATTAATAGCCATTCTCAGTAATCAAGCTCCACTATACTTATATACTATTTTTCCTAAACAAGATAGATTAGTAGTGGAAGAGAGCTGGAAAGATAAATAAGGAAAATCAAGAACTAAAATTATAATAATACAGTTTCATTTTACATTTTATAGCTCTCTTCTATATTTGTGAATGATAATTCATCTTAATTCCTATCAGACAGAAATATTGGCGCAAGAGTCTTGTTCCAATATCTGTGTATTTCTGGACTAGTCTTCATGCAGATGTTTTGCAGATTTTCTTACTGATTATTTTGTGAAGATGTAATCTGTCAATCTTTGGTACATGTATGACTTTGATTACTGTGATATCTGAGTGCCTTACAGTCTTCCATGTATTTATGCCTGCAGCACCGCTTTGAAATAATAATGTGTTGGTACCTCCGTTTCTTGTGAGGCACAGAAAGACTAAATGACCAGCCCCGTGTTGGGAAACCTGGGATGGTTCAGAAAACCTGGATTTCCCAAATCCGTACTGACGCTCTCAGCACTGAGTCATCTTGCCTCCACAGTGAAAATGATAGGTGTATGTAGAAAACACATAACCCAGCCCAGGTTAGGAGAGAAAGTGGCAGTATCCAACTGGATCTACGAGAGGAATTTGGGGAGGAAGAACACGATCACTCAATTTGGATCGAATCCAAGGCTCAACACTTTAAACCTTCTGGCTGAAATGTGCCACGGCCACTTAATGACCTCATGCAGAAACGTAATCATTACGTTTCCACCAAAACACGGACTGTGGGACACTTTCCCTC
This sequence comes from Aramus guarauna, assembly GCA_013400195.1. Taxonomy (NCBI): domain Eukaryota; kingdom Metazoa; phylum Chordata; class Aves; order Gruiformes; family Aramidae; genus Aramus; species Aramus guarauna. The sequence continues at coordinate 303,414 of VXBL01004883.1, read as the reverse complement.
CTCCACACTCTGCTGGATTTCTGCGTCAGGAATCACCGCAAGGGACATGCTCGTTAAAAACTCCTACTCTGGCAGTGCCAGAGCGTTCTTACCTTAATGTCCTCCCCACCTGCCTTTGCTTAGTGCATCAGAGCTGCAAGAAATAATAGGAGAAACACAATTAAAAAACGTAAATGCCCTCTTTTAAATGGGGCAACAGCTGTGATGGGTGTTCACAGAGATAAAGTGAAACATTAACTTTTAATAAATGAACTGGGTCTGAATGTAGTAAAGCACAGCTGAAGGGTGGTGGGTGATCTTCAGCCTATAACTAGACCTGGAAGAAGAGAAGGTGTAAGATACCTGAAGCCATAGCGGGATTCAGATAGTCAAGCGTCAATAAAGCAAGTTGGCTCAAACCAGTTCTGTTTAACTCTCATTTCCATAAGTATTTAATTAATCGGAGGGAAAAAAAAAAAAGGCAAACAAAGAAACTATTGCATTTCTTGTACTGACATGATTTCCTCAGATCTGCAAATGAAATAGCAGCAACTGTTTGTCAAGCCTAGGTGAAAACAAATCTGAAACATCTCTGCAGAGGGAGAAGGAAGGCTTTTATAGGAGCAAGGCCACAGCTGAGCTTCTCTCCCTGAGCTCCCTGTCTCAGATCGTTGTGTATCTGCTGAACCTCAGTGCTGAAATCTGCTGCAGATGCACAAAATTTTTGTAGCTTCAAGTAAATGATTTCAGTAAATTAGACACGATCTGTCTAGTGTTCTCCATGTCACCTTGGCCTTACTTTACTGTTAAAAGAATTTATATTCCTCTGTTTTGGAATGGTATCAACATCTTGCTAGTCTTAAATTTTTACTGTTCAGCAGAATTTGGTATAGACAGAACAGAAATAAATTGAAGGGGCTCTTTTAGTACCTGGGAAAGGGTGTCTCTGAAAGTCAGCTTCTTCATGGAAGGTGCTGCTCTTATTCATCCTCTCTGGGATGGCGGCAAGGTTGATACATGTCTTTGGTAGGGCTTGAACTTGTACAACTCGGGTTCAGGTCATCCTTGAGGTCTCCCTCAAACTCATATGCATCCCACTTGTCTCCTTACTGTGCAAATGAGAAACAAGCCCAAGAGGAGAAACATGATAGAATCTGCCACTGGAAGATCAAGAACCACAACGCTGAATAACCAAGATAAGACAAAATAAAATAATATTGGCCTGGTTGGACTCAGCTAAATGTCACTTGAGGAATTTTTGTTATTTATTTTTTTCACCTATTTGACAGTTGCTTCATGTTTATTTCCACACTTTGGTGATCAGAACTTTGTGCTCATGTTTGGCAGTGAAATGGTTAAGAATAGTTATTTCTCGTATGTGGTTAAGTTTCAGAGCAAATACAATGGTAAACAACTTTCTGTCTTTTTGCAGCTGTTTTTGACTAGCGGGTTAAGAACCTTTCACATTTTAAGGGCAAATGTATTTTGGAGCAGAGTCTGAGTCAGTTACTTTTATTCATGGTTCCCGAATAGCTGTAGCTATCTAAGCTAGTCCACATTGCTCTGCTAACATGTCCAGAAATGTGAATATTGTCCCTTGCAACAAAATATTGCAACAAAATCATCCAAGAAATGGCCAAAGCTCCATCCACACACGGGTTAATGGGAGCAATATGAAGATTATTCCACCAGGACTCTGGAGTTTAAATATCTGTTAGTCTGTGTGCTGCAATGCCCCGTTAAACCTCTTTGGACAAGTGTCTATGAGGCAGAGGACTAAATCCTCATGTCGGCGAATGGCGCTTATGTAGGAAATTAATGTTGCCTTGGGATCAAATGTACGCTGCTGTCAAACTAGATAAAAAGAAGGGAAGGCATGGCTATGGACTGTGAGAGAAGGTGTGGCCGTGCTTGCAGGTTACAGACTTCCCAATGTTATCATGGTGAAGATAAAATTTGGGATAAGCAGCCAAACTTTTGAATTTTTGGCCAAAGTCCAAACCGTCCCAGTTTTTGCCATGGTTAGTTTTTATGTGTCTTTTTATGGTGTTGCAGTTGGGCTTGTAGATGATGCTTGATTCATTTTTATTTTGTTGAGGCTTGTTTTATTTGCACTTTGGTATGTATTTGTGGTCCACACTCTGAAGGGATTTTGCATCTTAGTTGGTTTCTTTGGTGGTCCTAAAGGCAGGGCAAAATTAATGCAACACTTAAAGAGACTGTTATTAAAACTTTATTCACAGGTGAGCAGGAGAGGCATAGAAAATGTATTTATTTATATGCATATATATTAAATAAATATGAATATATACATATTTTTTCAAGAAGACTGAATACCAAAAACCAGCTCTGCTTTTACAAATCCAAAAGCAAACTTGATCCTGTTATGATGCCTTCCTCTCTCTGCAATGAAAGTAGATTTATTCTTTTTAAGATAAAGATTTTTCGCTTTGTGAAAATAATTTGATTGCAACCTTTGGTTTCTTTTCTGTCTGTATTACTCATTTTTCTCTTGTACAAAGTTTAATGTCAGACTATGGATCTTTAAGAGATTGTGACACTGTGTGAAGTTTTAGAAAAATCGTCTTTGACCTCCTGTATAAAAAAGGGGTTTTTGAATCTGGAGGTGTGGGGGTTTGGGGTTTTGTGTGTGTGTGTGTGTGTGTTTTAAGTCAAAGAGAATATTGTTTGAGAGGGAGACATCTCAAAGGGCTGGGAATAAGCCCCCAGTTTATGCACTGAGGGCAACAACTGGTATTTTTATAGCGCTTGAAAGTTGAAGGGAGTTGTCAGAGCTGGACACAGCAGAGATACCTCATTGTTCACTTAAATTGTGTCTGAAATTTCCTTATATTTTGTAATACAAAGTTGTGTGCTTGGCTGCCATTTCCGTTCTTGAAACTCCCAAAGGTAAGAGGATTGTGCCCTCTGGGGGCTCTCTACTGCTTTAACTTAGNTTACATTAAAATACCACATTAAAGCCCCCCCCCCCCGAAGAAAGAAATTTATGGTCTTTTTACATCAGGAAGTCTAGCTTTTCCTGACATTTTATTGCTTTGAATATTTGAAACATTTCAATCCCAGACAATAAATATTACATGATTATTGTTTTCATATGGATAGGCTATTTCCCCCTGTTTTTCCTATCCAACTTTTTACTAGCAAGTGACACCCAAAAATTTATGTATACTAGAAACATTACTATTAAACTTTGCTGGGAAGGTCAGAGATAGTCCCTTAATTTGCATGCATGCAATGTATAGGGGGAAAAAGGTAAGATCATCTTGTATGTTTTGAATCCTGCAGTGATACACTCTTGCCTCAGAAAAGAAGGTATAATTTTTTTTTCTTTCAAAAAAGTGCTCATATTATAGGTCAAGCCTGGTTTCCACTGAACTAAATGATAGCTCTTGAGGCTTAGCTGGGAAGAGCAGTGAAGCCCAACTAAGCCTTTCCCAGATCAGCAACTGGTAACCTGTAGGTGCAGATCTTAGGAGTTTACTTGATGTTGGTGGGATGGGTCATACCCTTTCGTAACTCAAAGTGTAGGTTTTCTGCTCACCCAGGTCAATATTTTGTTGCTCTCATGGTAGAAAAAATTCCTTGTCAAGTGGGAACCATGAAATCCAATTTGAGGTTACACTTTTTAATGCTTTTTATTTGGGAGAAGGCAGCTGGCTCTGTATGGAGAACCAGTTCTGCAGTATGAGCCATGGTGACCAAGTCTATCTTGCAGTCCCAGTTTTGATTTGACAGTCATCAGATAAAAAAAATATGAAATCTCTGGTCAATTAGCTAAGGTCATAGGAATATGAGAGGCATAGGTTCTGCTTAAAAGAACTAGATTGCCTCTCTCTCTTTTTTTTTTTTTTTTTTTTTATATTGAGAGGTTTTCATGGATACCATGCAGGACCCTGCTGCCTGATCTCCATTAACTGTCATGTTATCGATGACTTCATATCGATGACTAAAGAACCAATAAATCTCCCTCTTTCTGTCAGTTCCTGATGGAATGTTTCATCCAAATTCAGTGACTGTCTATATAACCATGAAGAGAGTAATCCTAATATTTTTCAGGAAGAGGCAAGCTGTTGAGTTGTGGAGACAGTAAATGTAAGTATAGGTCTTTGGAAGTTTATCTTCAGAGATGCATCAGCCACTCTCAGGCTGGATAAAAGTTTAGTATGGGGATGAGAAAAAAGAAAAAGACCTGTCAAAGGTTTCAACTGCAGCAATGGCTGTGACCTGGTCGTGCTTTCTCTCCATGCCTTACACAGACAGAACCAGAGTCTAAATCCATTCAGAAAGAAACATTACTAAGTACGTGTTTAAAGTCTTTTTTAAGTGTTGTTGTGTCTTTAACCTCTCTCCTGTCTCATCCTCTTTCGGGAATGTTGAAAATAACATTCAGTTCTGTGCTGCCTTTGTCTGTTCTTTTCCATGTGGTAAACATGGACTTTTCCCTCCCTGTTTCTTACAGACTTTCAGCCAACTTGGCTTTTCCTGTTTACTTCCTTGTCAAAAGCATCATTGGTGATGTCACTCCAAGTCTAGAAATAAGGTTTTTGCTGTCTTTACTAGCTGCCTGCTGCTCCATTTCATATTATATTAATTTTTCATCATATCAGATTTGGCATATCTTCTGATTCATTTATTTATGTTTTAAGAAAAGAAATTGCTGCTTCCCCCTGCCCTCCCCTTACCAACACATGCTGAAGGTGAAGGCACTGAAATGAGTTTCTGGAGACCTGGGCTCCCATCCAGACCTCTCAGTGCCTCAATTCATTATAACTGTATCATGGGAATGAATTTGTGGACCCAGTCTTTTTAAAATAGTAAAGATAATAATGATAATGAGAAGCCTGTAGGCCCCAAAATTCAAATGAAAAGATGATGGTATGGTAGCTGCCATAACTCTGTGACTGAAAAACTTACCACCACAGCTTTGCAAAACCTGTTTTCTTCTTCTTGCACAGATGGAGATGAATGCAGCAGAGCAGCTGCTTCATCAAGTGCTGTGTTTGTTTCTTCTAATTTGGAAACCCCAAATATTTTAGAGCCTCAGGAAGACACTGAGTTCTGATAAAGGCAGTTACTGGCTCAGAGTTCCATCTGTGGTTTGGACACAATTCTTACATTCCTCACAACAGAAAGCAAAAATTGTAAACCCTCCGTAGTTATCAAAGCAGGCTGTGATTTAATCTCTCAAAATCTGTGATTTGTTGCGGAACAATGAAGGTACCACACATAAGAAAAAAATTGAGTTTTCTTGACTGATGATATTTGTAAATGTACAACAACCTCCTCATGAAAGCACCAGCTTCATGGCTGAAATCAGAATTCTATGTTTTCATTTAAGAAAGGAAGGTGCCGCTTTCAGAGCACCTCTTGGACCTGTGCATAACCGATTTACTGAGGTCCACCTGACACCATTGGCAGCTTGGAAGAATAGTTCCAAGAGGAAGAAAGCAATCCATTTGTCTCAGCAAGGTATTAGCAAACATCTACTCTTCCTTGAACCCTACTCAGAATTACCCTTACGTTGCAGATATATGCTGTCTCGCCACCATCGGTGCCTTTGCAAGGCCTAGAAACGTAGTGTGCTCCTAAGAGAAGGGGCAGCATCTGTCACCCATCCAGCATGAAACTGGCTTGATAATTGGTATAATTAAAGGAAGACTGTAAATAGGAATGCTTTCCTGAACTGAAGTCTACACGATCTGGAAAGAAGAAAAAAAAGAAAAGCCCATGGACATCTAGGAAGGAAAAATCAGTTAATGGTCTGTTGTGTGATACTAAAGGTAATCACCTGCACTGGTGGAGAGTGGTGATCTATAACCATCAGTGAGTCTTGCTAGCTAGAGCTAATACCCTTACCCTTGGGTCCCTCACCATTTTATTGCTGCTCTGTAACAGGATGTGCAACTGCTATGCATTAATACGTTATTACAGATTGGCTAGTGTAAACTCCAGGTGTTGAGAACATGATTTATTCTATTAGTATAAAAAGGTGTTTTCTATGGCCATATTAAAAATTATACTAACTGTTGGGCTTGCCACTGCACTGTGTGTGGCACATGCCAATTTAAACCTGTCATTTCCTCTAATTTAAGGATATGTTCTCAGAAGATCATTAATTTGGGGTGGAGTTGGGGATCATAGTGCAGCTGTGGCCTATTAACCCCCACCTGGCCGTTAATCCCTGCAAAGCACCTTCCCCAAAGATGTCTGCTACTACCATATAGTCACTGAAACAGAAACCAAATAAAATACATTTTTGTGTGTATTTTATATTTAAATCTATTTTACATTGCATTTTTAATTTAGAGTGAATTGTACCTATTATGTGATGTATGAGCCCAATAACTGACAGGCCTGTATTTGTAGTGAATTCACTATTTAGTGGACTATACAACTCTACGGAGCTATGTAAAAGCCCACAATATTCCTCTATGTTCCCCATGGCTTATCCCAAAGCAGCACGTATTCCTGCAAGCACCAGCCCTGAGCCCCACGGGGATGAGCAGGCATGGGCTCATGTTCCTCCTAACCGGGCTCCCCTCTGCCAGTGCAAGATTCCGGAGTCCTGGAAATGGAGCAGCAGGCAGCTAGGAAAGGCAGCAAAAACCTTATTTCTAGACTTGGAGTGACATTGGACTGAGCAGCCAGAGATTCGGTCTCTGTGGCTTATATGTTTTGTGTGTGTGTGAAGGCAGTGGAGTGACTTCAGTCTGTCCAGATGGCTCCTAAATGCCGAAGATCACCAATGTAACGCCAGCGGAGGGGCTGGGTCAGGAAAGCAGCATCAGCCACAGGGTGACTTGCAATATCTGACACCATGCTACTTGGTTTTCCAGTACTTCATGCCTTGTGCCCACACAGCTTAGATACAAGTCCTTGCTCCAGAGCTGTTCTGAGATGGCCTTGGGGAAAGTACAGTGAGAAGACTCAGGTCTGCACGTGACCCAGCCTTATGCACTTGGCTTAACTGCTACTTTTTTTCCCATCTACCCTTTCAATAGCATTGCACAACCACAGTCCCTCTTAGAAAAGCCCCAATTTTGCCTGCCATAACATCAGCTCATAGTTTTTAGGCATCTTGAGAGTGGGTTATGTCTGTATGCTGCACTGAGCTACTAGCAGCTTATACACAAGTGATGCAGATGCATAAAGCCTGGCCAGAAATACATCAAGATTCAGGAAATCATTCAAACACACACAGAAAGCCTATAGCAAAGTTACCTATCTTAAGCAGGGTCCATTATACCTATTGTTCCTGGCAGAAGTTTATCCAGACTGTGTTTAAAGACCCCAGGAATGGAGATTTCACAGTCTTGAATCTAGTGATGTTCTTGATCCTCATAAATTGTTTTTCTATCTGGTTTGAATTTTTCTTTGCAGCAGTGTAAAAGTATTTCTTGTCCTACCAGTGAAGATAGATTGTACCAATGCACTTTGTAACAGCCTTTTTTATACTCAAAGGCAGTTATATCCCACCAAGACTCTTTCTTTTGGCTAACAAACGTAACTTGATCAATCTGTCCTCCCAGGTCGTGTTTTCTGGATTTCGAGCACCGCTTTCTGTTTTGACAATGAACCATTGATAACTGCTCTCTGGGTACATATATCTACAGCCTTGTCACCACTTCCTAGCAGTTTTACCTAGACCCATGTTTCCCTCACCTGATTAGGAAAGTGAATATGAGACAGTGTCAGAAGCCTGCAAGCGCCAGTGATGAATCTATTGCTTTTTCCTTCACCGTAAGGCTTGTTACCTGCCACAGAGATCCCACAGCAAGAGTTCAAGTGGCCACCAAAAGTCACACTTGTATATTCAAGAGCAGACAAAAGATTAGTTAAAAGTGGGAATATTCAACCTGTTGGTGAACCAAGAGACAGAAAGACTGAGGTGCCGGAGTCCTGGTGAGGGGCACCCTGACTTGCAGCCAGACAGGTATCACATGCAAGACGTGGACCATGTCTCCCCAAAATCCCCGTGTAGTGCCTTCACACCGATACTGGTGGCCTTATGACAGGTCGGTGAATGCCAACAGGCAGCAGTTGCAACGTCTGCTCTTCTAATTTACAATGTGAGTGACCTGTTGTCATCACACTGATAATCAGGTATTTCCCGCTGACTTCCCTCAGCAGGTGAACTGAAATGATTATGTTTTACAGTGAAGTTAAATTAATTTCTAGTGATTATCTTATGGCTCTTTTAATTTTATCTGGGTTTTCCGGCTTTGAGCGTGTTGTTAATGCATGTGTGGAGAGAGCCAGAGTGCTCTCATCTCTGTGATCCTCCTACTGATCGGGATAAAAGAGCTTCATCAGTGTAATTTCCAGGTTTTAATTTCCTGCATCCTACTCCTCTCAAGACCATGAAATAAAAGGAGCTTCAACCCTCGGAGCATGCATGGGAATGGGTCTCATGACTCCTGGAGTTCATTTCCAGCTCTGTCTCCAACTTCATCAGCGTTACCAGCACCTCCGCACGCTTCAGTGACCCCATCTGAAAAATTAATAATATCTTGCTCAGTTAATCCCTAGCTCTCAAGGAAGCTTTCAAAAGAAGAAGAAATCATCATCCTGATTTTATAGATGGAAAAACTGAGGCCCAGCAAAGGGAAATGACGACCTTTAGCTTCCTGCAAGGTACCATGCCCTCAGCCTCGTGGCTCCGTGCTCAGGGGCTTGTCCACCGGACCAGACAAGTGCTGGAGTGGAAATAAATATTCCTTTTGATGACTGTGGTCTCTGTGGTCAGGGCTGAGGGTCGAAATGTTCGCACAAGGCCTGCACACAAAAACCACAGAATCCCCCACAGCTCCAGTGCACTTTATTAAAAGTCACTGCTTCTGTGAAAAATGGGTTTTGTAAGAGTTAGGTGCCTTAATTATAAAGTCATGTGCATTTGAATGACTTCTTCCCTGCTAACCATTTGTGACAGCCTACAAATGTGAAAAGTATTACCAAGCCTATTTTTAACGTGGCTATGGAGAGGCTGTAGTTGTGGAAAACCAAATCCTATAGGATCCTAACGAGAAAGACCAGTGATTCTTTAAATATGGTTAACGTTGTCTGAGTTAAGCAATGATCTGATGCTATCCGAAAGACGGGAGATGCAGAAGTCTTGCGGTAGCAGTTGAGTGTTAAATAAGTGATAGGAGCCAGTGATGTACAGGGCCAGATTTTTCCCCTGGAAGTGCCTGAATTGTCAGTGTATGGAGATAAAAAAGTAATTTCAGAGGTGTGCTGGCCCATGTCAGTGGCGTGCAGGTTTTACGTGTGTTTTCTGCAGAGCTGTATCCTCTCAAGAATTTATTCCATCCCTGTTATTTACTAGGCAAATGGCCATCTAATGGAGTATGCAAATAGCATGAGGTCCAATGCTTTGTAGAACGGAGTCTTTAATACTGCTTCTCCATGGGTTGTGGCAGACTCAAGGCCTGAAGCATCATCTTTATCACCAAATCTTGGCCATAGGCTCTGAAAGGTAAGAGGAAACCACACAAGATCTCTCTGGCAGCCTTACTGCCTGCATCCAGTAACAAGGTTTTCAGCCCTTCTTATAGCAGCACTAGACTCTAGAGAAGGAGAGCAGGCCAAAAGTAACATTAATGTTAGAGCAGTAAGTGCCAGACCTGGTGTGAAAGGAAATGAAAATGATGAAAAGGAAATATTCCAAATAGGAGGAAGGAGAGAGAGAGAATGCTGTTCTCCTTCAGTCAAAAGACAAAGGTAAGGTACAGAAGATGGGTAAAAAGATGCAATATCTGTGGATAAAAGTTTTATTGTGGGTTAGGTTTGAGATTGGTGGACACCATTTTGGGAATTTTCTCTGATGTAACATATAACTCTAGTTTTAGCTTTAACCCTATGATTCTTCATCCACGCATGACTTCTCATGGGATTATAAAGACTTTAATCTTGGCATAAAGTCTTCAAAGAGTACCACTTCTTCCCTGGATAAATCATTTTAGTGCTAAACAACAGTACAAAATTTAGACTTTATTTTTAGTCAACTATGTTTTATCCTCATTTCTTCACCACTAAACTATGTCAATTTTGAGCAATAATAGAGTTATCTCCTCCTACCCCAGTACCATAAATATTCTATGCATATAAACTGTAATTAAGTTGCTTCTTAACCATTTCTTAACTAAATAAAAGACTCTTTTTCTCTAGTCCAAGGCAGATTTCCAAGATTTAAGTTAATTGTCAGAAATCTGCGAACTCTTCTAATTTCATCGACACTTTTAAAATAAAATGTAGTCAGTAGGACTGGATGTAGCTTTCCAAAAGCACTCTTGCTCATACTGTGGGCAATGGTAAAATCCCTTCCTTAGCAGTACTTAATGTTTGTACGGTCAAGGGTTGGTTTGCACACATCATGGCTATGACTTGACCTTGAGAGTCTCGTTGGCTTTGTGGATAGTGGTAAGCAATGGTGGAGGTCATTCTTGGAGTCCACCAGATGTAGTACAGCCACATCAATGCCATTAACTTCTCAGTCTGCCAAACAGTATGGACATACCTAAATTGCCTCTTAGAAATGGGCTCTGGACCAGACCATTTCCCAAATTGTGATTTGTGATGTATAACAGACATATGTTTCTATGTATGTAGTGCATCCCTAGATGTAGACAGTTACATTTATGAAGACAGTATACCTGTGTGCCCAGGTACAAGATGAAAAGGTAGGTAGGCACATATGTGCATGCACATAGATATGAATATATATATGCAAGACAAGTGCACACACCAGCATGTTGGTTTTTTTAATATTAGTAAAATACTAATTGGTGTCAATGTTAAACCAAGTTAAATTAAGTATATTTTCTTTAAAAATAGCAGATTTTAACTCCTAACTATCTTGACTAGGAGGAAATGTAGTATATCAAGCATTTAATACCTATGGTATCCTGGTTACTCCCTTAAAAAAAAACCAACAAAAAAACTCCCTAAATCACAATAATGGCAATCCAAGGTTTCCTGTGATTACTGGCTCATAGATGCTTCAGTGACCAAAACTCCTTTGCTGCAGAAAGCCAACAAAGAGACAACGCAGCAATATGTCTGCTTACCTTATGCATCTCAGATGTAAGTAATGCTGAGCTCCAGAGCTGGCCTTCTGCAGAGGGTGGGGTTTCCCTTAATCTTTGCTTAACAATCAAGATGAAATCTCTTTTAGGATCATTATTCCAAAGGACTGGATAATGTCAAGAAGAGAGATGCCTTCCGATCATTTATTTCCCTACCTTCTGATTCATCCAGGCACCGAAAATTCTTCCTTTGCTCCAAAGTGGATTGGCAGTGAGAGAGATGTGAAGATTGAACCAGAGAAAGGCAACATCCTGCTTCACTATTTTTTTTCCCACACAGGAAAAAATAGGTAGATTTTGGTACCCAGTGTATTTCTTGTATGACCCTGCAATGCAACCTTTTTTACTGCTTACAGATTTCTTTGTACAATAGCAATGGATTCATAGGATCATTGCTACTATTTAAGCTAAAGGAGGAGTTTTGATGCTGGATCTTTCCTAGTTTGTGGACAAGCCATTGAGGCACATCAGCACCTTCGCAGATACTTTTTAAATGGTGGCAATTCAGAATATCCCTGTCACCGGCAACACAACCCCTGCCTCGGCTCCAGCCCTCGTCTTTGGCTGGCCCTGTGTTGGAGCAGAAAACAGGTGGTATTTAAACCTTTCTGACTTTTTGTTTCCACCTCTACATTTTGCTTGATGAAAACATGGACCAATTTTCTCATTGAGGTATCGAAATGTACTTATTTGGTGATTAAACCAAGCCCATAGTCATGATGCTCTGACATGTTAAGGCCTAGTATTGAAGTCTGGCTTAATTTTTACTGTTTTCTTTCCTGACAAAGTTGAACCCAGATTTTCACAGTAATCACACTTTGCTGAATCAGGAGTCTGAATCATGAGTTTGTGTGACATCTTTGTCATGAGAAAATCTTCAGTTCATCTGGAGACCTAAGGTCTCAGGGAGATTGAATACTTAAGGTGACGTAATTGGAAATAATAGGGAAATTTGGAAAAGGAGATGGGAGATCATGGTTTTTCCGATACATGACTTCCCTGGGATGTATCTTTCTAGATTTTTATTTTTTTCTTGTTTTTTTAAACCTGATAGAAACTCCTTTCCATTCTAAACTGTGGATGAGACAGAAAAAAACTGCACTGTGAAGATGAAGCACTGGCCATAATAGATGTCGGCTGATTTAGAAACTGAGCCTGTGATTATAAGTTTGTGTTTACCATTGAGGGAATCAAATTCAAGCTGGTTAGGGCTCTTCACTGGAGGTGTCACTCTCTAGAGTGAATCTCAAATTTGAGAAACTGACCCGGAAATCTTCAGTCTGGCTCCCTCCCCTGGGCCACAGCGAGGAGACACAACTGCCTTTCTCACCGCGCTGCCTATATTCATACACAGCACAGGAGAGAAACTTATGGTTAAGTAAAATTATGTAGAAAAGTAATTTGGCAAAATAATACTGCCTTGCAGAGAATGTGTCTGGTTGCAGAAACCAGCGCGGGTATAGTTATATAAATAACTATACCAGCAGTATAGTTATTTACACTTCCTTACCAATTTGCCTGCCACAATCTGCATCTCTTATGTGTATAAGAATTAAACCCCTTCAGTGTGTCCCTAGTGTATCTTTTGTCCAACCAAGATAATAATAACACGCTGAGATTTTTTTTGTCGGAGGAGGACAGCCGGCCAACCTGTGCTGATCTGCAGTCACACGTTTTTTACGAGAGGTGCTGTCAAAGGGCACAGCACTAGATAAACACAAGAGAGGGGAGCTCACAGTCCTGCACAGGCAAGTCAAGTGAAGAGTAGAAGAGGAACAGGAGATAAATTGGCTGGTTTCAGACAGGCAGGACTCGGGTACCAGGTTCACACGGCCATGGAGTCATGTTTCCTGACTCGTTGCGTTCTGAGCTATCGTGTCTTCAGTGATGTAATACTTCCTGTGGCTCTTTCCAAAAATGTTTTCATAAGCTTTGGGTGATGTGCAGTGTGCTAAGGAATTGCCTAATTCTATGATCCCATGAGGTTTTGGAGCTTTAATGTTTTTAATCACTTCTAGCTGGACTAATTTCCTAAGATTCATATCATACAGAATCAGCTAGTATTGGTTTATTCCTCATTACAGCTATGACGGCTACACATTCTTACCTACCCAACAAAATATCAGAGGAGTTTATTTTATTAGCTTTAGCTAATGGTTGTATACTGATCCCCGAGTAAGATGATATTACTGCAAAAGTAAGGGGTTTTGTGCTGAACGAGTTCACGTGCACCTGTGTTTTCCCAAGAAAGCTTGGAAAGTTTGGTTGTCCCACATTACTCAGGTTTGGTCACTTCACGAGCTTTCTAATTTTTGGCTGCTTCTGGTTTCTTACTCCAGGCAAAATGAGGCTGTAGGTGAACTTTTAGTGTGGAATACATCCCACCCAGCATTCACACCTCAGCTCCTTGTCACAGAGTCCCCTTCCAGCTAGTGGAGAAGAATAGATGGTTTTAGGGAGTGGTCGATCTGACCTATTTTAATTGTCTGCTTTAATATTAGATGAATTGCACCCTAAAGACACCTGTTTCTTTGAACTGAGTACAGAAGGAGTAAATGTAGTTGTCAACATTGCAGCCATCTGCATTTGATCAGATGAATGCTGCCTTTCAAGCCACATTTAAACCATATTTTTGATAGGATGCATCTGACAGATGATGAATGTCTTTGTGTAACCTGGATGTCTAGAATGTCTCCATAGTCAGAGCAAATAAATAGAATTTTTTTAAATTATTTTTTTTCTTTTTTTATGGTGGAATCTGTCCCACATAATGGCAAATATCTGAAATAACTTACTTAAGCTGTTATTGACTATAGATGGGAGCCTGGAATGACTAAAATTTAACTCTGCAGTTGTTATATACACCTATAATGTCACATGAGACTAAATCCATCCCAAGGAAAGACACCTGACTTTTTTATAGTGCAGAGCGTCCCACAACTCCCTTTGAGACCGGTGGGCATCAAGAATGATGGATAAACATGTTGCTTGTTTGCACGTGCAAAGATCAATTCAGGAGTCAACCTGGGCACCCATGCTAGAAAATCTTGGATTTCAATCTTTTTTTTTTTTGCTTCTTTCTTTGCCTAATATATTTTTGGCATTAATGTTAAAATTAAAAAAAAAATCTGAGAAAACAAAAATCCCTATTCCCCTACTCATAAGATTTATTTCACAGAGCCAATACTCATTGAAGAGGTTGTGAAGTCAGTGAGTTACCAAATAGAATCTGAGAACTTTTTATAATTTACATCCAGGGGAATTACCATCATAGTCATAAGAAGAATCAAGAATGGGTGGAATGAAGAGTGGGGGAAAAAGTAAACATTTAACCTTAACCAAGGATCATCACCAGATTTATCCTTCCCTTCTAGACATCCAAGTTTGTGCAGAAGAAACTGGGGATAATTCCACCCTGTAATATCAGGTAGATTATCTCAAATTGCAACTGTGCGTATAGGGAAAACCTGTTGGACCTTTCTCTCTAGCAGGCTATGCCAGCCATTCTCAGTGCCAAGGCAATGGACGTGCTATTTCCACTTATTCCGCTTGTGATGAACCCATTATGATCTGGTTTGGAGGGGCTGTAGCTATCCCAGGTGTTTGGGTCTGCTGTGACGAAAAAATTGTAATTTTTTTTTCAGCCAGATTTAGGCCAAAATTTGAGCACACCTGGGCCAATTTATGGTTACAGATGAACACTGAGAAATGGAGTGATTTCAACCTGAAACTGGGCAAAACAGATTGGCTTTGGCTGGCTTTGCTTTGAGTTATGGAGTTTGTAGGAAACCAAAACTCAGAAGGGGATAAGCCCACACAAACCAAAGCAAAAGGAGTGATTTGCATGAGTGCCCACAAACTGAACCTGCACAGTTGGGTGAGTTGCTCCATGCATCACCTCACAGCAGCTTGGGCGTTCAGAGTCTGGTGGTGGCTGGTGGTTCTGCAGAGGCATTTGGCTCTTTGCCTGATGATGCCTAGGAGTTTTCCCTGCTTTGGCCTTTCATTCACTAGGATAAAATAATACAACCATCTTCTCCAGAGATGAAACAGATTTTTTATTTTCCTTTTTCTCTATCCATATCTCTGTTCCTCCTCACTCTGCTGCTCTGATCTTTGTGGCACTTGAGAGCTTGAATTTGGTCCCACACAGTCAAGTAGCCGTAAGCTGCAGAAATGCTCTCGCACTCTCTCGACATTGCTGGTGCCAGCACAAGACAAAGGCATTTGTGTCAAAACTTCCACACGAGCCTTCTCTAGAGAACTCAGAAGTAAAACTGCTGCAGACTGATGTTAATTTAAGAAGCCCTTATATTCCACAAAATAACAAATCAAAACTCTGCTAACAATGACGAGGCTCACTCAGCATAGTGCTGCTCCTTGTATTTCTGGTTTTGTCTGCAGATCTATTCATGCATAAATTTGAAAATATTTTTCATTATTCAAGCTCACAGTAAGCTTTGCTTTTGTTTGTAGCATCTCTGTAGCAAACATTAGCTAAGATATGTTTTTGTCAGATAATCAGATTTGTTAAAAGGGATGTTTAATTGTTTTTTCCAGCCACAACAAATTAAGTGAAGATAAAATAGGGAAAGGAGAAAATTCTTATGTATGCTACATAAAAATCAGGATAGAATTTTGATGACTACAGCTAATGGAATAATTCACCACAAATAATTTATTCAAATGTAGCCTTTTTTCCTGCTGAGGGAATAGCTCTGAGCTAAGAGCAACTTCCTACACAGTACTTGCTTGGACAAATATCATTATGAACTTTTTTGCCCTCTGGCTTATTCATGAATAACAAAATTTGAGACGTGTTGGTCAAGCCAGTCACATGTTGCTGTTCCTGCTGGCTTCATTGAAATATTGCTGCAACTGCTTCCAGTACAAATATCCAGGTGCACACATTTAAGATTCTGTTCCTCTTGACGCTCTTCCATTCAACCCTGAAAGGGTCTGTCCCGGCCCATTAAGACCTGTGAAGTTCAATCACAGGAATACCCAGATGGAAGCTGAAGCCAAGTAATTAAGAAGTAAATTGTAACAAATTTTCACTTAGTGAAGAAAAAAAATCTCTAACTCAGTAACTTACATATACGTGGAAGCTGCCTTACCCTATACTTGTCATTAAATAAAGGTATGCAATGTCAGCTCAGTCACTTATGTCCAAATTTTACTCTTTACTTTAAAAAGTAAGGTGAATTCTATTCTTAATTCATTTTGTTGTGATGAACATAATCTTATGTTTCTTGCAGAGAATGATCCTACGTTGTACATGCATACCAGATGGACTATAATACTGACCTTCTTCGCAAGGGAAGATTAACGGTACTGCAGCTACTTAACTGTGAAATTTCAAGTCTGATATCATCAATCATCAGTGTATTACAAGGCATACTACAGACGGGGCTGGTCGCCTATTATTGAGGTTGTCTGACACTTCCCATTACAAGACTCTGTTTTCAGTTGCTCAGAGCTTTGCCAAGCTTTAACCGTTTGGATTTAAATTCTTCATGCTGAGTGTCTGCCTCAGGCTGAATAATTTTAGAAAATGTCAGCCAAAATCAGAAAAATGCATAAAAATTCTGACAACTTTTATGTGAACAGTTCTGTTGCCCCCTGTACTTTGCAGGAAGGGCTTGACATCTGGCAAACAGACTGACCTTTGTGTCAAGGATGAAAATGCATTGAAAGTCTATATGAAAACTCACAGAATCCCAAACTTGCTAAAGTGTCCAACCTTTTGACAAGCTGCAAGGTGCAAGGCCCAGATGAGACTTTGATTTCACCCACACTGGATGTGCTTTTGCCTGGGCTGATGCTGCTGTCATGGGGTCCAAGAATGTTTTTCATCATTATTATTGAAAACAAAAAGAAAATCCTAACTTCAGTCATTCTCAGGCCTGTATGTACTTCATATTGGCTCCACTTCATCTGTCATTGTTGTCTTTCCACCCATTTGGCTAAAGACAAACATTCTTATTATTTGCATTATTAATCGCTTGAGATGATCCGTGCCTCACTTTCAGTTCTCACTTCCAGTTCTCACTTTATTCCTGCATTACTTGATTACTAATCTATAGGTATTGGCACTCTGTTCTGTTTCTTACAAGCAGTCTATTAACTCCAGATAGTCAAGGTTGATGATATAATTTCAGTTTTGGCAACGCAATTATTTTTCAGTCCTGACAATGAAACTCAGTGGAGTAGAGTCCACTAATGAGAACTCTATTAGTTAGCACAGCACTTCCTAAAATGCTTGAAGTACCATTTATATTAACTGTCCTGAAGGCATTTGAAGTAAATATAGGATGCAGAACAAGACATTATAATGGTAAACTACTTAAGTGGACTTATAGATAGTATTTTGGGTGGGGAAAAGGTTATCACCTGTCTACGGCATCCTTTTACAATGTACGAAATTGTTGCACTCCAGAGACACCCCTTGATTTCCCAGATCATGCAATGCACTTTCACCTGAAGTTCCATATTTAATTCATCTCTTTCATGTAAATTGCTGAGCTGGACAAATTGCAACTGAAGGAAGTAAAAGACTCCTAACAATGCGTTGTGAAAAGGCTGATGATTACAGCTGAGATTCCTCTTGCATGAGAAAACCATCCTCTGGCCAACGGCATGGCTGCATCTTGAACCATCAAGCATGGTCTTTATGTAAATCTCAGTGTTCTGCTTGCTGTACGGCAAAAGCCATTCTCACTGTGACACAGAAGGAAATCCAGCGAGACAAGGTAATAGAGATGGAAGGCTGCTAATGGAAAGATTAGGTCTCTGGGCTGTCAGACTTGTCTCTCTTAAGCACATGTTTATGCTTTAAGTTAAATAATACAGTGTGCTTATGTATGTGACTATATATATACAGCAAATGTGTCTGAATGTATGAATGGTAAGATGCTGCTCTGTGCAAGAAAGTTGCAGCAGAGATTGGTTTCACATTTTATATGTTATATTACATTTCATTACATTTATATTACAATGTAAAAGGTCTCTCCCTTTCCCCAGAAAACACTGTCTTAACATTTATGTACTCATGTACAACAAGCCTGTACATACACAGGATCTTGGAGAGCAAGTTGTTTTGGATGTTACTTGAATTTTCTTATCCTGCAGATGGTTTCTGTGACTGCTAGCTCTGGATAAAATATGTCCTTTTCATTGAAATGAATGCATCAATGCTGAACTCGAGTCTGTTGAGGGAATCAGTGAGTCAGAGTTCTCAGTACTCCATGTCCTTTTGTTCCATAAAAACATTTTTATATGTTCCTGTCACTGTACTTAAAAAACAACAGAAAATACCCCAAAACAAAACCCCCCAACCATCCATTGCCTATTCTACTTTACCAAGTTTTATTTTCCTGCACTTTGCAAACCTGCTACTGCTTGCAGCAACCTCTACTTGCTGTAACACAACCACACTTAGAGACCAGGTCTATCCATCTGTCTCTCTTCACAGGAGTAAGAGTTTATTCACTGGTTTGTGTCTGGTAACACTGGAACAGAAATAGCTTTGTGTATTTCTTTTCTATGACAATCTTTGTAGTTATCTTGTAATCCTTGAACATAATGGCAGGGGAGGACTTGATTTTGCTTCAACTTCATCCTCATTGTCTTCCCACTTCTTTTTTTCCACCTTGAAGGGAAGAGAGGACACTAAATGAAGAGTTCACGCCTCCCACTGTGAAGCCTTCACCTGATATGTGCCATATTCGATGGCTATTTGTGGAAGCAAAGCACGTCAACAGAGTTTTCATGACCACAGTCCTGAGAGGAAATGGCTGAGTTTAGATGTCCCAAATTTATTGTGTATTCTTGGATAAGATGAGAAATACTGACATAAGAAGCCAGTAATTGAAGCATCAGGCCGAAATATTTGTATCCTCTGATCTAATCCTTCCCAGGCAGACTTACCTTACTCTTTCTCTCTGCAGTTTTCTCTGTGTAGCCCTTTCAGATGAGATTTTACAAACCAAACTATTATCCACTTTTTGGTTAAGAAAAGTTTTCAGATGCATTGTAGAAAAGCAGAAGGTGCTTAGTCTAAATGGTGACATTCAGCCAGGCTGGGGCTAGTTTGTGTTGAATTCAACTTTTCATGCCGTCTCCTCGGGGAGAAAAGAAGTGTCACTTGCACTTTTCTTCTCCTTGTAGTAGGACGTGGGCTGGGAAGAGGTGAACCAGATGAGACCTGAGCTTATTCATGGTAGCCATGTCATGAAAATCAGGCTAAATTCTTTCAGCTCTTATAGAGGGTTTGTATTTCTTTCTATATGTGTGCATTTTTGTAAACTGAAAAGAAAAAAAAAAAAGAGAGAGATATCTCTAAAATCAAGATCTTTCTGTGTCTTGGGGGACAAAAATGGCTGAATTTACAATGAAAAATTGATACATCTAAGCATGACTTAAAAACAGATGTTGTGTAGTTTTAGTAAAACTTTTTGTGTCTCGGTTGCTTGGTTGCTTTCAGGATGTGGTCCTCTGTCTCACCCCCAGTCTATACTGCCTTACCTAGTTCAAAGGAGCATCAAATTATAAGAAATGTGTTCCTAGAAAAATCCTATTTAATCCCCAGTGCTATTTTATTTTTAAGCATATTTGTTGGTTTGGATTCTTTTTGTTGCTATGTTCAGCTGTTAAAGTGTGTTCTCGGATGAACAGGGAGAGTTAGAAGCAAAAAAGAAATTCCTCCCATGCTTTCTCCAGAATGGAAAGAAATAAAAACTTGCTTGCAAAATACACAGGAAACACCTAACTCAATATCTGTCCTTTGTACCTAGGGATCCTGGGGGGTGGTTGCCACCAGCTGGGGGCAAAAATTATGTTTTGCTGCTATTAGTGATCTTCCACTAGCAGTGCAATGCACTTCTCAGTCCAGCCCTGCCCATCCTGTCTCCCTTGCAGCAGACCTTAAAATAAGGACTCCATCAGAATTATGATAGGAACTGGTAGGTAAAGGGGAAATTTTGCATGGCATTTGTATTAACTAGAAGTGAATTAATCACAGTCAACACTGTGCAACAGTGTCAAAGACTATTGGCTAAAAGCCTAATCAGAAGACAATTTATAGCTGAGTAATAAAGCAGAGTAGCTACTGCTTTGATACTACCGTCATTACTTGTGATATTACACTGAGCAGTATTTCGACTTCAGAGGGTTGCTGGCTGGCTGAGGTATGCTGGGATTTGATGTGAGCATGATAACCCCATTGGGGATCTATCAATCAGAGCAGAGCAATGCCCAGGAGTTACAAAAGACATCCAAGTTGGCCTGCTCAAGGCCCAGCAGTGTTTTTACGAAGGGAGGTGAAGATGGGGAGATTGGAAGAGTCCTGTTTGCCTTCTTATTTGACAAGACAAATAACTGAGTTGTGCTTGGAAGTGGTGAAAGAAAGCTCCACAGGGATTGTGGGCTCATTCTAGCTGAAAACTAAGTTTTTTTAGAAAAGTGAGGGATGCAATCAAACTCACAGGTTGGGTTTGTTCCACTAAAATTGGGTTGCAATCCCTGCTCGCTTGAGGAACTTTATTGATGTGAGTAGTCCCATTGAGAGTATGAGTATTTATGTAGCTGAGAAAAGCTAATGAAATGAACTCAAGTGAAAAAGGGATTGTTCACATGCCCAAGAATTGTACGACAAGGGCCATAATCCAACCATTGTGGTTTAGACATTTGCAAAATTACTTATTTTTTGCTTTTGCATCTATGTCAATTTTGCTAACTCTTCACACATTCCAGACTCCCTCCTGAAATCTACCTTGTTTGCTCTGAATTTCTTCCTGGACAGTCATAGCAACATACTGACCTAATTCTTCAGGTTGTACAGCTGTGTACTCACTATTTTAAGAGATAAATGAATAACAGTCTCTCCATTCTCTGGTGTAAATCAACCAAAGCCTATTCATGTCAATGAAGCAACATGAAGTTGTGAAAACTGAAGGCTAGACATTAGCTGCAAAAAGAAAAGGTAGCCATTACATAGTACTTCTAAAATTATTGTGAACATACAGCATATTCAGGTAGAAATGGTGATCTAGTTAAAAAAAACCAAAAACCTATGGCTGGGATGAAAGGACTTTGCTGGTAATGTTCACTGGGGTATTGCAATACAGATCTTGTGATACCCAAGGTCATCACACTGTTCAAACTGATTTTTCTCAGAAGGGATGTTTTCTGCTTTTTCAGCTATTCATTTTTTATCAGGGTTATATTTTTGAAGGTGTCTGTACTCTTGTTGGCTGCTGGACAGCTGTATCACAAGGATTTCCCTCTGGTATAAAACACAGAGCTCTTCTGTATCAGTGTGGAATGCAGTAGCAAATCACTGTACAGTGGCCCATAAGGATACCAGCTACCCTTATAAACTTTTTATAACTTAGGAAAATAAACATGTGGTTTCAGGGCTCTGCATAGTCAGTACTAGCTGACTTGGAGCTTGCTTTACAAAACTAAGAAAGAAAATATTGGTAGAGCTAATAAATTTCTGAGGGAATCAGCGAATAGTATTCTGAAAGGTCTGAAACATTTGATGGTTTATGGATAACTCTGTATTTTATCTCCCGGAGCATCATCCAAGTTGAGCACTAAAGTGCAGTGTTCTCCATAATGAGTACTGTGATCCAGGAGCTCCTGCGGGACACCAGCCTCACGTCAAGTTATCCACGGAAAGACCTGCTAATCCAGAGGATCTGATGTGCTGTCTGGAAGGCCAGAAGATATGTCTTTCTCACTTAGGGAGAAAATAACTGGTTGTAGCAACAGCAAGAAAGCAACCAGCTCTATGCAGATATCTGGTAATGCTGTTTATTTTAAATAACCTTCTTTCTTCCAAAAAAATTTACTAATTTAAAATTAGTAGCTATTGGAGATGATCAGAATTGAAAGGTGCAGATTGTGATAATGGATATTTGCCACCTCTCTCCAGCAGGCTGTATTCATTGTTATTTTGCAGTCCCTCTCTCTAGATGCTGTAATTCCTCCCTACAGGAAACGTCTGCTCATGAGGGGCCTTTGACACATTGAAAGCAGAAACCAGGAATGTAAGAAGAACTCGCACCCAGGTTGCATGCCACCAATTCCACAAATTCTAAAAGAAATAGAGAAAAATTGAAGTGGTGTCCAGATAAATGAAAACGTGGGAAGCTCTAATCCCCTATCATTCCCATGGGCTATGAAGAGTCATTACCAACAGACACTTTCAATGCTGTGTGCCAGGCCGCAGTTTCAAACCCTGTCTCAAACACATGGCAGAAGTTGCATTTGACAAATCTGTTATGTCTTATTTGTTCTGAGCTGCAGCCTTTGCACGTGAAAGGACAAGCTACGTTGTGGCTTTTGGGAGGTTCTCCTGGTGACACCTTCACTCCTCATCTCAGGCAAATGTTGCTGTATGTCCTGCTGTGACCTACCCTGTGTCTTGGTGAGTAAACTTCTTGCAGATGGAGGTATTTTGGTTTGGGTCCAAGATTTCTCATTGTGTGAGTGTGAACTGCTGGCTCTTGGTGGAGTTGCCCTGAACTCCTTCCATGCAAGAGGTGTCAGGGTCAGACCCCATGTAAGATGCATTTTGGGACCTGAAGGATATTACAGGCATAGGTTATTTATTTATTTCTGCTTTCTGAAACCTCAGTGTAACATTTCTGATCCTAAACCTAACCTTTCATTTTTCCCAGGAAATTCCCTTCAGTTTTTGACCCTGTCTTCACAACCAAAACACAGTAACATGTCTCTGACAAATTCTGAAAAAGTTTTCTTTTACAGGTGGGAAACTGAGGCACAGAAGGATTAAGTGACTTGCCTGAAGTCATACAGGAAGGCTGTGGCATAGTCAGGAATAAATCACAGAAGTCTGATTCCCAGTTTAGTGCCTTAACCACAAAATCACCCCTTCCTCACATCAGAGCATCCTTTGTCACACAAGCTGAGGGCAGCAAGTAGTGGGGGCAGAAGAGCTGGAGGTCACAGTAGAAATAACATATGTTTACTCTGTTTAGGTACATTCACTTCCTGATAAGTCCATTAAAGATATCAGTGTTTCCACCTGAAGGTGAAAGGTTCTGCATTCTCACTGTCAGTCCCTTGGGTCTCCGTATATTTCTTTTGAGAAGCCAAAGCAGGAGAGTTACAAGAAAAATAACATTCATTAAAAAAGTAATAATAGTAGAGCTACAGTACAACAAGGAGGTGAAATTAAATTTGGATTTGTAGTCTGCAAACGGCTGTGTGAATGCTGAAACATTAACTCTGTTGTTTAGCTCAGATAAAATTATTTTGGTGCCAGTAGAAAATACCTTTCTTCGGGAAGGTCTTCTGGGCTCTAATTTGGAAATTCCAAAAGACTCAAATGTATCCAGTCGTGCACTTGTAAAGAGGTGAGAGACCTGCCAATAAGTGATTTACAGTATGTTTTCCCATGTTTTACATTTTGGTAATTTCATGTTGCAACTCAATACCTAATAATGTAAAATCCAGCTCCTCCAACTAAGCCAGGAATGAACTCATGGAGGAGTGTCCCATAGGGAAGGGCATATACTACATTACATGTCTGTGTGCCAGCACCGGAGATGCAAAAACAGCTCCGTGGAGATTTGTCCTGCAAGGTCAGACTCCAGAATTGAAAGGGTTGGCTGAATTCACCTCTTGCTACTGACTGACTGCAATTCCCAAGACTTAGACATCACTGCAGAGCCTCCCGAGGTCAGGCTGCTGAACTCTGGGCTCAGATGTACCTTTAGATGAAACTACCCGTGAACTAAAATTCAAGAGAAACTTGAAGGAAATTTGGAGAAAAGCCCAATTTGGAGAAGGTGGTCTGAGTGCAATTCCTACATCAGGGTGTTTTTGAGAGAGCAAATCTACATCTGAGCCATGAGATGGGATGTGAACTGGCACCCTGAGTTGACTGTACCCAAGATCATGGATCTGCAAAGGAACTTGTGCCTTGCTCCAAGACAGAAAATCATCTTTCAAGCACACCTTTTATTTTAAGATATGTAGATAAGGTGCAAAAAGTAATACAAAAATAATTCAAGGGCCAGAGAAAATGTGTTGCAGTGGAAGTCTGAAAAGAGCTTGGTCTGTTAAGCTTGTGAGAAGCAAGGTAGTGATATGGTTTGTTTATGCCGGATGAAGTAGCTTTATAGGGATAAAATAGCAGTACTGAAAATTTCCTGGTCAAGTACACAGAGACATAACATAAGTTGGTAACAAAAGCTGCACCTGAACTCATATCCTCATAAGAAACAAGGCCCACATTTTTAACTGTTGAGACGATTAGTTATTAGGAACAACTGTCAATGCAAGTGGGGAATTTTTCATCTCTCTGGTCCTTTTAATTAGAACTGTGTGTCATCCTAAAAAACTGGTCTACTTGAACATGGGGCATTGAAGTCACAGCAAGATGAGTGGAGGGTCATCTTTAAGGGTCAGTGTCAAATAAATAGTTTCTTCTGGGCTTTGATTGTATGGATTTACTGCTGTTTCTGAAGCCTGAAAGACATAAACTGGGCATTTCTTAGCAAAACATGTGGGTGAAGGATGCAATTTCTCCATCCTTCATGCTCTCTGAAATCCTGAGGGTAGCAAAAACTCTCTGTTCTTCTGTTGCCCAACTTCCATGACTTTATGCAAAAGACTCTGAGGCCACTGAAGCTGATGACATTACTGTGACATCAAATACATCACTATCTCATAGCAGAATGAGATTAGCTGGAGATTTGACAACAAATGACAGGCTGCTAGGACAAGAACTGGGTGCACAGGCTGCAAAGTCTCAGCAAGGAGAGGAAACAAGTCAGATATGGGATATTAGTCTCAGTCTATCACTACCTTATTGCAACATTATCTGTTTGACCAATCCAACCAGCATTGAGACAAATTCCTCACAGTGCAGAAATCTGTGCTAGAAGCAGGGTCTCCAGACCTCCAGGTTGGGTTGAGCTAAAAGGAAGCAAAGAAAATAGAAAGAAGACTTGGAGCTCTGACTAAATTTATCATTCAAAAGGCACAGAAGACAATTAAATTCCTGCTGGTGTTCAATGACTACTAAATATTTTTATTTGGAGAAATTTTGAGTGAACTTCTGGCCTTTTCAGATCCTAACATGACTTGTGCTATTGCCATAGTTCAGTCATGTTGGAAACAGCCGTCATATAAATGTAATATTTGGATTTCCATCCCCTGATATCCCAAGCCATTGAGTGTTGTAGTCCTCCTGTGTGACAACTAGAGAGTACAATGTGTTACAGCATTTCTAGGTAGCAGGTTCTGTCTACATCTCTCAGAGAACATTTTAGTCCAGTTGATGTTATTTATCCTTGTTTTTCAGGTGACAAACCCAAGCTGCAGTGAGGTTAATTGATTTGCCCAAGGCCATATAGCAAATTAAAGAGAATGAGAAACTGAAACAGAGTTTTCATGTCCTACGTCCAGTATTTTTTCGTTTGGCTATATGACACAGCCACACAGCTTAGTGGTGGCATCTTAAAGTACCACCTTGGTATTTCTGGTTCATCCTCACAGTGATCTTGCTGTTCCCCAGCCTTGTCACCTAGTGGATTCCCATCTCATTAGGCAAGAACAGATCTGACATTGCCAAAGGACTCAAACATATGTGGTGGTAGGGAAGAGGTCATTTTGGGGTGCAGCAACAGTGTTGTGAAAGTGGTCATTCTTTATCATGGCAGGGGTGGTGCTCAGTCTCCAGATCTGCCTACCTCTGAACCTCTTATTTGGACCTAAAATGCAGACGAGGCCTCTGCTCTCCTGAAGACTGTCTGTGTGGTGAAGTAAAACAGGTCAGGTCAACGTGCTTTGCACCTTCATGTCCGTCCCACTCCCTGCTAGAGCCAGTTCACCAGGGTGGCTATGGCAAAATCGTTATTACTAATAGTCCCTTGCTCATGGCCATGCACTATGCTAACATTTAAACACTGTAGATGAACTTGTCAAGTTCTTGAACTCATAACTTAGCACTGTTTTATTTACTGGAATACACCTTGCCTGTTTGACTCTCTGAAATAAGGATTGCCACACTACCTTTCTCACATTTTTCCTGTCTTTTCAACTGACTTGTCAAGGCCTCTGGAGGAAGGGTCTCCCAGTCAGCAGGTATGCACATGACACTTTGCTGTGGTTTCAACTGCATCCTGTGGCAGGTGCTATTTGAGGGTATTTCTATCCCAGCAGCAGAACATGAGAAGGTGAATTAAGCGATACCACCTTGGACTGCAGGAACTCTTGGTTGAGTTCAGTATCTGGGCAGAGCTTACTCAGCAAGGGAGTTTAAAATTGCTTTTTGGCTAAGAAAACGAATCCTTCAGCATCAATCGGAAAATTGTATTTTTGATTTATTTTGTTTAGATAAGGGTTAAGACGACCAATTCAGAGCCCCTTTATGCTGTGATGTGGGTAAAAGTTTGTTCAGCCACTGAGATAGACCAGTTGCTCCCTTCCCCTCCCCACCCCACTTCACCCCCCAACTTGCTTTCACCGCATTTTTCTGAAACATATGGGCCTAATTCAGGTTGAAGACCAAAAAGTTTTCACAGCACCGGTTAAAAATTATGGCTTCTTATAATGAAATCTTTGTCAATGGAGACTTGAAATAGCAGCTTGGCTTGTGACTTATAGGGAGACTGATGATGGAAGTCAATTAATCATCCCATTTCCCAAAATCTGAACAGGAGGGCACACTTGAATCAGAAAGGGGCTCTGGTTTATGAGCTACTTGGACAGCTTCAAGACTTTCATTGAAAACCCCAGGAGCGTGAGTGGGAACAAATACGTTAAAACTGAATATTTTTCTTTGGGAAGAAGACCAGCAATAGGGATCCTCTGTTGAGGAACATTTGTTGGTGGTTTTTTGAGGGGGGCTTTTGTTGCACTAGAGGCAACCACTTTGCAATATTCAGCAATAGGGTCTCAATTTTTAATAAAGGCACACTGGTTAATTTTATTGAGGTCTGCTAATTCTTACCAGGGGGTGCTCAGCAGGGAGCTGTATGCTGGCTTTACCTGTGCCAGGCCAGCTTGGTGGTGCATACCACCTCTGTGGCTGGAAGTCCTGGCAGGGTCCTGCAACCGCTTGCTACGAAACCAAAAAGAGTGGTAAAAACCATGGGATCTCTTTCAGGAATGTGTGAGGCGTCGTATGTCTGGGACCTTGGCAAGGCATGGGGCAAATTTATGTGAGGTCCAGATCCAGATTGGAGTCCACCATTTCAGTAGCCTGGGGCTACGATTATACTGTTCCACATCTGCTTATTAAAAGAAACCATATCATAATTAGAGCAATACATGTAATGGATTCTCTGGTTCAAAGGGTGAACTACAGTGTTGGGGGGACAGGGGCATTGGTTTGGCTAAGACCAAATTTGGAAGAGGGAGGATCAGTCTGGGTCATCTTAAAATGTTTTGCTTGTCCTGAAATGACATGTTTTGCCTTTTCTGGAATTGTTTAGCCCCTTTTTCTTTCTCTTTACATATCAGAACTTGGAAAACTTGGTTTAAATATTTTTAAAAATTAATGCATCTGCAGCCCCTAAAACAGCAAAACAAGAAATAATGAAATAGATATTTCCAAAGCTATTTTATTAGCAATCCCTGCATATTTGATATTCTGTCTTGCCATAGAAGGGGATACTCGCCCATATGATTATGCTGTGATAGTCTAAACTAATGATGTGAAGCAAACACATTATTCTCTTTCAGAATATCCCATATTTTTGGAGCTGCTGCAGAGTATTTCAGTCCCCCCAACTTTGCTTTAAAGAGGATCAGCTGCCCTCAAGTCCCCACTTATTTGGGACAAGCAAGGAAAGTGACTGGAGCAATCAAGAGAAGGAAGGAACAAGGAACTGGAGGAACACTGGAGCAAAGGAGTCTGAAGAAATCTTACCATTTGGCACAAGGATGATTTCCTTTGTCATCCTGCTTGCTTCCTGCCAGTGGGTTGACTTTAATGAATAATGGGAGATGAACGATAATTTTGGTTTCTGCCTGGAGTGGGAACAGCTGACAAAGCGTTTAATGGAAGCTGACAGTTAAGTACCCAGCCACAGCAGTAAAGTGTCAGACAAAGCATATGAAAATAAACAGCCCAAATGAAAGCTATTTCTGAGCAGATTGCTGGCACACTTTCCCAACCCCAGGCAGGTTATCTGAGATGGTAATTGCTGCCAAAAAANTTTTTTAATATACCTTATGAGAATTACCTCAAGGGACCATAGAGCATATTTATGGATATGCTTAACTTCAAAATAAGCAAAATCAATACCAGAAAAAGCAGAGCTGTTTTATGGAGCTTATACTAAGTTTGTTTGCCTGTTTAAAAAAGTTGGTTGCTTAATAGCAGCTCATATATAGTATCTGATTATATATATGTGTATTTATATATTTAAGAGGTAGAGACTGGGGTTAGCTAAAGGCTTGAAGGAAGCTACAGTGCCCAGTTGATACTGCCTTTCTATAAAAGCCCTGCCTAAAATGGTCTGGGGACATGATGAACTGCTCCAAAAGGGTCAGCATGAACCATACAGCCAAGATTCCCATCCTGTATTTATGCACTAAAAACCTTGCCATCATGAACTGTGCTTTGACGTCTTTTTTACCCACAGTGCACGTTAGTTCTGCTTGTGTTGCTTTCAATCTTGCAGAACAGTTAATCAAAGCTGATGCAGGTTATTGAATGTTGCCTCATGTTTAAAAATAGGTTTCTTGGATTTGTGGCCAGAAGGGACTGCTCTGATCATCTCCTCTGACCTCCTGCATATAACACAAGGATGAGATAAGTACCAGTATATGAGGGTTAATGTACACAATGGTGCCTTCATTTATTAGCTTTCTACCTCATTTATTAGCTTAGCTGTGAAAGCAGGTGACTGAGAGTCAGCATTCCTGGTCCTATTCTTGGCCAAAATGGGCTGTAAACCGGTTATAATAATATTTCCCTATCTGTGAAGCTTAACTGATTCCTGCACAGAAAAGGCAACAAGCTTGTGGCGACTTAACAGTTACTGAAAAGAATAATCCTGTTACAGCAAAAATAATAATCTAAATACCAAAACCAATCCCCTCCCCAAATCCAGGCTTAAACAAAGATTAAAAAAAATGCTTGAAATTCTGAAATCTTGGCTGCTTTAAAACTAAATGTTTTAAAACACTGGAGTATGCATTTTCCATTTCCAAGCTTGACTCTGACCCCACATCCTTCTGCTCCATTGGTGTGATTCATCTGTAGATACAAGGATTGCATAATTCATCACAGATCTTTACCATAGATATAATTACAGTAAATCCTTTAGCCTGAACAGCGTGAAGCCTCCTCTAAGGTGAACTCAAGAGGTACTCGTAGGTGGTACTGCTCTGGTGTGGTTTGAAAGGTGGTAGCTACGTGTTTTGTGGTGACATCTGCAATGGAAAAACCCAACAGAGCACTGCTGTGAAATATATAAGGAGACAGAGAAGCGAGTTGTGGCACTACACTTTTGAGGGAAGGCACTTGTGTTGGTTAGTGGCTGAAAGCAAGAGGTGGGAAGTGGTTTCCTAGCCATGTATAAGCCATCTGTATTTTTCCCATTTGCTTTGGAAATTAAAAAGGCACATGAAATCGCAGTGCTCTGGTTTGCTGTATAAGCGTTGGGGACAAATAGCTCTCACCTATGGGCATTAGAGGCATATTAACTGTGTTTCTATGTCTATAAACTGACTTGCCAGTTGAATGTTCTAAAGTGGTTTATTATGATTGCTTTTGATAGGGTGGTCTTTGAAAACTTAACTTTCTCTGAGCTATTTTTATGGGGATTTTCCTGGAGGAGAAGGGCTACTAAATCCAGCTCTGTTCATACCTTAGCCCCTTCAGCTCACTCTGTAGTCCCTCTACGTATAACAGACTCCTGCAGGAGTTAAAGTTGGTAAAGGTAAAGGCCTGAAAGGACAATAAGATCACTTAACCCAAGTTTTGGAATATCTGAAGCCCTTGAATTACATCCAGATCTCCTGCATTGAGCCCAATATGTTGTGCTTTATTAAATCAGGTCTTCCAGGAAGACATCCTCTTTTGGTTTGAAGACATTAAGAGATGGAGAATCCACCACTTCCCTTTGGTAGTTTGTTCCAGTGGTTAACCACAAGCACTGTTAGAAATTTGTACCTTATTTCTAATTGGAATTTCCCTGGCTTTTAGTTCTTGTTGTGCCTTTCCATTTTCAACTACAGAGCCTTTTAGTATCTGGTATTTCTTCACTCAGAGGTACTAATGTGCTACAATCATATCATCTCTTTCAGTCTCCTTGTCACTGAGCTCAACAGCTTGGGCTCTTGGGGTGGAATTCACTCCAAGTGGATCGGTTCTCTGGTGTCTAACATTGAAGGCATCTCTGTGTTTGTCTTGGAGTTTCTTCAAAACTTCAGTCACACATATGCTCAGAAGTGCCTGTTCTGGCATGTGGCACCATGCCAGGTTTAAGCAGTGGGATTTCTATACTCTGCTGGAGAAGTCCAAAACAGTTAAATATGAGATTGGTGCCCACCTTTGGCACAGCAGTTTAAGGGGCAAAGTGCATACCTTGAAAGTGGAAAACCAGGATGCTTGGCTTGAGGGGACTAAATCTGATCGCCCATGTCCTGGGAATATCTCTAAGCACTAGGCTGTGGAGGAGCTCAGGTATAAATGTTCCTCTCTTGAACAAGTAACTAGGGGAACATGGTCTGGCAGAGAGCAAGCAGAGCAGACTGCTAAGCACATGTTGACACTTCCCCAGGTTAGTCTTTCATAATCCAACAATTTATGGCTCAAGAAGTTGCTTTGTTTTTAGTAATGCAAATAGCATTTCTTTTCCATTAAATTATCTAATCTCTCCTTGATGTGAACTTTTAGCATCCACAACATCTTGTTGGCAAGTGTGTCCTCTGAAAAAAATCTGCCTCCTCTTCTTTCTTTTGGGTTTGCCAACTGCTAACTTTGATATTCCACCATTTTTGTATTGGAATAGTCAGGGAAAAATTAGGCCACTTCCTTCTCCACGTCACTCATTTTGTACAACTGTATAAATCTCCCCTCAGCTGCTGAAGTTCGAAGATTCCTCATATTCTTTGTTCCTTCTTGCCATTGTCCTCTCATCTGTTATAATCTGTCTGAGAACTGCACACAGTGTTCAAGATGCAAATGCGTCGTGGATTTGTATTACTCTTATACGACAGTCAGCTAATAGTTTCTCTACTAATAATTCCAAAAATTCAATTTACCTTTTCGTACATTATTAAAAATTCAGCACCCATCTGAGCTGTCTAATGGGGTTAATTTCTGATCTCATTTCTGAATGATAATGGCCAACTCCAAGTCCATCACTTTATCTGTGAAGTTAGAGTGTTTTTTCCCCATCGTGTATCACTGCCTTCATCTGTGTTCAGTTTCATCTGCTAGTTTAACACCAAGTCTCTCAGGGTAATAAACTCCTGCAGTTCTTCACAGGCAAGCTTGTTTATTCCACAATAGTCACCAATGAATGTGACCACCTCACTATTAATTTCCTTTTTAAGATCATTTATGAATCTGTTGTCATCACAGGTCTCTGTGGCACTCGCTGGTTACTCTCCTCCCAAATGAAAATTCCTACAATTTCCTTATATCCATTATCCATTACTACTACCATTACCCATACAAAGATCTTCAACTGATTATTTTCCTAAAAGACTGGAGCTGAGAAGGGCCTCCAGTTATCACTGAGAGTTTTTCATGCTCTGCTGTTGCTTGCCCAGAGCAGAACTGAGCAGTTGTGCCTTACGTTTCCTCCCGGGTGTCTATGCTGAAAGTGGAAAAGCTTGGCACTTAGCTTAAGCAGAGCAAAGTGCTTAAATTCCTGATGTCACTGGTAGACCAAGGCATAAAAGGCAATCAGACTGGATAATTCCTCGCAGGTGCTCAGCGGCATGTAGCTCTCTCCATCTCAACCACATTTGAAATTGAGGCCATGATGGCATTCACCATCACTCCCTGCCCAGGAGCAAAACACCTGCGATTCCTGTAGGCGGTATCTTAATGAAGTCTTTACCTGGGGCAGGACACAATCCCCATTTGCAAATATGGTCTGTATTCTTTGTTCCTGAACCTGTGCCTTCACATTCAGCTCATTTTTAAGCATTTTCCCTGAACTGACCTAGTTTATCAAGTGAGTTATCGGTCATACTCCTGTTCTCCTCTTAGTTAGCCCTGCATTGATCCTTAAACACATTCTCTTAGTGGTGATGTTAAATTTATTTTCAGAGCTCACTGACAGAAATGCTGAAATGTACCAAACCCTACAGAGGGTACCAAATGTACCAAACCCTAGCCCTCCCTACAGAGCCTCAGTGGGTCCCCCACAGAGTAGGAACTCCTCATCAATGGCTCCTTTCTGGCACTGCCAGTCAGGCAGTCCTTAAGTCACTTTCTTTATGCTCTACTGATACTGCATTGTGCTAATCTTAAATCAGGATTTCAGTCCTGTGCCCTCAGGAACACACACGTTCTAGCTCTGCTTTGGCGTTGATTTATTTCTGCCTACTCCCAGTTCTCCTCTCTGCCTCTATTGCCTTAAAGGTCTTGCTGTTTTTACCCAAAGTCAATATTCTCCTGTCCTTTTCCCACAGTGATGACATACACATTGATGAAGCTGGATCTTATTTACACTCACACCCCTTTATAATGTGCAAGCTTTGACACTGATGCCTGCAGTAAGGCTAGTTCATACTACTGGAAAAGCAAAAAGAGGCTGTAGTACAAATGTACGTCAGGCCTTAGAGCTTTTTTGCCTCAGGTTGTATTACAGTCAAGTGAGTCAGAGATGTGGGAACTGCTAACTTTTTTCACTGGGGAGCATTGTTAGTGTCCTGCACAAGAAGCCAGAAAACTGTTATTACTTGAAATGTAAAATTAAAGAAAAAAAAAATTGCTCTCTTTCTCATTTCCCTGAACTGGACCACATGCTTCCCTGGAGGAAAATCATTGTTGAAATATGTTGACTGCAAAATTTTCTGTTAATCTGAATATTCCTCTCTTGCTCTGAGCTGTTGGATACAGGCAGAAACCTGTCCCATCTGTTCTGGAGTGATCTGTGCAAGCTGCAAGCATGACCCTGCTGGAGACGATGGATGACCTAGCATGGTGCCCTTGCTTCTGTAGGATTGTACTGGTAGGACAGGTTGCACCAGAGAGTAGAAAATGGTTCCCAAGATTGCATAGTCAGCCTGGCACCACCAGTGGGGTCACACTTATTGGGACCCTACAGTAGCACCAATTCCACTGGTAGGACCACAGATCTAACAGCCTAGTTTTGAACTTTGGGA
This sequence comes from Aramus guarauna, assembly GCA_013400195.1. Classification (NCBI taxonomy): domain Eukaryota; kingdom Metazoa; phylum Chordata; class Aves; order Gruiformes; family Aramidae; genus Aramus; species Aramus guarauna. The sequence goes on along the minus strand of VXBL01004883.1, from coordinate 269,992 downwards.
GCTCTCATTGATGTTGGGCACGTTGTTGCCTGATGAACCTTCTTATTACCAGACTCATGTCAGATCCACTGGAAGAAGATTTCAAGTGCAGTGTGCCAAAGACGATCTCACCAGTGTTAATTCTGGTCTTGGCGTTCATCCCTGAAAGGGTTTAAACATCCCTGAGAGAGCATCCCTTTCATTTTTCTCTCATTCCTTATTGCATAGAGTGCTCTGATATTTTTCCCTTCTCCTACTCTCTCTCTCAGCGTATATTAAAGATTTTTAGGAATGTACATTTTCTGCAGCATCTTTTGCTTCTAGATTTTAATGCAGTCCTGATGTGTTTACCATAAATCCTTGGAAATACGGCAAATCCAGCACAAAACTTGTTGGAAGCAAGAAATCATTGGAAGCAAGTTTTACATATGCGTACAGTCTTCCTTGTCTGGGAGCAAGAGCTACGTGATTAACTGGATGAAGAGAAATTTTCTCTATAACCAATGTCAGCAAAATTTTTGATTAAAGATATTTTTACACTAACAAACCTTCAGTGTCTATCATATTCAGCATAAAGGAGAATCGTGGCAAGGAGCATAATGGAAGAAATGTGCTAATTTGAAAAATCTGGAGATTTCTATCTACAGGAAAAAAAGATAACTATGAAAGCTATTGGAAAAATAGTGAACATTTTTGTGAACATTTTTGTTTATATAAAAGTCTTTATCTGCTTTCCACTAGTTCCATCATCTGGCAAGTGTTTTTTCCCATTCACAGTTTTCTTTTTAAATCTCACATTTCTCCTTTACACAGCTCTACCCTCTGGCTGTGAAAGCCTATTATATTCTTTACCTGCTCTTCATTTTATAAAATATTCTGCTTTCTCAAGAAGTTATTCAGCTTTGGGGGAGAGAGAGTGAAGGTTCCTTAGCTGTCTTACACAGATCAGGCAGTCTGCTGTATAAGAACATCCAGCAGCCACGAAATTTTGTCACTTTTTCTGCTGTACCATGTGGAGTGGTTGGTGCATACTGTGGTCCCAGCACAGGAGAACTACTAACACAAAGTAAAGAAGTCATGTAAGTTATCAGCTGAAATCCCAAACCTTGTGAATCCCAGTGCTGTGACTGAGTGTGGGACCTACAATTGCGGTGGAGCTGGCTACATTGCTTGGGATGGGAATGTGTCCTGCAAAGGCTGCTGGTACAAGTGGTGTTGGGGGCAGAGGGCATCAGAGTTAACATCCTGAGACCTCCTGGTTTTTCTAGTGTATCTGCCCAGTTTTGGTCCAGAACTGTGTCCAGGGAACCCTGTTGTCCTGTTAATCCAGAGCAGAAGAAGAGAGGCAGAACTGGCCAGTGAGAGAGCACATTCACTTCTTTCTATGCACAATTAGCAGTTCTTTTGTACCCTTCCAAGGAGGTCTGTCTAGAAGGCATGCCTAAGTTAAGACAAACAGGAATAAACACAGATTTCTACTATGAGATCATGAGATTTTCAGTTTTGTTCTCTGTTCTTTTCCTAATAATCCCTTGTGTTTTATCAGCCTTTCTGATGACTGTTGAGCACTGCATTAATGTTTTCAGAGAACTATCCACAAACCCCAGTATCTCTGTGAACAGTCATAGCTAATTAAGTGTATTGTAACATATGTACAATTAGGGTTATTTTTATCTCATATTCATTATTTTGCATCTAACACTGAATTTCTTTCAGTGCCATGAGATCTCATCAGCAAAGAGTATCACTCAGTGTCATGAGATCCTAATGAGATCCTATAATCTGTAAACTCTGTTATTTCATGAGTCACTGTTTCCCAGATTTTATGAATGCATGGAACAACACTCATCTGCGTGGAACTTCATGTGACCTCCCTCTATTACGTAAATTGACTCTTAATTCTGTGTCTTTTTAGCCAGTTATTAAGCAGGAGAGATGAGATCTGTTTCTTTTTAAGCCTTTTGTAATATATGTATTTTGCATTAACCAATATTAATGTCACATTGTTTCCTTCAAAATGCTCAACAAGATATATGAACTATGACTTCCTTCTGCATATCTAGGTTCAGCCTCATGACTGGGAAATTATGAGAACAAAAGTATTAGAAAGAAGTCTTACATTTCTCAACATACCTCTCTGACTCATGACTTTGGGATCAGTGCAAGCATCTCTTTGCCAAGTAGGCTTGGGCATCACAGCCATACCATGCCATGGCTTAAACCTGTTAAAATTCAAGATGTGACTGTGTGAAGTAAAATAATAATAATAATAATAAAAAAATTAAAAGAGTAGAAAAGTCCTCTAAAATGAAGGCTTGTAATAAAAATAGGCAGTACCCCAATACAATAGCGTGATTTTTCAGCAAAATATTCATGCACACTGGGCAGAGAATGCGTGAATAAAAGAAAAGGTGGGTCCTGGGTGTTACTCAGAAAGATCCTCAGGCAGATGTCAGGCTATATCCTGGCTAGACTCCCCTGTTATAAAGTAGCCTCTTGTTAGGACAGCACTAAGAGTAATTGCACAGACAAACCTAAGGCATGAAACAGCCGTGCGTAAATTATTTCTTTTAATATGTCACTGGAATTCCTAAAGGAAAGCTGGTTTGGGTTGGGGTTTTTTTTCATAATTTTATTTCATTTTATTTCTCATTTATTTCTAGGAACTCAGGTTATGCAACAGAGTGGTGTGGAGTGGAGAGGGACTCTTATACTCAGCCCAGACTAATCCAAGCGCTGCGCTCTTCCTCTTTGCAGAAACACTAGAGGAGTTTCTATTCTCTTTTGTGCAGTCAGTGAAATCTCCGTCGGGATCTCCATCTATCTGGCAGGTCACATTACAGCCCTGCTCTTGTAACTGATCTGTCCATTGGTTTCTACAGAAGAAGTGTTATTGATGAATTACTGCACATGGCGCTGAGAGTTATGTTGCAGAGTTGTTACTTTTCAGCTAGGGAGCTTTCCTGGGAACTTTCCATGATGTGCTGGAAGGCTAGAGAGTTTTGGACAGTATGTAGCGTACAGCTGCCATAACTCATTATGACCAATAAACAGAGAGAGCAAAATGGATAGAAAAGTTGAAGATCAAAGATGCCAGCAGGACATGCATATCTGCGATTAGTGATGAATTTTACTACATTAGAGAAAGCTGGCTGACTTCAAAAGATGCTAGACCTCCTGGCAAGGCACAGAAATAAGCCCCCAAAGTCAGCATGTTATGACAATTGCAGTTTCCCTCAATGTGAGACAGCACTGATTGCACTGCCAAATGCCAGCTAAACAGATTTATTTTCTCCAAGACCATTTTTTCTTCCCATTGAAGCCTTCTCTGAACTTTTCTGTGAGGTATAGTTATATGCAGAACTGGTAGCATTGCCCTGGAGTAGGTCCATATTACAGCTGGGCAGAAAATAATTTTGCTGTTCTGTTACAGTATTGGACATACTGCAGTACAACCCCTTAGCACACAGATACAAATACCCAAGATTTAAAAAAAACCCCAAACCTAAAATGTGAGAAACTAAAACTCATATTTTAAAGTTTGATTTGCACCAAATGAAACATTTGATGTCATTAATTATGAAACTTTTAATTTTAGAAATTTTCAGTTCTTTTTTTTCCTTAGTCTAATTTTCTCAAAACAATAACCTTAATTTTTCTTTTATGTCACAATATGTCATTTCAGTATTTTTTTTTTTTTCAACATAGCTTGAGTCAGGAGATTAACTGAAACCAATGTTTTTCTGTAGTGTTTTGGTTACTAGGAATTGTGTTTTTCCTGTGAAAAATGGTTTAAAAATTCCCAACCACCTTTAGTATTTATGCTAAAATGATTCACAGTAATATCCTGTGTCTGGAGTCTTAAAGCAAAGACAGCATCAGCAGGAGTTCAACATTGCAGATAGATAAGGGCCGGATGGTGAATGAAGTTAAAGTGTCCAGTGTCATTCTTATTCAATCCATTCATATGAAGCTTCGTTAAAAAGAGGGATATTGGAAAAGATGGTCACTAGCCTTTCAGAAGATGGCAGAAACAAGAGAACATCATCCATGGAGACATGACTGGATCCAGTTTTTGAGATACCACTTGTCTCCTGTCCTCTGGAGGTAACACGTGAAGGTTGATAATGACAGAGGTCTGTTTATCAAAATAGGAAATGAGGAAAGTTTCCCATCCTACTGAAATGGCTTAGGATGCGTGTTAACCCAAGCCAGAGTAATAAATCTTGGCTCTGACTCCCAGCTTCCATAAACTGCAAGGATGAATGTTCGATTTTTGAGCTTGGATTCAGCCAGTTTAGAGAGCAATTATCCATCCACATTCTGTAATTCAGTTATGAACTGGACTCCAAACTCTCCTCGCATAAAGGCCTGAGTTTCTATTTATTTGGATTACAAAGTCCATTTCTACTATTGCCATCTTGCCTTTGCCTCATACTGTAAACTTCCAAGAAGCCTGAACGTACTGGGAAAAGGGGTTTGATCCAATATCTTTTTTGTTTCAGACAGGAAGCATGTAAGCGGATGATCTATTAATACAACATTTATTAATACTCTTCTCACACACAGGAACCAAAAATCACAAGGCTTGCTTTGAAGCTGGGACTCTCTCACATGCATTGAAATGAGTTTCCAGCAAAGCGCAGGTGCATCCCATATGAGCAGAAGAAACCCTGAGACCACGAGCAAGCAATTTGATGACTGCTGTGTGCTCAGTGGCCGGAGTAGATTCATGTCAAGGTGACACTTCCCTGGCTCAGCACTCCTCTTGTCTCTTACTGAAAAGCTGTAGATATTTTACTCTTACAGGCTTCTTTTCTTACTTTTTAGTGCCTGATAGATGTTGGTCCTAAACTCTTTTGCAGGTGATTACTGTGGGGAATTAGTAGGCTTCTTATTCACACCTTTCTGTCCAGCCCCTCTTGACTTGCATAACTCATTAAGCCAGAGGAAATCGGGCATCTCACAAAACATGCTGAGGCCCCGGCCAGCCCCAGAGGGGCTTTTCAGTTGTTTAATTTAATGATCATTGTGGGAAATGCTTGTGTAGATGTTAGGCATTTTGATTCCCCTCCCATTCTTTCCCCTGTTAATAGGTGGTTGTGCCACCAATATGTTCCTTATGAGGACCATTAATGTGAAGTATGAGCGTTGTTGCCTGTTGACATGCTGGCTAACACGGATGAGACATCAGACTTAGGTTGCCAGAAGAGGTGCCTAAATTTTCATGGTTTTCAAATGTAATAAATTTTGCTTTCCAGCACAGGTGAGGATCCCTATCTGCAAACACCCATGCCTCAAGTGTCCCTTTTCAGTAGTGGGGACACTAGTAAAGGAAAATACTGATGTGAAAGGGGCCCTGAAGCCTTCAGGCATAGAATCATAGAATGGTTTGGTTTGGAAGGGACCTCAGAGATCACCTAGTTCCAACTCCCCTGCCATGGACAGGGACACCCTCCACTAGACCAGGTTACCCAAAGCCCCATCCAACCTGGCCTTGAACACTTCCAGGGAGGGGGCCTCCACAAACTCTCTGGGCAGCCTGTGCCAGGGCCTCACCACTCTAACAGTAAAGAATTCCTTTCTAACATCTAATCTAAATCTACCTTCCTTCAGCTTAAACCCATTACCCCTTGTCCTGTCACTACTCGCCCTTGTAAACAGTCCCTCACCAGCTTTCCTGTAGGCCCCTTCAGGTACTGGAAGTCCGCAATTAGGTCTCCCTGGAGCCTTCTCTTCTCCAGGCTGAACAACCCCAACTCTCTCAGCCTCTCCTCACAGGAGAGGTGCTCCAGCCCTCTGATCAACTTCATGGCCTCCTCTGGACTCACTCCAGCAGCTCGATGCCTTTCTTGTAATGAGGACCCCAGAGCTGGATGCAGCACTGCAGGTGGGGTCTCACAAGAGCAGAGCAGAGGGGCAGAATCCTCTCCCTCAATGGGCTGGTCACACTTCTTTTGATGCAGTTAGAGCATGTCAGGCTCTAACCAATTTCCCCACACCTCCCCAAAGTGGATATATGGAGTCAAGATCCGAATGAAAGAGTGAAGCTTTCTGGCTAAATGACATTGGTCTAGTGACACTGCTTCAAGGCATGACAACAAACTCTTAGGCAATGTCTACACTATGGAATTGCACATTGCAAAGGAGCATTCCCAGGTGCTTTAATTTGCTTTGATCCTCAGACCAGTCCCTTCCATGCTTTTGACCTTGGCTCACTAGCATCCTTCCAGTTTCCAGGCACAGTTCGGCAGCTGGCACAGCCAGGGACCATTCCCAGTTGGCAGCTTGGATATAGCCACTCAGTTTTGGAAAGCAGAAGAGTTTAATGAATGGATGCAGGCATTTCTGTGCCAGCTGGCCTCCAGGATAGAGAGCAGTCCTGGCCGTGTTTAATTTTCTAAAACAGACATAGCCTTGGGTCTCCTTCTTATCTCTGCCATTGACTTCCTGGGTAGTGAGAGCTTGGCTGTTTACCTATAAAAATGACTTTGTGAAAATGGAGCGTGCATGAAAGAATGGTTTCAAAGACTATTTGTTATGAATATGGTTCTTTTTAAATTAACAAGTCATTCACAAACTGATCTTGGCTTCCTTGGACTGAGTTAGTGTTCAGAGATGTTCACTGATCATTTACAGCAAGAAACATTCAGCCTCCGGTCTGCTCGCAAATGGTTTGTTTTCTTTGCTTCCTTTTTTGCAGTGAGGGACTGGCCAAGTGAGAGATCTGCTTTTGTTTTCCCTCTCCTTGATTTGATGATTGAAGCTTTTCAAACAGAACTACAACACACAGCAAATACCCACGATGAATTTCTAGATAAATAAACACTTGGGCCGAGGTTATTTTGGAAGAACAGCAGTCTCAGTGCCTCCAAATGGCAAATAATAGAGTGAACTGAGCCCAGACAATTTTTTTCTGGAGTTGGAGGACTTTAGAGGACTTCTGCTCTCCCTCCTGTTAACCTGTACTTCTCTGTTTCATGGCTTTGCTCGGTCTTTCTGAAGCAGTGTGAAAGACACAGTCAAGGCTGGTTAAGAGTCAGTCCAGGTCCCCATCGAGAAAAAGGAGACTCTTCCCATTGCCACATTGCCCAGAAGTAAGATGAGGATTGCTCCCAGTTTGGGTGCTCATGAGGTGGGGGCTCAGGGTGGTCAGCCCCTTGCAGGGATGTCCACTCGAGGTGACCACTCAGCCTTTCCCAGGTGGGGATGGCTCAGGAGATGTGCTGGAGGCAGGCTTGCATCGACCTAAGCATAGTTCTTGGCTGCATCGTTTTCTCATCTGTGGCTTTGCCTTTACTCACTTGTTTCCTTAGATGAGTTCCTCTGCCTGCTTATTTGTGTTAGGAAAATTATCGTTCTTGTATTTCGGTCTGTGTCGCTTCCTCTGGGCCTGTTTTGTTATTGCACAGAGGGATGTCTCTAATGAAGTGGACGGAAGGAGGAGGATTCAGGGCTTATTTTTATCCTATACATAGGAAGTTGGCCAGAACAGGGAAAAATAGAGCAGAAAGTCCTCAGAGCATTTCCACCCCTCAGGCCTAGAGACAGCAATCCCCACAGACCTTGCTCAAATGTTCCACCGCTGCCCAGGGATGCTGCCGAGGAGAACTTTCTCCAGAGTTTTTCTTGTTTGTTTTTGAAAGGAAAAGTGTGCGTTGCTTCCTGCCACAGGGACGGGGCTTGCTGCCCTGCCATTGCTGTGATCCAAGTTTCTTTTATTAATGAATTAAAATTCAGACCACCAGGCTAACTAAAAAAAAAAAANNNNGGGGGGGGGGGGAATTTGTATATATGTCTTGGTAGTGTGACAGCACCTAGAGGCCCTGATGGAGCTGGTAGTTACATCACACATTTCTGAAGAGAGATGAGAGATGGTCTGAGCAGCCTCAAACCCAAACTGAACAGACAGGCTCAGGGTAGCAATACAGGGCAGAAATGCAGAAAAATGTAATGGTTATCCTGCTGTCATGGAGAAGAGAAAGGAACAGGATGAAGTCAGACCTTGTGGACCTTGTGGTTTTTGGTTCAGTGAGGGGCTCATTAGACCATGCTGTTGCCCTAGAAATTTTGGGGAAACAGAGGCACTTGTTTTATGACCAAATGTTTACCTTGCATTCACATTTTCTTTGTTCCATTAAATCTCCTTTCCAGAAGGACGGCAGGACATCTTTCTGCCTTTTTTTTTTTT
>VXBL01004883.1:240681-261769 GCA_013400195.1 Aramus guarauna | reverse complement strand
TTTTTCTTTGTACAGTGATGTCCAAGGAGAGGAACAACAGACCAGACAGCCAGTGCTCTCCCACGCAGCTTCCCCAGCACAAGCCAGCATCGCCGCTGAGCATCTCCCTCCTCTACCCCTGGTCCTGTAACACAGCTGGGCTTCAAAAGATGATGCTCCTCTCTCATGTGCTTCAAAGGGAATCCAGGAGTTGGAGTACAATTACTCCCACTCACAAGGCGAGGGGAAATCCTCTTCTAACGGAGGATCATCCTGTTAAAATGAGGATGTCTGGCGATTTATGACTTGCTGCTTTAAACCTCCTCCCCCTACTGAAGAAGCACAGCAGACAGCAAAGCTGGAGGCAGATACAAGAGAGATATGTCACTGGCAGCATTTGAAATATAGTGGGAGAGACGGGAAAACCCTTTCTTGCTGTGCTCATTAGCATGACTTAATTAATAGTTATAATCTTATCAAACAGAGGTTGCCATGCAGGAGGGATGTCCAGGCTGGAAATCAAAGCTTTAATAAATAGGTATTTTAAGACCAAAATGCACTGTCAGGTAACTTTGTCTGAGTTGTGTATAATTGATATCAGAGGTAGACCTTTTCAACTAAAAAAAGATAGATGTGATGGGAAGACATTATTCATTTTTTGATAATAATTTTAACAGAAAATTTTGAGTGGTTTATTTTGCAAAATCCAACTTATCTGCTCTTGATTGGCTTCCATTTTCATTTTCTACTCTAAGCGTCTTCTAAACCCCAAAAACTGCATGCTCTGTAGGGCTTAGACTTCCATCTTCTTAATAATTTTTTTTTTCGGTTATTGACTACAACTTTAAAAAGGAGCATTCTCAACCTGGGGCAAAGAAAATGTTTTTTGACACTGTGGAACTTTCGCAACATACATGAAATACTGCAAAAAATTAGTATCTCTGCCATCAGTTTTTTTATTGTTACTGACATTTGAAGTCACAACTCATTTATCCCAGCTCATTTCATTTGGCCTGGGTCTTGAGGGTGGTGGCACCTCTTAATCTAAAGAATATCCTGGCATCTTGATGTCTAGTGCGGCAGTAAGACATGTTTTCCTCCAGGAATCAAGAAAAAACAGTTTCAGCAGAATGTCCTCTGTCACACATGGAAGTTGAATGGTAGGCCAGCTTGCATCTAGAGCTATAAATAGGAAGACAATGATTCATTTATACCAGGTTTTAAGCGGAGAAGAGAAATCCCATCTCATGTCCCACAGAAAAGCAGAAGGTAAAGACAGACAAAAGAGAGAGACCTTGGTGTGGGCAGCGCAGTGTGGGACAGCCCTGGGGGGAGAGTCAGAAGCAGAACAAATTATCCAAATTGCTACCATACCTGCTTCTCTACATGGAGCAACTCATCCAAACGTGAACTAGTCCATGTCCAGAATAATTACTCCATACTCATTCTCTCAGAGTAACTTTTGAATATAGAGGTCATGGTTTTAATGCAGACCGAGTCCATCAATCTCAGAAGATTTTACACCAGCATCATAGACATTTGAATTTGCACTGGGATGCTTAGCACAGGCCATTAACAGGACAGATTTCTCGATGCTAAAGGGAGAGAGAGTGACAGTGAATTATAAAGCCACATCCTTACTGGCAGCTATAAATTTGGATAAACCTCCTCCCCCAGTGCTCTGGGTTCTCACATGCTGCTGTCTCCTCAGGCTGTTTCCCTCTCACTTGTGAAATATATTACAGTAGCCAAATTACCAGGGGATGAATGACCTCAATAAATTCACTCGTTCTGCTCTAAGAGAAGATACCATGCTGTGGAGAACAGAGTGAGAATGTATTTTTCTCCCCAAACTTGCAATTATTCCCATTGTGTGTCAATTTTATTGGCAGGTGATTTTTTCCTCCCGTGGTTGGCCCCAATTCGAATTTTTCCATTTTGCTTGCCACTGTAAATGCCTTTTCCAATCATTTAATTCCAATTTAGCTCATATCAATGAAATTTATGTGGAGGTAGAGAACAAAACAGGGCAGGTCCTCAGCTGGTATATATCTGCCTTGCTAAACACATTTCAAGAGGGTTCTCCACTACTGCGCCCAGCTCAGGATCATTGCAGCAGTGCTGTGAACACTGAACATAATCCTACCATAATTTCTGTAGACTTGCTAATCTGGTTATGCATGGGAGAAATTCTCCCCCAATTTATTAGAGGAATGTCTGAATTTCATTGTTTCTTCTTTTGTGCAGCATGTACTTATAGAAGTTCCCCTCCAATCTGACAAAATTAAATATTTATTTCTGGGGAACAGAACAAATTTTTATACAGATACAAAATCAGCACATCTTCATCTAAAATTCAGCAAAAGCACAGGCCTTTCATTTTCCTAGTAACTTGACTCAATGCTCTAAGCAAACAGCCTAGGGGCAATGGCATCTGAGAGGCTCTCAACAGCAGCAAAAGAAGTTCAAACCTCACTGGGCAAAATGTCCTATGCTCCCTGGGGAAAGCCTCAGAATGGCAACAGAGGCAGAAAACAGCTGAGAAAATCCCCACCCCAAATCCCTAAGCATTGTGGTTTTTTACAAAACCTTGTCAATATTGATGTAGCTTCTCTTCTGAGAGCAAACAGGAGAGACCGAAGTTTTGTTTCAGCATCCATTCAGATAGCTTCAATCTTTCTGAGGCAACAGATGCACAAACTTGATGCTGGCTGAGAACTGAGGAGGTACAATTTCCCAGAAAGAGACAATTTAAAAAAAAAACAAAAACAAAAAAACAAAAAACAAAAAACAAACAAAATTATAACCAAAACTAAATTAATTAATTTTATAATCAGCTCCTAAGCAATCTAAAAATTATGCGCAGCATCTGTAAGAAGTCAGCATTGCTCTGTTTCCATGCCAGGTGAATCACCACCATGTCTGGAACTGACTTTTGCCTCATCCAATTATAACCAAGTAAAACATGGTCATCTGGTCTGAACTACTTGTGGAGTCTTCCCCCAGAGCAGCTAGAGAAAGACTAACACTTGTTGGTGGGGGATCATCTCACACTATGCCCCCCCAAGTGGTCCAAATGCCAAAATGACACAATGGAGAACCACGACCACAGGACCTGGAAACATTCAAGGTCAGATTGGATGGGGCTCTGAACAACGTGATCTAGTTGAAGATGTCCCTGCTCATTGCAGCGGGGTTGGACTATATACCTTTAAAGGTCTCTTCCAACCCAAACCATTATATGATTCTATGGCCTTGGACATCTGAGAGTAATGGATGGCTTGAGAAGGGGCTCACTGATGGTTTTGATCCCACCATTGTATACTGAAGGAAGACCCGTGTTGTTTGCTTTCTCCCCAGCCAGTGATCTGGATTATGCAGCAGCTCCCATGCCAGCTGAAGAGCCTCTGTTACAGCTTGAGAGCCATCCATGGGGCTTTAGAAACAATTTGACCATTGCAGCTCAGACCAGATGGGGAAAATAAGTCTCCATTTTATACACGCTGATTTTGTGTGAGACCAAAACACATGAAAAGGCTCCTCTCTAAAAACTCTGACCAGTATTATTTCTCCACGACTCATCACCAACAGTCAGCAGTGTTGCAGCAGTGGAAGGTTCGTCATGAAGATCAGAGATGGAGAGAAACTAAAAGTCAATGGCACAACAGCCCACCACAGTTATTTCCTCTAGGATGAAGAACAAATGTGGAAGGTCTGATCCAGGAAAGTAAGAACTTCCCAGCAGGTACTGGAGCTTTGGATAAGCTGCACCTCGTTTCAGTTTGTCTTGGAGCTGTCACTGAGCAGGGCCATGGTGGTGGCTGCAAGAGCATTGCCCTTAGTTCTCAGAGGCAGAAATGCACTGAGAGGTCTTCACACTGGAGCAAGACACTCAGTCTTGTGACTACAGTTGCCCATGATTATTCTACTTGCTGGTAGACTTTTAGTTACTCTTGCACAATTTTCATTTCCCATCTGGTATTCTTGGTATTGTCAATATTTTTCTCTTTCGTCAGACATAAGGCAAGCTACTCTTGACAACATCTACATCAGCCTCCAACTTGCTTTCTTCTCCCTCTGCCTCACCAACCTTGTCTATATCTGAGTCATGGTCACAAAGGAAAGGATGATTTAAAAAATGGTCTGTTTGAAAAAGCCAAAGGAAAACTGGGAATACAAACACCTGTGTCCTGCCTGTGTTGGTGTGAAAAAGGAAAGAAAAGGTTGCTGATGTGGGAGTCCCAGAAGAGTTGTTTCACCTTGCATTGTCACTGTTAAAAGAGAGTAGTGTTTTAGCTTTAGCTTCTCTTTTATGACATCTGAAGGTTGGGAGAAAACAGGATACAACAGTAATAGAAAGCTAAAGCAATTGCTTTAAAGCCAAATCCTTTCATAATGCCCTTAAAATCTCAGTGACTGCAAAGTCTGCAGGAAAGGGCAGTATCTTCTATTAGCTGATTTCAGCTCACAAAGTTGCGGGGAAGGAGAAAAAGGGCTTTGGGGCACATGAGCACTTCTTCAAATCTCTGTAGACTTTGAAATGTCATTGTTTCCTGATTTACCTCATGAAACATAAACTTTACTGAACATGGTACATTAACGACAAGGTGTGCAAATGTGCCTTTTCAACTTAGAAACAGAGTTGCTTCTGTTCCAGACAGAGCTACCTCTTTGGACCTAAGATGACAAATAATTCAAGTTTAAACATATGTAGTTGTTTGTAGGCCCCAAGACACTTTATGGCAAATTCGTTCCAGCTACTTTTCTCAATGTCCCCATACAAATAAGGCCTAAGTACCAAGGCCAGGAACAAGAGAGGAGACAGTTACGTACAGTCTGAGGATATGAAGCCACAGTGACTTTTATATATACATAGACACATGTATGTATGTATATATATAAATTAGGAAACTTAAATCCATATGCAGGAAAGTCTGCAAACAGACAGAAAGCTGAAGGCATTTTGGAAGAAAAAGATATTGCTGCCTGCCAGTGTGAATGCAAATGGCATATAGGGTTAGTATCTTATGCTTTGGGGGTTTGAGATTTTCAGCTGGGTAGTTTTCATCTAAATAGAAGTCAGGTGTTTCTCAAAAGCCTTTTTCTTTTAATGCATCAAAGTATTTTTCCAACAGAAAAGGACTGGCTTTTCAACCAGAATGGAAATTTTTAATTCAATCTGAAATTTTATTTATTTTAGGAAAAGAAAAAGTAAAAACCAACCATGGAAACATTCTCACTACAAATGCTGGCTTTAGATCAAAAAGCCTTCTGAGATTTTTTCAAATGAAATATTTCCCTTTGAAACTTTAGTTTTTAAAAGTACCTGCTTAAGTTTCTTAGAGGTTTTAATTGGGAAGGAAGAAAAGACTACAAGGCGGTAAGTAGAATCAACTTAGAAAACCTTTGTGGGGAAAATTAAAAAATAAGCTTATGTAAAGATGATGATATCTTCAATTAAAAATAATTGCCATATTTTGATCAAACAGTAGAACATTTAGCCATAGCTGATGGGGCTGGCAATACTAAGTAGGTGGCTCCAGGGGCTGTGTGGCACTGGGGAAAAGTTGCACTGTCAATAAAACTGGCCATGGGCTGTTCGCTTCCTACCTTCCCATATGCTGGGCTCATTAATGGAACATCAAATCCAGAAACGTGGACATAAAGTCAGTCTATACATGCCTAACTTCTGATACGAGCATCCGACCACTGCTTGGGGCTCGTGTTTGAAAAGCAGGGCCATGTCCTGAGGGCTGTAAATCCATTCTTTTTGATGGAAAACAAATCTCAGCAGNTTTTTTTTTTTTTAACACAAAAGAGTCTTGTATTCTATGCTGTGAGCCTGAATTGCAACGGGGAGGGGGGAAGCTGCAAATCCAGCTCAAGGCTTGAAAGATTTCCACTGTCACTGCTAGAGCTCTGTGGAGTCAGAGCCCCTCGGTGCCAAGAACAAACACATCATCACCACCACATAATGCAAACATGATGCTTTTGTAATCTGCTGCGGGACACTGGGAATCTGCCTCCCGGGAGGGGAGGCAGGCAAGGAAAGCCCTGGAAATCTTTTTTGGTGACAAAAACCATGCTTTATTGCAAAGTGCGTAAAGGGCTGTCTCTCCTTTCCAGGCTGACTTCCCACCTGCAGTGCGTTGCTTATTTAATAAGGGCTGAAAGGGATTATCAAGTTGTGAAAGTGTTTGCATCCTACCGGGTTGTAATGAATGAAGGTTTTTGTTTGGCTCAGCCTAACTGAATGCTTCTTGGAGTGATCATAGCTGGGGAAAGGCTGTAAGTGACCGGCCGTTTTTGGTACGTGGTTAATACTTGAATGTTACATGTTGAAATGGTGGGTGCATAAACTCCTTGTTAGTTTTGTAGTGTGCTCCTTTCGCTTACTCCTGCCCCAGCACTTGCTTCAGGCCAAGTCCTTGCAATGTTTTTTCAGTATGCTTTAGTAACTCAGCATTCAGAGAAAGAGAAAAAAATCAGTATCTTCAACTCCTGTAATTAATGAACAACAGGAAAGTTGCCTCGCAGGTCTCCACATTCACCTTCCTCCTGTAACTCTGCCCCAGGTTACCTCACCCTTGGGGAGTTTGTATCAGTTGCAGTTCTGCTTACAAAACTAATGACGAAAAAGATGCTCTTTCCCTGCCAATTCCCTGCAAGCCAGTTGCATCCCCTGCTGAGAAGGACAAAGAGTGCCACAGGCACGGCAGGGTAAAAGTCTCTTAATCCATCTCATTTTCAACCCAATAAAAGAGCAGAGCAACTCCACCCAATTAACAGACACAAAAACCACCTGTCCCTTTGGGGGCAGAGCTGTCTGAGTGACAAGAATTTAAAACTCCCTTCTTCCTTGACCAGATATTTTTATAAATCTGGCACCTGTATGAAGAGCAGGACTTAGTCCTTTCCTAGATGGTCTTCTCTCCCTCTTGAAAGGTCAAATCTGCCCTGTTACAGTTCTTTCCTCCCAGTGCAACTGGTTTTTACTCCCTCTCTTTATCCCAGTAGAATGTAGTTGTTCCCAGACCCTCTCATGCTTCCTGTCCACCAGAGGAATTTGTCTTGAGACGCTGACCCAGTAGGTAAGGTGTCCTCTTGGCCGTTCTCTGCATCGGTGCTCATGCTAACACAGTGATACAAATGTGAGCTTTACCAGATCAGGAGAAAATGCAGAGCCCCGCATATTCTCCTCATCTAGGAGAGCCTAGCAAGTACAAGCTGTCTCAGTGCTTCTACTCGAAATTTCCTCCAGAATGTGTCATCCGCCGTTCAAGAGTCTGGAGCAGCTAATAACAAAAGTCTGATATCTTCCTAAACTTTCCCCTTCCTTCAGGAAAATAAGCAACCTTACCATCTGCTCTCTCATAGCTCTGGTTCTTATCTATATATCTCCCACATCTTTTCTTGTCATAGCTTTCCATAGCCTCCCTCCATCAGCTATCCTATTCAGACATTTTTTCATTTCCTTCTCCCACTCCTGCCTCTGAGCACTTCTTCCTTCCTGCAGATAATGTTTGGGAAAGGATCTCAGCATACTTAATCAAATAGGGTGTTTACTGTATCCAACTTCAGTCTCCCAAGTCAGCCAACAGGTCTTTCCATGCTGCTTCTACAGTTAATGAAGACAGAAAACTCCTCCAAGGGCTGAGGGACCTTCCCTAAACTAAACTCTTTCTCTGAAACCTTCAGAAGGGCCTCACTCTGTTCCTTGGGAACCCAGGAAGATTTTTTAAGTTGTCTGGCAAACAGATGACCCTTAAAGTAGTATAGTTATATCACAAAGACACTACCTTCTCCTATTTCAGATGCTGCCTAAGCACTCATTTCTCCTAGGATGTTGTAAGAAAGGTGTACAACAGTTACAGGAAGAAATAGGAAGACAGGAGTTCATGGTGGGTTTTGTATTCTCTAGTCTAGTCTAGCACAGTAAAAGAAAAGTGCTATCCAGGACAAATTAGCTTAATATCGTAGGAAAATAGAATAATTCCAGCTGGAAGGGACTTCAAGAGGTCTCCTCAAAGCAGGGTCAGCTATGAGGTAAGCCCAGGTTACTCAAGGTTTCATATTAGAAAAGCTCAGTGGTTTAGGTGGTTCACTTGGAGGAAGGTGAAGATGAAGGAAGCATATGCAGGCCCCATTGCAATTCCAGGCTCCTATTTGTTGCAGATAGGGAGGTGGGTGTGATGGGGTAGTTTTCCTGTAGGTGTGTGGTCCACAATGGAGTCCAGGCTCCAGGAGCTGCAAACATCTGGGCTAATCAGGTGGAAAAAGTCACCGTTGGGGGTGTTACTTGATTGCTGTCAGAGCTGGCCTGATGGTGACTGTTTGCATCCCATTCCAGGACCAGCTGTACTGCAAAGTCAGAGGTAACACCAACTAACATGAACTGAGTTTTCCTTGACATTTATGTGTGTGGAGAGGTCCCATTTTAGAGTGAACTGGTTCCTTAGCAGTCGCTTCTCCCCTCCCCCAGACTTTGTTCCTGACTCATGTTTACCAGCTGCAGAAAACATGACAAAATAGTGAAAAAAAAAGAGAGATCTGCTTTGAGCATTAAACTTCATTGCTGAAAGACTAGAAACTACTGTTTGGCCTGCCAAGGCTTTAATTGTCAACTTATGTAAGAAAGACTCTTGTTTAGTCCCTGTTTGCATTCACCAGGGGGTTCATAAAACAATTATAAGAATCTAGTGATAATCTCCTTTCAGCCTTTATACTCCAGTCGGCCCAAAATATCAATCCAGCAGATGATTGCTCGTATGTGAGGTCACTGAGCCACTGACTGGCTGCATGACTCTCTGACTTTATTATTATTAATTGTTTTTATTAGTTACCACTACTACAGGGCATGTGAGTCATTCACCCAGTCTACAGTCTTTAATAGCTTCATTGTATTATCCTGATCAAAGTTGGTCCTTTCAGTTTCCCTTTCATGTGATCTTCAAAGTCATCTTTGGATGGACTGAAAAATAAAAATCTCAAAGGCAATTTTAGTCTGAAACAAAAATCGACAGCTCTACATTTTTGATAGTTCAAAGATTAAAATCTTATGGTGTTAGACTGTCATCTTGTGAACTGTCTAAGACAGGCGTGAGACAACCACAGATCCTGGCTGGAAGCAAATCAATGGACTTTTTCCCCCATAGATTGGGGGGCTTAAAGTTAGTGAATGACAGATTCTGGTACTTCAGGTTAGCTTGAAATCATTACACATACTGGATATTAAACTATACATTTTAGTGCTAACTAGTTGCTGAAAATCCTGTCTTGTGTGCAAATGAAAAGGATAAGACTTTAGGACTGTTTTGTATTCTTTTTTTCAGCTTTGATATTGCTTGACTGCAAGCTGTATTTCATGCAATATCCCTGTAATTTTAAAGACAAACTCTTGCAGATCAGATCTTTATGGAAAACATTGGTTCAGGCCTGAATCTGGAAAGTTCCAGCTCTTTCAGGACAGTGTAATACTTAATCCTTTGATTTTGATTTCTATGCAGGCAGGACAAAAAGGAACATTTTACCTATGCTATATCATTTGCTCCACCACTAGTTGGTGCAACTTACCTTGTCGTGGTGTGGTGGCTTGCGTGCCTTGTCGGGCCAGACTAAAATGTTGCACCCTGGCCCTCCAGGTTGGGGGTTTTGTTTTGGGCTAACAACCCAATCATGTAAAAAACAAAATCTGTTACAGAAATTGCAACAACACTATGCCACCGGGTTCGGTGGCATAGTGTTGTTGCAGCCCTATGTTCCTCGAGGAGTAACAAGGAGCAAACAACAACAACAATATAATTTGCTAAAGAACTTGAAGCATGTACTAAAGTCTTGTGGAAGACAAGGATGATCTAGATATTCTGAGGTCTCAACTGATGCACGTGCTTAAGTATTTTATTAAATGTGATGGTCTGACTGGCCTTCTTAGTTGATGTTTGTATGAAATGCATGTCACAGAGACAAAGCAGTCAGATTTAACCCTCTTCCTCATAAGCTTGTACCCCAGATTTGTAGGAAGCATGGTATCAAAATGAGGTGAAGTTGAATTTCTACTTCGCAGCTCTTTAAATCCAGTGTCATTACAAGTTGAGAACAGAGGAAATCCAATAAAAGAGACCAAATAACAGGAAAATTCAGATGGCATTTCTTTTTTTGTCCTATGGATTGTCTTTTCAATATAACTCTGGATAGAAACATGAATCTCTCATGGGAATTGCAATTATGTCATAATGAATAAAATACTCTTAATTAAAAATATTTGTCAGATTCAAATATTTCTGGAGGAAAAAATCTGGTATTTAGCGCTTTTTGTCTGAAGTTGGAATTAGCCTGGAAAATAAAAAATTATTTTCATATCAAGAAACCAGCAGAAGATTCCATCATTCATTGCTTCCACAATCAGAGCGATTTCCTCTGCTGTGGGACAGGAGTAATTTATACTTACTTTGTGTGCAGTGGTGAGAGAATAGAACTTAATATAGTAGTAATAAGATAAGCTGCTAAAAGCTTTTACACAGAAACCAGCAACTTGGAATTGGATTTTCACCACTGATACTGAAAATGGGACTACATTTGAGGAATGTCTTTGCTATATGTCTGTATGCATTAAAATTTGAGCAGAACTAATATTTTTGGCTTCTGAGCAGAACTGCTTTTTTGTCTCAAGTTGAATAGTGGACAATTTGTAAAGTGTCCTTGCACCCCCCCAAAAAAGCACAAACGCTATTTTGTCATATTTACATATAAGGCACAATTTAGTGCAAGGAAAGTGATGGTAGAGGGATGCAGTATGACACTTCGCAAGAAAGTTGTGCAGAACTTTTACATAAGAAAATAGGACTTTGCAACTCTCTTCTACAGTATAGATTTCCCCTTTAGGTGCCTAAACTCCAGCAGAGTTCAGTGAGAGTTTAGCCATTTAAATCCCTCTGTGCACTGGACACAAAGTTATCATTTTATAGCTTAGATGAATTAGACATTTCAGTGTTCCTGAGAAGGCTTCCAAATTGGCATTTTTTTTCCGGATCTCACCGGAGGTCCAAGAATGACTGAGCCTAGAGACAGGAGTAATTGGCAGTTGTAACTTGGAGACTGGGATTTCACAAGGTTGGAACAAAGGGGCTGTACAGCATCATCTTTTGGTTATGATTTGGCAGATTTAAGGACTGTGGGAAGAGGTGTTCTCAATAACAGGGAGCAGAACTGCTAACATTGCCTTTAAACATCGCAGCTTAGAGATCAAATTGGCTTTGGCCTTTGCCAAAACTACTTCTTAACAACTGACTTGAAAACTGCAAAGATGAACTGTCTTTTTTCCTCCCTATGGGGCAACCACATTTTGACATTGCGGTTCCTAAATGACCGGCAAATAATTTCATATGCTGGAAATGAAGAAAAGGGAATGGAAGGGAAGGAAATAAAATAAAAGATGTAATCTTTTTTTTTTTTTCCTCCTCCCAAGTTAATGAATTTTTTATAAATGTGTAAGCATGTCACTATTCCAAGCCACATCAAATCGTTCCTAAAATCTGTATTTTAAAAACTGGAATGTGTATAATATGAATGGCTTAAGGAATAAATGCAAAAAGATGTTGATGATGCTGGATTACCAGCCAGCTGGAGAATTAAAAAAGAGAGGGAGAGAGAGTGATGAAGAGAAGAACAAAAAAGCCCGTGTTTCACTGGCCAAGTCAACAACCGTATTTTTTCAATCGCCCCTCATTATGGAAAAGTGTACTCAGGTTGTCCTGGAATCCAAGTTCACTCTTTTTAAGGAGTCATATTGAGAAAAAAGCATGACGCAGTGCAGAGCGTATGACGGGGAACATCTGGACACCAAACTACTGGATCTGCCATGTTTTGCAGAAGGATGACTCTGAGGATGAAATGGAATGAACTGTAACAAATACGGGATTTTGCTGGCAGCTTTAATTTATTTAAATGCATCCCTGGCTTTTGAGCAATTTCTTTGTTTTGGATAATATTTAAACATGTCAAAAATCCTCTCTCTTCCCTGCCCTTCATTACACATGACAGGGAGTGGATTGCTTTGGCCATCTGTAGGGTAGGAATGAACATAGCCACATCTGGATGGGCTGGGGATCACATGAACGCTCACAGCAAGCCCCAAGCAGTTAACTCGAAACCTGCCTTTCCCTGGAAGGGCTGAGATGGTATCGCAGTTTTGGCCAGGATTGTGTTGGAGTCTTGTAGCCAAACATGTCTAGAGTGTGTTTGGGGGCCCTCCCTAAAGTTAGGCACCTCTGCCAGTCTGGCATGTGTGTATGAGTTGCATTTGATAATAACATTTGGCATTTATTGTGTGACATCTTGAGCTTATGAAGCCATTCCTGAGGCTTCACTGTAGCCCTACTGTGATTATAAAAGCTTCAAGGAAGAATACAAAAATACATGTGGCAGTGTTTAGAAGAAGGAAGAGCTAATAACGGGGTGGACAACCTGCAGGTCCAGAGACGCATGCTGCTTGTGCCAAAGCTGTACCATGCTGGCATGTGATACTGGCAAGCCCCCAAACCCCACCTGGGAAGAAGCAAGGCAAAGGGCGGGTTTCTGAGGCTGCTGCCACTGACCCCACCAAGGACCAAGCCAAGCCTTGTCCCCAGGGGGTGGTGGGATGATGGTGAGGAAGCCACCGCCATCCCCTGCCTGTGAACTGCTGCCAGAGGTCTCTCCCCCTCGGCTCTCTGATGTATGGGTATATGTCCCATGGCTGTCAGCCATATGTTGCTCACAGGGATCAGGAAAGATGGTAGGTGGGCATTTGTGTGGGAGAAGTGGCTGCAACTTTTTTTTTCCCTTTGAAACTGTTTCCATCTCGGGAGGTATCCTTGATTCCTCCTTTAACATCTAATATATTAGGGAAAAGGATAGCACCACCCAACTGCACGAGGAAATCTCTAGGTTTGGCCTGAATTGCTACACACAGTCAGTGAGCCCTTGCTTCTTCAGCGTGTCAGTGTCCTTTCCTGAATTTGATAGTGTCTGGAAGTACTTTTCACAGTCTTTTCTAAGGAAAAAATCTTGACTGCAACTACAAAGATGAAAGACACCTCTTTTGTGGTGGGAATCTGGAAAGAAAAGGTTGGGGAATGTTTTCAAATCTGCCCATGAAAGCAATTTTTTATCTTTCTTTTTTCTTCTTCTCTTCTCTTCTCTTGTCTTCAATTCAATTTCATTTCATTTCATTTCATTCTATTGAACTTAGTGGTCCTTAAGCTGTAGGATTTATGGCATGTGAGTCTGACAGTAAGAGAGGACCATATGAGACGCTGACCCATTGTCCTGAACTGACCTGACCTGACTTGTGGACAGAAAAATTGTCTCTTTCTCTGTGCCTGCACACGCAGACCTTGACCCAGCTGGTAAGCCTGCTTAGCAAGGGGCCAATTAGTCATAAAGCTGGCTTTCATTATGTGGGTATTTCTTCTTTTGAAATGAGACTCAAGCTGCCAGCTCATAGCATTTCACAGGATAATTTCACCCAGTATCAAGTGGGCAGCAGTGCTCTGTCATTGCAGCAGGGATGGCTGTGCATCGATGACAGTGCTGGAAAGCCCTCGCTGGTTCCCTGACTCATGGTTTGCATGACCTTGATCTTGTCCTTAGCTGTTTTTTTGCCAAGGGAGAGGAAACATGCTGCTCAGTGTAGCTCAGGCTCCATTTCCAAACATCATCATGAGGGTGAGAAGGGCAGGCCGGGATCATGGCCAATGCTCTGACAACCGCAGGGTGAACAGCAGCGAAAGAGCTGCTGATGGACAGCAGGACAAATTAAGTCAGCCAATGCTGGCCCTGTGTGGGGAAAGGCCAGCACTTCTTACAGAGTTTTGATCACTGCAAAAGCCACCCAGCACCAATTCTTGTCTGTGCAGGAGGTGCTGAGAGGGTCTGAGCATCCCAACCAGGGGCTAGCTGTCTTGGGGAGGCAGGAGCCACACCAGGCATCCCAGGGGATTATCCCCCATAGCTGGGCATGCTGACTTGCCTGCCATGCTCCTGAAGCTCCTCGCTACTCTTATTTGCACCCTGTCTAGCAGGCACAGCGATGCCTGAGTCAGGAAAATTTCTGAATGCAAAGATTACATCTAAAGGGTTTCATGAAAGGAAGAGAAAAAAAAAATTGAGCTCTCCCTTTGCTGAGGCCAAGCTGTTGTCAGCTTAAAGAAAATGTTTTCTCTTTGTGTTTAGACTGTTTAACAGATTTATTTCCCCCTCCTTTCCCTCCCTCTCCTTGGATGAAAGTTGCAGGGATTTCCACAAAATACGTTTGGAGGAGCCAAGGCTTCAATACCAGCAGTTTTTAGTCAGCCCGTTGGAATGATCAATAAATCGGCACTGACTGATCTCAGAGTCTGAGGATGTCTACGAGGCATAAGCAGCTCTTTTAGGTAAGCTGGAGCAAGTGAGTAAGTCCAGTAGCTCTGGAGCCAAACCCTAAAGTGGATGCAAAATCATATGGGGAGCCAGTGCTTCGATTTTCAGTACAAGGGTGATGTAATGATTGAGTACAGTTCAAGTAAGTAATCTAGTCATCTGTTCGCAATTTTGAATTATGGCTGATGCAGACTCTGCCTGCAAGCCAGCAAAAAGAGAGTGAGAATTACAGTTATTGAGTCAAGCCAAAGGCAGGGATCAGCATCTTTGGCATTGGCTTGGGGAAGTGATGGGGGTGGGGGTGCACAATTCAAAATGCAACTTGGGGTCTAGCATGAGCCTGAAATTTTGGAAACAGTCAGGGTCTGAAAAAAAGATGGTAGCGGACAGTGTGCTGAGAGGTAGGGACACCTATGTGTGATCATTGCCTCAAAGAAGAGGAGAGGCTTCAATCCTGAGCACAAGTAACCAAAGCTGAATCCATACCACCCAAGACAACTACTTTGAACACATACTCATCTGTGGTGTTTGAATTCCACTTAAGAAAATTTAGAGTCATCCAGGGCCTGACCTTTAGCAAACCACAAAGGCAGCCCATAAACCACAAGGCTGGAATCAGCTAGAGAGGACAAGCAAATCCAACATATTAGCATAGACTTTCAACTGCAGCTGGTAACCAGGGATACTACAAATGGGAGATATACCAGTAACATTTCTGTAAGATCTGAGAGTGTGAAGCTGGAGTCAGTAAGGGCTCCGCTGAGATCATGACCCAAAAGGGGGAATAACACAGCATGATGTTTAATAATAGTAAGTGGTTGACTTCACCGCCAGGCGGAAACAAAATATTTTTAAGTGTCAGAAACCATAAAAACATGACATGATTCATCTTAAACCAAACAGTTGCTCATGTGACTCTTAGAGCAGAGGATACATGGAAAGTCCCAAGATGAGACCATCTCCGGACTGCTGTTTTTCGGGAAAAAAATAACATTTTGCAAGCTAAGCATTGTAGGGCCTGGTGAGCTGAAGACCTGTTGAGACTGCGATACTAACAGATGTACTTGTAATTGGGAAACTAAATCTCCCTCTCAAAATCAATACCAGAGTAGGGTTTTTTTTTTACAAGATGGATACCTTTTCCATACGGTGTACATCTGAGGGATTATCCACTAATGATGGAAGAGATTTGGGCATGAAGCAAAACTGTAACAAATAATCCATTGCACTAGTAATTTATATTAATCCTGCAGTCTCTGCTGAAGGTTATATTTTTCCCACTCTGAGTTCTAAGCTGACAACAAAGAATAAGAAGATAAAACCATCTCTTGAAATTTTTGAGTAGAAACACTATACTTTAAAATATTTCAACTGTTTTTTCAAATAATGTTATGCATAATTAAACCCTGAGGTGGCTGCCTTTCTTCCATGGGAGAAATCATGCATTGCACCTTTTGTATGGATATCTAGTGTCCTCTTATTCATGTTAGAGAGAAAGCATTACTCAAAGCTGTAATGTGTTTGTAATGATCTTTTGTGTTTGCTGTGGCTGCGTTATCTGGCTCATCAGAGACTTACATGTATCTTTAAAGTCTCACAGTGATTCAGTGGAATTATATTGACTTTATAGTGATATTTGTATTTTTTAAGGGTGTTTGGGTCAATAGGTATAAGACCAGCTGTGGGATTCACTCCCATAATTGCATTCAGTAGTTGAAAAACCTGTTCCTGAAAAGCATCTTGCTTGATTTGAATATGTTATTCCTATCTGCTGTATACTTGATGGGCTTTTCTGGAATTTCTGTTAACCTTCTAGGAACAATAACCTGCATCTATTTGTCCAATTACTTGCATTGAGACTAGTTACTCCACCACTACCCGCACCAGTTAAGCCTGGTTTCCAAAGGGTTTGTATTTCCTGTTGACTTTGAAACTCAATTGCACTGAGGATGCATGTGAACTAATCCTGCATTAGACATCAGAGAATCCATACCACAACAAACCCGTGATGTGGGATCTAGGTTTTCTGATGTCTTCTAAGTTAGGAGTGCTGCCTGAAGCCTTTGCACAGCTGTCACATCTCTATCTACCATCCACTACATGGAGTCTCAGGTATTTAGTAAAAGCTGAGCTCACAATGCAGTCTCTTCTTTGGGAGATGAAGAGGCCTTTCCTTCCGCACTTAGCCATCTCTTTTTATTTTTTTAAAATTACAAGAATGTAATACATCTAAGACCTCTAATTTGCTGTAAAGTTTGGTTGAAATGGTTAAAAAACTCAACGTGCAGAATGTCAGGTAGGGAAACACAGACAATTACTCAGTGTGTCTGAGTGAGCCTCTTTCTCTAAGGAAGGATTGTTTTTGTCTGAGGAAACTCTCATGGCATTAGTTATGACATTTTGCAGCCTGGTAGGTCTAAGTCAGGAAGGTTGTTACTGCAATTGCAGGTTGCTGGATCCAAGCCCCAGTTCTGAGGTGGAAGCTCTTACAAAGCACTGCCTTGCACTTCAGTTTTCTTTTTGGTATCTGAAATATGGAAGATCTCACCTCCTTTACTAATTAAATTAATTTTATCCTCTTAAAAAGTCCCTGGTCGCTCCTATTGCCATTATGCAAACTCTGGATATTCTCTTTATCATGCTAAACTCTTGGTCTCACTGCATTTGGCTCCTTGTCCAGAGCCCAAGCAAAACAAGCTTAAAAGAGCAGGAGGATCTCTTAGGGGATGAATCTTCCCTCCTTTGACATAAACCAGGAGTAACTCTGTTCAATGTCTGTTTCAAAAACTTCTTGGTAAGAACATACAATCTAAAACCACCAGGGACCAAGATAAATCTGGACAGATTTTAACTGGGATCAGGGCAGAGTGGTTTTAACCTCTCCAGTGGTATAGAGGCATGTATTGGGTTTGTGTGGCAAGGTTTCGGTAGCAGGGGAGCTACAGGGGTGGCTTCTGTAAGAAGCTGCTAGAAGCTTCCCCTGTGTCTGATAGAGCCAATGCCAGCCGGCTCCAAGACAGACCCACCATTGGCCAAGGCTGAGCCCATCAGCAGTGGTGGTAGTGCCTCTGGGATAACAGAGTTAAGAAGGAGAAAAAAGTGGGAGCAATATTCAGCCAGAGAGAGGAGTGAGAAGATGTGAGAGGAACAACTCTGCAGACACCAAGGTCAGTGAAGAAGGAGGGAGAGGAGGTTCTCCAGGTGCCAGAGCAGAGANCCTCTGAGGAGGAAGGAGCAGCAGAGACACCGTGTGATGAACTGACCACAATCCCCATTCCCGGTCCTCTAGAGGGGAGGAGGTAGAGAAATCAGAAGTCAAATTGAGCCTGAGATGAAGGGAGGGGTGGGGGGGAAGGTGGGTTTAAGATTTGGTTTTATTTCTCATTACTTAACTCTGATCTGACTGGTAATAAATTAAATTAATTTTCCTGAGCTGAGTCTGTTTTGCCTGTGATGGTAATCGGTGAGTGATCTCTCCCTGTCCTTAGATCAACCCACGAGCCTTTTGTTCTGTTTTCTCTCCCCTGTCCAGTTGAGGAGGGACAGTGATAGAGCAGCTTTGGTGGGCACCCGACCTCCAACCAGGGTCAACCCACCAAAAGGCAGAGACTTAAGACCCCAACTGGGCCACTTGATGTGATCTGGAATGTTATTGTACCGCTTGGGATTAAATATATCCCAGATATTTTCATCTGTCCTTTCTAAGCAATTATATCACATTCATTTCCAGTGCTGCTAGTGTGCCTCCTGTGTGTTTTGTTTCCTTCAAAAGCAAGGTTGTGATGCTTGTCTTTCTCCTGGAGACAGAGTTTGGAGGACAGAGGGGTTGAAGTTCATTATTTAATTTTGATACACAGCTGCCAAGTAACACCTTATCGAAATAATACTTATATCACAGGAAAAGTCCTTTTATCAAGTACACTCTACTTAAACAGAAGATAATTTCTGAAAGCATAACACTGATAGAACAGCATTTCTCTGCTCCTGTGCAGTCCTGCTCCTCCACGCACTGTCCCTGATTCATGTCAGCTAGGATCTGGGCAGCGAGCTTGCTTTATGCCTTGGAAAGAGGGCAAAGTCTATGATTCTTTACAGGCGCTGGTTACTTTGGTCTGTCTCAGTGTTTAAATCTTGCCCCCAAAATATTTGAGTTACTTTTTCAGGAGCTTTTAGACTCAAGCTGCTCATCTGTATTGACAATACTCTCCTTTCCCCCCAGGTACCCTATTGAAAGCAAACCCTAATTTCCCCACAGAAAACCTCATTGTCAACATGTTATGCATTGTTCTGCTTCAGGGTGACCAAAAAACAAGTCAGACGCAAATCTGACTAATCTCCCCTGAAACTGTGAAATCAGTGAAAAAAATTTCAGTTGGGTACAATTTCAGCATTGTACCCATGAACCAGCCACAGTTTCTAACAGCCTTCAGAGCTACCCAAAGATAGTGTTGCAGTCATTAATGTCACTGATATTATTGCCTGAAATAGTTGCTTTATGCTGCAGTGGACAATTAATTCCTTCTTATCCCATTGTTTTCAGAGCTACTGTGTTTGGGACGTTCCAGGACTGCTGTAAATTGGTTCAATTCTTTTCTGACATGTCACTCACTAAATGTTCAGGGAGTGTTTCCCTAATCCTGTCCAGATGAGCTGTGGATTCCAAGAGGTTTCTATTTTTGGATGTAGGCTTCTGCCTATATGCTACTGTTGGGCTCAAGTTCATTCAGAGGAATCGCATTAGCAGGACGCAGATTTATTTCTTTGCTTCTGCTGAACGTGAGCTGAAATTGTTTGATTTTGCCAATTGCCTTTCCTGTGCAGGGGGATTAATGTCATTCCTTTGCATTTTTCGTAAATTGGAGTTCCATTCTGATGAATCAGAGCTTGATTTTTATTAGTTTTTCATAGGGTCTGCTTCCTCCTGCCACCACTTAATTCAGTGGGAATTTTTATTATTCCCAGTTCTTTAACAGCAGCATATTGGGACCTCAAATGGGATTGGAAACTTTGTATTCACAGGGCAACACACTGAAAGAGACAATTTCTGCTTAAGAAATTAGAATTTCAAAAGAAAAGGCATATATGAAATAGGAGGAAAAAATGTATATTTTCCTTAGTACAGGTGGACACAGAGACCTGGAGTGACTGATAAGGCCAATGTCACCCAGAAAGTTTGCTGCACAGCTCCCAGCTGGACATCTTCCAAGTCTCAGTGTGACGTCTGACCTCAACTTTTCTTGTGTTTGTGGATAAATTTCAGATTTGAAATTAAGCATCATGATCCATAAATATGAGGTATGAACTGAACCAAACTCAATATTGGAAATATTGGCCAATGAAGTTTAGTTTGTTTGACATGCTCTAACATAATACCCTGCCTTCCATTGTATACGTAGCATCACTGGTTTCTCTCCATAAGCAGAGCTGTTTTGCAAAATTTTATCCAAAATTATTCTTAATGTCAGAGGAAAAAGACATTGTTATGGTGTCCTGGGAAAGTAAAAAAAAAATCTAAATAGCTATTTTGTTGAACATCTTGGACTTGGACTGCGGAGCAAAGATTTAGAATGGGAGGAGTGGGATGCCCTGAAGTCAGAGTTTGGCTTTGGGAGTTCTGGTGAAAATCCATCCAAGTCTGGCAAATGTCTCCGAAAATCTCATTTGGGGGCTGCTCAGCTGTTCAGTAGAAGCTTATTAGAATTGAGGCACTTGGTTTTTCCAGATTGCCTCCGCATTGACCATAATACAGCCCAGAGTTACAATGGATGATTTTCTCACCAGTTACACCTCCCATATGGACTCCATTTCAGTGACATGTGGAAGAGCTGAAAGATCGTAATTACTACGCTTTAAATACTCACCATCCTACTATCACACAGAGCACAAGGGTACGAAGCAGCCTCACAGTAATTCACCTTAATCTGATGGTGAGAATCCTGTCAACAAAATGAAGGAAGAGACTGGAAGGACGGCTTGCAGGACTTGGAGAAAAGTTCTGTGAAGTACAGTGGGATGGAGCTCCAGACTTTCAGATAAGAGTGGCTACCAGGAAAGGTGGAGGTGACTGGGGTGAAAAAGTCCATCAGCCAGAAAAGTAGAAAAAGGGAGAATGAGGAAAGATGACCCAGATCTTCCTCATTTCCCTTCTGACTCAGATGTAATCTCAAGGGGTTCAAAGCCAGGGAGGAAAAGAAGATATTTTTTTTATTACAGCAATAGTTTTAAGACCAAATGAATCTCTTAACATGCACCACTCTCTGTTCTGGCTGAGAGAACCTTCTCAAGACATGATGTCAAGAAACAAGAATGCAAATTAAGTAGAAATTTTAGGAGAAAGTTAGAAGGCAGAAAACAGTGCGGTAGAGGATGTGGCCCAGCAATGGGAATCTGACAGCAAGTTCTGTTCTCAGCTTTCCAAGTCCCTTGCTTGGTGCAAGCAATTAAATGCAAATTTTCTGTGATAGAACACATGTGCCTGTACTATGGATCCTACAGACTATAGGATAAGAATGTGAATAGTGTCTGGGAATAACTAAAAATAAACTTTGAAAGCCAGTGCAAATCTTGGTAGACCTGGGTGAAACTTCATTGCCAGAAATTTTATTTTCGAGGAGACTGGGGAGCTGTGTTCTGATAGATGCTGAACTTTGGTGTTCTTTCCATTATGTGTTTCAGAAGCCAGGTTCTGGCTCTATTTTTTTTTTTTTTTTTT
>VXBL01004883.1:161203-240667 GCA_013400195.1 Aramus guarauna | reverse complement strand
TTTTTTTTTTTTTTTTTTTTTTTTTTTTTGGATGATAGATGGCCTGAAGTACTCTTTTCTCTGTTAACATAGAAGCCTCAGAGATGCCTTGTGATTCATCATCAGTTAAGATGCTGAAGTCAACTCTCCACCACAGAAGACCACCTTAAATTCACGTTGTAAGTGAATCTTAGATGTCAAGTGGTGGAATGAGGTAGAAAAAAGTTACAAATGTGTTTATTTTTCTTCAACTCAAACTGAATTTATAAAAGCAGCAGAGGTTCATTCAAACTCAGAGACACTAAATATTTGTGAACAGTCAGAATTACAGTATTTTCCAAACAGCATTGGCATAGGAAAAAGCAGGTTGGAGGAAGGGTGGGAATAGAAAAACTTGCACAAATACACATGTGCCGGTGATGCTTTTTTAGAGGAACTAGAGTTCTCAGCATGAGATAAGTTTGCTCTTCTCTATCAGCAGTTTCTCTTCCTCCTTGCTTAGTTTAGGAAATGAGTCTCCAATGTTTTGTTTTCTTTTCTTCCAGAAAACAGACAATTAAATCATAAGCACATGGTTGATGAAAAGAGTTGCTCACGTGCAAGTACAGATGAGCAGGCTGGACCTCCATCCTTAGAACTGTCTTACAAGGTGGTCCAGTGGGACCTGATGAGATATTTTAGCTGTGACCTGATATGCTACTTCTGTGTTAAGCCCTGGTCCTTTTCACTAAGTCTTGACTGGTTACACTGTTAAACTGCTAGGAGAGTCCCAGCAGGGCTTAGGACAACTATTACTCACCCAGACAATGCCCAAGACATAGCTCAAGACTTGACAAAGACCAAAACCCTCTCCCAAATGGCTGCTCTATGTCTAGCCACAGTTGGTTTCAGATCATTCAGACATCCAGTATGGGACCATCTTGGCACATACAGAAGCAGCGTAGTGAAGATAATTACAAGGCCTTTACAATCCACCTCCCTTCCTTGAAGCCCATGGGTCCTCATATCTCAAGATATTGAGATCACACCTAAACCCCTGTCCTCTCTCTGAGATGATAGCTACACAGCTGAAAAGCAGGCTCTCAGATGTGCACTCCCCTCCTATATCACTGACTGTAGTTACTAGGCAAGGGGAATATGTTTAAATTGCTTAAGTGCCTTCACAAGGGTGCAGGTCTCCCTGTTAGTGTAGATGGAGTTACTTCCAGAAAGTACTATCTGGGGCAGATGCTGAAACTGGATGCTCAGCTTCATCCTTGGAAGTAGGGTGCCTGTTTTCTCATGGACTATAGGGACCGTTTAGGAAGGACAACCATGAATAGAGAGCTACAGTAGCCATTTTACACTGTGCTATATAAATACTGCCCAAACAGCGGGTTTGGGGAAAGCTGAGCTCAGTGCATCTGCTGGTGAGCGGTCTGTGGTAGATCTGGTGTTTCCCATGCTCACTGCAGCCAAACAGGACTGCAAATATATATGTATATAAACAATTAATTGTGCATGAGCTCATTCTAGGATGGAGGGCTGGACTACATATTAGATGAATGGTAGTTCAGGACTATTTTTCCAATGAAGTCTTGAACCTCTGCCAGCTCATACCACTTGAGAATCTGGCCTCTTGCTCCTTATTTTTCACATTAACTTTACTTAATTGGTAGATTTTCCACACTTCATAATTATAAATATATAAGCAGGAGTGGTTTTTTATGCTTGTTTAAGCAGGGAGGAACTGTTTCAAAGAAAAGACATTTTAAGAATGGCCTAACTGTGGTCCCATATAAAATCAGAGGTTTGTGTCTACCACGTGAAGTGGTGGAGCACAGAGGAGGTGGATATTCAAGAGAAGTTAGGCAGTATTTACAGCTTGTGCATTGGTGAGACATGAGGTCAGGTCTCTACATATTGTACCTACACCCTTTTTCCCCATGCCACATCTGTCTGTGAGTGACCAGAAATTAATGTAGGTGGGAGTAAACCATAAGGAAAATTTTGAGACCCAGCAATAAGTAAGTCCCTTCCCTGAGCCAGTGTCTTTGAGCGGGTTGCGTATTGCATATGTATTTTCTGAGGCAGGCTCAGATTCCTTTGAGCTTGGCACATTCTGGTTAAGATGAACTCAGCATCCAAATGTTGACACAAAAGCTGACTACACCATATACCATGGCCCCATGCCACCTCCAGCTGGCCCGGGGCCGTGCTGGCATTGGCTTTGGTTACTTGATTTAAGACAGTTATAGAAGAGGGAAGGGCAAAGGGTGCCTGAGGTGGGTTTACCTGGCATCCCAGCTAGAGGAAATGGCCTGCGTTCTTCTGCAGAATAAGGAGAGACGGATGAGTAGAGGGAAATAAAATAAATAAAGCAAGCCAATGGTGTCATTAAAAAGAGGATGTATCACGTTTACTGTGAGAGCATGTGACTCAGACATCCAGACATGAACATTCCTGCAAAGCCCCAAATGCACACATGGAACCGAATTTTTTTGGCTTCCCAGAATGGCTTAATTTTATGATTCCGTGACTCATTAGAAAAAGCAAAGTCCCTAGACATGCTGCATCAAGGCCTAGTAAACACCAGTTACTGGTGGGGACGCATGGGGACAAAGGAGCAGGTGAGGGGTGGGTGGAGGGATGGAGGGGAGAGCGAAGGAAGACGACTCTCGGCGTCTTGCCTCTCTTCTCCTTCTAGTGGTTTTCTAAACATGTTTCTCTCCCTTCCTTTCTTTCTTTTTTTTAAGATTGGAGTGGAGGGGTTAGCAGAGGTCATGTTAGTTTAAAAAATTATGGTTAACCTTACAAGCTGGGTTGCCTTAGGTCACAGTGATACAATTCCCCTCCCTTCTCCTGTGCAGCGGTGGTTCACAGAAATTCCTCTAACACGGGAAAGGACGGGGCCTGCCAAGGCTATGAGCAATGTAGAACAGACTTACCTGTTTTTATGCACTGCTTAACTAATTATTTTAAAAAGAAACAGCCAAGTTGGAACAACTGCCTTTTTCTTCGAGGAGGAACATTTTCCCCTTTTCCTTTTTCCCCACGTCCCCCTTCTCCCCTCCTCCCTCCCCTTGGTTTTTTTTTCCCCTCTGTTGCTTGGCTTGGCATTTGAAACAGGTTCTCGATATCTGACACCTCTTGAAAGTGTAGTTTGGCAAACAGGAATCGAGTTCGGCTCCAAAAGGGCCCTGCACAGGGCTCACTGTGAAAACACCTGGGTGTCTCTTACGCCTCTAAGAACCAGTCCTGCTTCTGTAGAAATAACAGCCGCCCTCTCCCTTCCCCCAGCCCTTGCTCTCCCTTCAAAATAATAATAAAACAAAATTAAAATACTGGCACTGTTTTTGTAAAAAACAGGTGGTTCGAGGGCGCTGCGGAAGGGGATGAAGGCCATCTCAATGACAGCGTGCAAAAATCCTCTGCGGAGAGGGTTTTGATTGCAGCGTGTACATCTGCAATTCGTTTTCCCAAGCACAGGACAAATTAAGAATCTCCCAGTAATTAGGGGAAAAAGCTTCAAAGTGCAATCAGCAGTTCTTAAAAGAATATGTGCTGGGCTTTGAGGGAGGCTAATTCTGCTGCCTGCACCGGGCTGCTCTCTGCAGCGTGCATTTTCCAAGGCCAAAATTTTGGCCTGCTTTTCAGTCACACCATATAAAATAACAAACACGTAGTCTAAGGAAAACAATTTTTAAGACACAGTGGAACCCACTTTAATGAAGAAAACTGTTAAATGCATAAAACCCCCATGTGCCAATGGATAAATGTGCTGGAAGTGTGAACTGTTAAACCAACAAAATTGTTAACACATCATACTGCTGGGCAAAAAAATAAAATAAAAAAATATAAAAAGGGAGTGAAACGGTTTTCTAACATGCAACCCACTTTGCCTTTATTGTTCACATTCCTGCTGACATAAAGTTTCCTGATTTGTCCCCTGGGCCCAGAAATATGGCAAAAGCGGGAACATTAATTGTATTTGCCCCCTTTAAACTGCCCTCCCTGCTTTTTAGCTCACAGTGGCCAAGAATAGCTTCATGGAATGGAGAGGGTTTGCCCTTTTTTATTCAGGGTGATGAGTGAACAAGTTCATGTGGATTTTTTTTTATTTTTTTTTAACTGGTATAAAACTTTAAACTCTGCCTGAACATCTTTTTCCTGCATCTGTGCAGCAAATCGGAACTAGTTTTGTGTTTGCTGTTTCCTAAAATTCTTAAGTCCCTCCATATTCCCGGTTTTCCTTGGGGTCGATGCTGGAATGAGGCTGTTCCTGTGGCCTTGCTGGTCCCTCTGAAGATGCGGAGCTCTCACTGAGTAAAAACCTGATCTCGTGAGAGCCCCGAAAGCAACCACTTTGATAAGCGGCCAACCCTGCGGCCGTGCTGGCATGGTGGAACCTGGATGCCTGCCTCATGCCGAAACATGAGAAACTAAAAATCAGTCCATTGAATTTATCTTCATCCGACTCCGAAATTACATGCTGTTCACAGATTTAATTTCTGCAGGTGGTCAACATTTTCCACCAAATCATGATTTCCACAAAGGTGGGCTTTTATCACAAATGAAGATTTTTCCCTGGGGAAAAAAAAAAAAAATAAATGCACCAAAATAAATATTTACTGAGCATGGAATGTTTTTATCAAAAACTTTTCCAAAACTAGAAGAAGGGTCTGCAGAATGGAAGAGGTTGATGTTTCTTGGGTTTGTATTTCCTTTAATGAGAAAACAAGAAAAAAAAACATAGCAAATTAGAATAAAAGCTAAAAAATTAATAAAAATATAAGGAAAAAATAATTTTAAATATTTATTTCCATTTCATAAAATTATTAAAATTGTATCATCTGCATGGAGCAGATGCTCAGCTAAGGTCTGTGCTTCTGTTTGCATGTCACAGGGGCCTTTTACGTGCTGCTCTGTGAATACAGGTATGAAAGTGCATTTCTGATGACTAAACTCCAACCGTGAACCGTGACAATGAGGAGTTTATTCCTGCAGTTCAGAATGTTCTCATTTTCCTTCACTTTTCTGTGTCCCTTGCAAAATAACACGAGGTCGTGCCTGGCTTGAGGATGGCTCCTCTTTTTCTTGGCACTTGCAGATTTTGCTTCTTAGACTGATGTTTGCAAAGAAATTCCAGAAATATGTATTGCATTGCAGAGTCTCCAGAGGGTGGGTTTGCACCTCCAATCTGTTTAGGTCTCTTGCTCCTGAGGAGACTCAGTGGCTCTGTCATGTACTTCAGACCACTGTAGACATCAGATAAACTTAAACCAGAGTCAAGTTTTGTTATAGTTAAGCAAAAGAGTTAAGCTGTTGGTTACAAAAAAGGAACAAAACCCACAACAGAATATTATAAGCCTTAAAAGCTGACACTTGCCTCTTCACTGTTGTGCATTGAGGGAATCCCTGGGGCCCTTTCTCAATAGCTAAAGGTCAGTTCAACTGCCCCTCACCTCAGATGTAGTTTTCTGGAGTGCACTCAGATCTGGTTCTTTTGTCCCAGTTGCAAAGACCATCAGGGGGGTCACTGCTACAAAATCGTCACAAGCAATGCATAGGCTGCTGTCATGCTTTCCACTCTGCCACTGCCAAGGATCATTTTTTAAACTCTTTTGCTCATTAATTTCTTTGACAGCAGTTTTGGTCTGTGCTGATGCTTATGAGGCTGCAGACGAAGTGTTGTTTCAGCATCATTTAAGCCTGACTTTGAAATGAGCCCTTTGAGATGTGTGGGTGCTCATAGGAACTCTCTTTCTGCACAGAAACCATGAGAATACCCTGCTCCTTCTTTCCAGTCTGGCTGCAATGTCTCTCATCTAACATCAGCAACCAGAAAGTCAGGTGTCTAGTCTAGTTACTTGCTCCAGCTCTCCTTTGTCAGTGGAGGGAGATGGAGGGCTACTCATTCCCATCTTGAAGGATGAATCCTACCTTTGCCATTGACTTATGACCTTCTTTAAGGTTTCAACACAACACAACATAAGGTTTCCTACCATTGGAAATGATATCTATGTAACATTTTTTATTATTATCCAATCTGAGGTATAGTGGTGCACTTCCACAAAGACCACCCATGACTGCTGGTTACAGTGTTATGATGGGGAGAGCTTCGGTTCTTTTCTTTTACCATTTATAATGTCTTGGGCTGCCACAGAGGCTTCAAAACAGTAACTGTGACCCACTGAAGTCATATTGCTACTCCATGAGTCAAAGTCCTCTTTGTACAAAATGGAGGTAATCATAGAAACTCTGGGCTAGAAAGAACATTGAGCTATTCCCCTGCTTTGTGGCAGGGTCAGGAAATCTGGTTTATTCCTGACAGATGTCTGTATAATCTGTTCTTAAAGCCCTCCAAAGCTTTCCATAGTAAATCACTTTGAGATCTAAAGGTGAAAAATGCTATGTAAGACCTGAATATTGTTATTATTATTAACAGTGTTGTTTTTCGGAGGACAGCTTAGCAGCACAGTCCCAGATGGCACTTTAAAAAAGAGCCCAGAAGGAATGAGTTATAGCGAGTTGCACCAGTCCTGGTGGAAGTGCTGAGCCAGCACTGCTGGTGCTCCTGCCTGCTGCCGGATTAGTCTGAAATTAAACTCCACAGCCTTTGCCTGTGTTCACACAGAGGCCAAGTACTGCCAATGGCTACCATATTACAGGCTTGGATTCCTCTACTAAAGCCACTGGTGCCATTTCTGAATGATGCCCGTTGAGAAGATAACTGGATATTGTTTACTTGGTCCCTTTTGCTGGTTCCATGTACAGCATGCACAGACTAGCGTGTGCGTCTCCCTTCAGAAACATGGTTCATGATGCTCAGTTGAACTGGCTATGCAACTGGGAAAGCCGGCAATTGTGTGCCTACTCCATAGCATATGTGGATGCTGATCCCACACTCCTACCAGTGCTGGCCCCAATAAGTGGTCCTGAGATTAAATTGGCCCCCAGCTCCCAACCAGATTGTCCCTGTGTTCATTTAGTTTCCAACATGATCCATGTATATTCAAGTATAGGTCTATTGCTAAAAGTGCCCTGGGCACTTCTGAGCTATTGGCCCCTCCATCTTTGTCTTCTACTTACAAGATACCCCATTTAACCTCATGGTTTCCCTCTTCTCCCATTGCCCCTGGTGCCACCCCAATCATACCCATCTCTGTTCAAACAAATCAATGAAACCATTCTTGGAGGCTGAGGGCAGCCAGCATTTGGACTAAGCATTCCAGCCGTTGCACTGAAAGCTTAAGGATTTTGAGTAGAAGACATTGAATTTATATATAGTCTTGGAGAAGTTTCCTTTCTAGCTAGTAAATCTAACACTGCCGAGACAGAGGTTCAGGCACGGAGACTCAGGTGCAGTCCCTGGCATCTGTAGGTGATACCTAACACCTCCTGAAGTTTGCACAAACCAGAGACTGTTCCTGATACGTAGCTTGAATGTGGCTGTCCTGTTTGAGAGACTAAAAAGCTGAATAGTATGGATGTGCCTGGGCAGTGCCCTTTAAACTCCAAACTAATGAACAGATTCATTTACTGTTTGAGTCTCTAGCTATATAGTAAATGAAAGAGTGTACATCCCAGAACAGCTTATTCTTATAGAAAAATCATATGGATTCATTTTCTCTTACCATAGTACATAGATTAGCACACTGTATCCATATAAAGTTAGTTCCCTTTTGAATTCTGGAGGAGGGACGGAGAAGAGGTGTTACACCATTTTAACCAAATCTATTTGATCAAGTTCATGAAAAAAATCTGTAAGACTCTCCTTGAGAAAAAATAGGGTTCTATGCCTAAAATTAACTTTGTAAACGACTGCCTACACAAAACTGGTGTGGTACCCAGAGCTGCAGAGCCAAGGCAGGACTGCAGCCAAAGCACAGCTGTGCATTGAGTGTGGCACTCAGTGAGCACTCTCCCCTTGGCAGCAGGAGCACAAAACCCAGCTCCCTTTTGTTTCACGTGAGCTATTATGTCCTTGTCATGGGAATCAGAAATCACGTTTGTGTATCCTGGTGAATAAGCTTAATCTGGCTCTTCTTCTTGCATGTGTGCTGAGCAACATGGTAGCTTGTCTCCTGGTCTGTGCCTGGGATTACAGCAGCAAAGAAGCTGCCATATTTTGGTCTGGGAGCAGCCAGGCATTTGGCACACCTTGCTCTGCCTACATATTTATTTCAGTAAACAATGTTCACAGGTGGTTAAACCTGTACAACATCCCTAGCCAACCATCAAATTACCCTCCTGTGCTCAGGCTTCCATATCTGCTGTGGGGCTGTGCACTATCAGAAAGCAGCCTGGCTTTCAGTATTCTTGCACTTATGGTACAGTAACTGATTTAGAAAACGCATGTATATAAAAGCAGTCATATATATGACAGAATCCTCTAAAACAATGACCAAGTGTCTGTTGCCTTCACATTTCTATAGACGAAATCATAGGTTTATTAGAGCTGGCATAACTAGCTAACTAGTCCCCAGGTATCTAGTCTGTATTCTCCTTTCTTTAGCTGGGGCGTGTTGTACCTCAGTTACCAAACTTCGAAGAGGAAAAAATTTGGAGCTTAATTCCTCCCTGGCTTAAACTTTTGTATTATTTTGGCTGTAGATTTATTCTTTTTCCAAGAACTTGGATTTACATAAAGACGTATCTATTTGCACATAATTTGCAAGAGTTCCTTTTAGCCTATAATTGTGCTAAATACGGTTGTGGAGGCCACAGCATACCTAAAGTATTGCCGAATGGATTTTTAAGAGCAATTTTTTTCAAAAGTGTGCTAAAATAGAAAGATCGGAGGGGAAAGAAAAAGAGACGAAAGATGTCCTTGTGGTTAAAAACCTGGCCTGCAATTCAAGAAATCTGGGTTCAATTTCCAGCTCTGCCACTTACTTCCTGCGTGACCTTGGGCAAGTTGGATAATCTCAGTGTGCCTCAGTTCATGGGCATACTAATAATATTGCCTTTGTCTCTCATGCTGCCTAGAGCATGAATGCGCCACGTGTTTGTTTGCACAGCACTTAGCACAACTGGGACCTGGTCTCGGGACAGCCTTCTTGCTCTACTATAATGGCAACAATAATAGTAATAATGTTTTCCCTCAAGATTATGTGTTGAAAGAATGGAGAGGGGGGGTATAAAGGTGTTTCTTTTAGGGTCTTCAGTGGATGCAATCAGAAGGAGGGAGCTTCCTTTCTTCTGCCACGGGAACCCATTGGTGACACCATCATGCACAGCTCTGCTGAACCTGAGAACCCAACAGAGGTTGTTGGATACTAGTCGTGTCTTTTATCACCTCGTTGCAGGGTGTAAAAGGTTGTAAAAGACAAGTGTAGTCTAAAAAATCCTATAAAATGGTATGGAGCTATAAAATAGTATAGAGCTGTGTGGTCTTAGGGCAGCTATGACTTCAGCTCTATCTCATTGAGTGTCCTTCTCTCCATCCAAGTAGGTCTCACTAATGTGAGCTCAAAATAAAACAGCCTGAGTGTTTTACTTCCCAGTGTAAACAGGTTGAAAACAGCAGGGCTAAATAAGGGTGTTAGCATGGAGTACCTTATCCAGATGTGACTGGTTAAGGTATGTGATGCCAAATTATGAGATTAGTGTTGTGGATTTAGATCACTGGCTGATTAGTCTAAAAATGACTTCAGTTTCTGAGCTCCTTCTTGGTTACCTGAGTTTTTGGAATAAGTGTCAGGGATCTGGAAATAACCTTAAAATAACAAACAAAAAGCTCACTTAAAGAAAACATGTGCTGTGTGTCCTGACAATTTGTCATCTGTCTAACCTCTGTCGTTAGGAAAATCGCTTTTCTTGTGAAGGAGAGGAAGGAGACTAGTCAAAGTCCCTATGTAAAGAAAAGGAGCTGAATGAAATTGAGTAGCTCCTGTGAGCTGCTGTGGACATGCACTGCTCCAAAATGAGGCCAAGACTGTGAAAAAGAATCAGTGCCTTTGGGTGCTTAGCTTGCGGCAGCTTGGAGAAGATCCTATTTTTAGGGATTAAATGTTCAGCACCACGTGAAAAGCAGGGTAATGTGGACAACCAAACTGACAGTGTTTGTAACACAAAGGCCTGATGGACAATTTTTAGTAAAATGACTTTTCATTGTTGACACACTCAGTTACATATATTTAACCTCCCTTTTCCATACTATTTCTCTGGAGGAATAAAAGCTGACTTTGATCTGCTGGCTCTCTTTCTGGAGTCTGGTTAGAGGGTACCGGTCACTTAGGGAGGCCTGGGGAAGTGGGACAGTTTGACCTGCGCACCAGCTTTAAGAAATTATTGCAGTAGGGACTTGTTAGACTGCAATATGAAGTAATACAGAGAAATCTGGGAGAGGTTTTGGGCAACTCTTGCCCTACAGACATGGAGCCTCTTTGCAGCCCAACTACAGGAGGTCTCCACTTGAGCTTCCACAAAGATATTTGATTTTACATGGACAATGTAGTGTTCACCACAACTTTCTAAGCATTTTTCAAGATTTCATTCACAATATTTCCTTCTCCTCCAAAATATCTTCCTAAGATTTTTCGGACATTCAGGCAAAATATTTTGGCCTCGCTGAAAAGCTTTGATTTGTTTTTTGTTTGTTTGTTTGTTTTATATATAACCTGCAACGTCTTGTCAAAGCAGGTATGTCCCCCTCCACTTCATTTAGAATGGAAATCATATTTTCGATTAAAAATATAAATGCCAGTGTTATAGTATACTATCATAGCCTCACATCTTCTGGTTACTGCATAGATTTAAATACAAAATAATTTATACCCAAATAACTTCACAGTGGACCATAATGTCAGATGTATACCTCCCCATGTTGCTGTATGAAAAAAGAAGGAACTTGCTTATATAAAATAAAAAGGAAAAAACTTTGATAGTGCATTAAAAGTCCTATTTTCCTCCTCCAGCCTTGTTTTCTTTTAATAGTCTTGTGGGGAGATACAAGACACAAAGTAAACCCCAAAACTTTCAAGAGAGTTATGTTGGGTTTTAGGTTTTCAGTGTCTTGTTAAATCTCAAAATTAAGAATGAAATACTTGGCTACTCTTTCACTCCTCTTTCAAGGAAATTACTTTTAGGATCATTCACATATGTCATTTTTACTAATTTCCGTGTCCAAACTTTTAG
The DNA here is from genome assembly GCA_013400195.1 of Aramus guarauna. Classification (NCBI taxonomy): domain Eukaryota; kingdom Metazoa; phylum Chordata; class Aves; order Gruiformes; family Aramidae; genus Aramus; species Aramus guarauna. The sequence goes on along the minus strand of VXBL01004883.1, from coordinate 229,567 downwards.
GATTATACACATGCATAATTTTTACTAATTTCCATGTCCAAACTTTCTGCAAACTCATTAGACTTTAGTCCTTTCACAGGTATGGAAAAAATATCATGCTCAGGAATTCTTCTTAATAACATTAACTTTGTAACTCATGCAGTTTTGGGACTTAGAAAGTTTCTTCACCTGAGGTTTTTGTTTGTTATTCCAAATTTACTGCCAGAAACTTGACACTTACTCTAGAAACGTTTGTCCAAGATGGGTTCCAGAGATTAAAGACTGGGTTTACTTGAGTAGTGTGAATTTAAGACTATGAACTACTTTCTCTGTTAAAATTCTTATTTGCAAGTTCGGTTTATACTCATGGGCTAGATTTACAGCAGAAGTAATTAAAAAAAGAAACAGTTCTTTAACTAATACAGAAAGAAGTATGGTAGACACGTTGAAAATTTATGTAATCTTAATTTCTGTGCTAACAGACACAAGTTCAATCTACATTACAGTCTTGATGACTCTGAAATTGTATCGCACTGGTATGAAAATGTTGTGAAATCCAGATCAGTCCTTTGATCCAGCAATTACAGATAATTGTGGCTCTTGTCTTATTGCCCTCTCAGGGAGAGGGGAAAGCTAGCAGCGGTGTTGGGTATGGCCACCATAGTAAGGCATTTTGGAGGGGAAATTTTCTTATTTAAAGGTGGCTACAAAGATGACAGGTAGAGCTGAGCTAGTAATGCATAGGCTCTTGGGAAATCAATAGCAATGGAAGTGTATTTTAAAGACATGATTCCTCCAGCCTGGTCTAGGTGACCACTTTCAGATGAGAATCATGAGCTAAAGTCATGTCCATTGGTCAACTAGGACCAGGGTCACTGAGGTAGTTGAAAGTTTTTCAGTTGAGTTTTCCTTTCAGAAAATGGCAAATTTCTGTTTTTAATGTTGACATGATTCCTCATATAGGAACTGTGATGTAATAGAAAATAAAAATACAATGGGGAGATGCCTAGAATATAAATATGTGTCAGTACAGCTGTTTATAAGTGTGATTATGTTCGCGTATTCATGCATAGATGTGCTGAAGTTACAACGAAAGTTTTATGGAATGACAGAAGCCCGATGCTTTGATTGACCGGCTGTATTCAGAGGGGAGGAGGGAAAATGGCAGTGCAGAGAGGGGATTTACTCCCTGTGGAAATTTTGACATTTGATCTCAGTTTGTAAGGAGATGGCCAGGCTCTGTTGGCAGAGGCACCCTGGTTCCCGCATCTGCCTAAATCCCACTTCTGCCTCCAATTGCTGGAAGATCTGATTTTAGAAGTCGTAGTTTAAAAATGGCACTGTTTTCCGTACCTTTTCTGAGCCATCAGATTTGGTCCACCTTCAAGACTGAATCACCCTGAGCAAGCAGTCATTTTCCTAACCTCCTTATTTTGGTTTTACTTCACCTACAGATACCACCCCTGGCCAATAATGATCCTTTGTGTCCTCAGCCGACGCTGCTCACATTGGCGAGTGCGAGCTCAGCTCCAAGAGCTGTAGGCACACAGTCAATTATCATCATTGCCATAAAAAAAAAAATAATAATTCTCCCAGAGCAAGACTGTTTCTCCAGCTTGCCTTCAAACAGCGGCTCAAAATCCTCTCCAGCCCCGAAGTAAGAAAGAGTTATGTCTGGAATATTTCACTCCGGCTTTGAGAGAACAACTCTGTGTATTCCTCAGTGTGTGAGCGCTGGATGAATGGCAACAGCAGTTCAAACTGTTTATTCCTTTCTTAGCAATAATGTTTAGGTTCATGAAAGCCTTCCAAGATATATAGAATTCCTCATGCTGAGTAAGGGCTCCTTCACTTATTGCTGCTGCTACACACTATGGACCATTCTTATTATACCTCCCTCCCCATTCATACCACTATAGTTAGGGGACTCTCAATGTTGTCATTATAAGCCCCTTATTTTTCAGGGTGTATAATTCAGCTGTAAAAAATTTGCCCTGGGCTGAAACTTGGCACATGAAGGCCAGAGAGAGGATTTTTGTGTTGATTATTTTTTTAAAGCAAGTTTTTAAAATAAAATAAAATAAAATAAAATCCGTTCAGCCATATTATGTTGTAAAAAGTGCAGGAAAAAATAGAAGTTAGTGGTTTCAGATGCTTTTTTTCAGGCCTCTCCTGTGTAACTCAAAGCCAGCTTTGTTTTTTAAACTGAAATTTTCCAGGCTATTAGTCCATAATGTGAACTTGTGCCTTTCAGGTTTCTCTTTAAACACAGGCACACACGAAAAGAAGAGCTGAGTTATTTCAATTAGGAATGGAGGCTGCTGTAATTTATTTTACGTGCACTTTTTCACAAGGATTTTTTTTTCCCTTCTGGAAGGCACATGGGTGCATACCACCTGAATAAGTGTTGGGGTGAGCCCCTCTGCCCCTGCCTGCTGTCTGCGTCTCTTTGCTGTGGGTCTGCTGGATCTCCAGAGTGCTCTGAGTTGGATACTGCTCCATTAATGAATCCACCGTCTTCCCCACACTGAATAAATTTTAAGGCAGGACTGGGCTTCCCAATGGGTGGCTTCCTCAGGGCTCAAGCAGGTCTAAAATTTAGTCTGGAGGAGCTGGCACATTTGGATTTAACCTTCAGGTCTCTTGGATCCCGGTCCGTTGTCTTGGCCACAGATCCATCATCCTGTTCCTGAGGTGGGCTGGATGATATTTGATTTAAATTCTAGTTGGCAAAGCCCATGAACGTGAAGGTTTCAGGCCTGTTGACTCTTGAGGAAACTGTGGCCTGGAGTTCAGATCGTGTATTAAATTACAAGTTAAAATGCATGGGGTGGCCGGTGCCTACTCTCTAGTTTGCTAACGGTTACAAAACCGCAGAATGATGGCAGACTGTCTTTACAACACAGCTAGGGCTGGATTAGCAATGAAGGAGGACTATGCAGAGGCAGAATCGCCTGCAAACAACTTGTGCCTGTACAACATGAACTTATCAAGTGTTCTTAAATGTTCAGTTTCCCCAGTAGCTCTTTTCTCAAGGAAAAAAGGTCCCTGAGATATGGAAGACTTGTAGACTGATCTTTTGTTCCATTAAAAGCAAAACAAGAGTTCTGACTTTCTTTCCATTTCCAAAAGACATGTGCATTCCTCAAAGAAATTAGTCTAATTTCTTAATTTTAATTTTATTTTAATGGTAAAAATTTATTTTTATGACAAACTTCAGGTTTTTATATATTTAGAATAATTATTAGGAGTAAAAGTCTTTTGTAGAAGATCTGTATGAGAAAAAAAGAAATCAAAATAAAGTAATATGGACCTCATACCCGAAGATAAGGGTATGAAATTGTACAGCACTACCTCTCAAGACACTCAACCAGGTTTTCCTCTTGGTGGCAAAGTGTCTGTTGGTGGGTGAATGAGAGGAAGTTTATCAAGGCAAGCAGTTTGAGGTACTATAAGGAGTGTGGTAAAATGGTAGACCCCGATGGCCATGAAGTTCCACAGAGTGGAAAGTGGTTATCCCTAACCCTCACCTCACCTGCTGGCATTGTCTCCATGTGGGGCTTTCTCTTCATGCTGGGTGACCGTAGGACAATAAGCCTGGACGCATCAGCTCCGTGATTTTTCAGGGTGGAATTCTGGCTTTCCTGGTGTTCAAATTTGCTCATTTGTATTCTTTTTAGCCAATTAACGCTGGCTCAAGGTAGGGTTTGGGGTTTCTTCTTTTCCTNTTTTCTTTTTTTTTTTCTTTTTTTTTTTTTTTTTTTTTTTTTTTTTTGGCAGGACGGCGTGGGTCCTGGTTAATTCAGTCCTCCTACTTGCTCGTAGGCAGGGAATACCACACACAGAGAAACGGGCTCCTCCTCACACCCCATGTTGCAGCCACCATTCCTGCAGACAAGGAAGCTGAAATGAAGCTGCCTAGAAAGCCTGTCATCACGGCTCGCTAACCAGCTGGAAGCCGTCCTGCTGAGCAAGGGGAAGAGCCACCCCTCCAAGAGTGGGAGCCCAGCCCCAGCTCCAGCCCATCCTTGCGGGTGAAGCAAAGCCCATGGGGAGGACCTGGAGGCTGGTTTTGGTGTGTGACGGTACTCAGAACCCAAGCCATAACAGCAGCACTTTGAAAACAGAAAAGAAACCAAAGCGTCTAATATTGGGTCAAGCCAACATCTATAAATCAACGTCTGTGAATTTATAAACTGTTCGTAAATTTAAGTGCTTTTTGGAGAGCTGTTTGTTATTATGTCAGGGCTGGGAAGGGGGGTGAGGGAAAGTACTTATATTCACTCACTGTCTCCTGCTCCGGACTTGCTCATGCATTGTTCAAGTGGGGAGAAGGAGCAGTTGTCTGGGCGAGGGGAGGCGTTAGGGGGATGATGCTGTTGTGCCCCAGAAGCATTTGGTGCAAGACCAGCAGAAAGGATTAACCAGATTGAAACCACATTTGTGCCTTTCAAATTCCTCACCTGTCCTTTGGCTGTTTTAGCCCTCCACCAGCTAACACAGTTTTGAAACAGAGGCCTCAGCCTCTACCTCCCTCTTCCCCCCAGTGCCTCCGGGAGGGAGCAGAGGCTCAAAATCATCTCAGTAAGTCTGCAGCTCCTCTTCTCTCCACGCTCTGAGATGTGGTGACAGTGCCTGGTGACTCTTCCTGCAGCACACCTCGCTCCAAAACATGTTGTAAACTGGTACAGTCAAGGGGGAATGAGATGCCACTGCTGTCAAAGGGAACTGGTAGACAGCTTGGGGGGGTGGGGGGGTGGAGGGGGAGAAAACCCCTCCGCAATCTTGCTCCACTCCTGGCTGAAACTTTTCTGAGGTTCCACTATATTTGGATAACTTTTCCTCCCACCTCTATTCATTTTTATTCCTTTCACCACCTGCTGTTTCCACAGCCAGGATAGGGCACAAAAGTGTCCTGAAAGGAGTTGTCCCAGCCTGGTGGGAAGCAGGAAGTATTGGAAGGCCTAAGAGGGTGTGAAAATTTTGGAGGTTACGTTCACAAAATAAGACATTGTTCTGGTGTGGTGCTGCTCATTCAAGTATCTCAACACTTTGCACGCATGAACAAGTTAAGCCTTATAAAACACCTGTAGGGAAATGGTATCCTCCAGTTTATAGGTGATGAAATGGAAGTACTGAGGGAGCTGAGGCTGGATTTCAAACCTGAATGCCTCCAGTTAAGCTTCTAAATCCAAAACAAGTCATTGAAATCAGCATTCACAATCTATCAAGTCACGCTGATATGAAGGGAATGGCTGTGTGCTTAGCCAAAACCAGGCTCCCTGTTGAGCAACCTATTTCTGAAAACTTTGGCCTGGGCTTTTATACAAAACCCGTGCAATCAGTGGAGACAAGCACTGGCCACCAAGCAGTTGAATCCTAATATACAGGTGTGTGTTTGAATGTTCTCCAAACCATGCAAGCCTCTTTAGTGAAACAAAAATCCTTCTGGAAGCCCACCTTGCCTCTGAACTGCATAAAAACACCCTGGGAAGAACCACGTCCCTGGAAGCCCAAAGCTCAAGGACAGGCAAAGTATTTTCTGAAGACGAGGGGAAGTTAATCAAAACACTTTCAGAGTTCTAAAAAAGGGTTTTGGCACCGGTTGAGTAGCCCTGGGCAAAGATTTGAGGTTAGTTATCTACTGCACTTGAACAAGACTTGAGTCGAAGCTCCTCATTTCTGTATTCCATGTCCTGAGTTGACCTCCACAATTTCTGAGATACTCCAAAATATAACAACTTTTCCTGCTATTGCATGTTGCAGGAATAACTTGTCATGGCCTGTTTGCCAGTGTTTACAATGTTTCCTTGTGTTATAATCATTGTGTGATCTCGTAAATTTGATTCTTTCATTTCTATAGTGCATGTCGTCAACGTCTCTCAGAAAATTCGCTGTCTCTGTATGAAGGGACTAATCCGTTTCAAGGAATTAAACATTTTACTATTCTCATATTTATGGTCTCGCTCTTTTGCGAGACTGCCAGTCAAGATTGTACTGAATGAATTTCACGTGTGGGGATTGGGCACCCTATCCAAACATGCTTCTCACAGGCTCAGGTAGATGTTGCTCCCTCAGTGATATGTAACACTTGTGCTTCTGGTTTCAAGGTTTTAAACCAAGTCTTTTCCCCATAGGAGGCACCACAAGGACCAGCTCTGATCATTTTGGACCAAAAATAATCAAGGGCTTGAAGTGCCCTCAAAAGTGCCTATGCATACTTCTGAAGAGGTTTGTGAGGGTCTAGAGGCAAGACATTGTAGAGAACAGGTATTTCATGAAATACAATCCGTGCCTGCTTTTATCTGCCTGTGGCACTCTCACTGCTGAGTCAGTCAGATACACAGTTAACGTACCAGCACGTGCAACCCTGCATTGGGTCACAATTCCCATCCCCGTCGCAGGGTGCAGGGCACCGTCCCAGGGCAGTGCCATTCATCCTGTCATTACACTCCTGGGTTATCCAGTGGTTTTTCTTTAGGAAATAGCAAAACTTAGTCACACAGAAATACTCTCATCCACCTTCAGAAGCAGTTAGACTGCAAAAGGAGATGACCCTGAGTGTAGAGACACTGTTTTGTAAAGCCTGTCTTCATAAAGCTGTGACAGGGAAGACAGCAGCTCAGGAATCTGTGCACACACTACATCCTCAGAGGTCTTTGATGAAATGCAACTGATGAGGACCTACCCTGTGTTCTGGCTTGCCAACGTTAAATGGAGTCCAGATGAGATGCATGGGGTGGTTTGCTCAACTTGGAGCACATTGCTTGTAGACATTGCAGATGTGGTGCTTTACCAGAGTTGTATCATCTCTTAACCAGGAGAGACTATCTTCATTTAAATTAAAAAAAAAAAAAAAAAAGGGAAAATTCTGGCATGGTTATCTGACTCATGGTGCTCTGGAGACACTGGGGCCATATCGCCATATGTTTTAAGATGCAGAAGCAAAACACTGCTTGCACATCATCTAAAGAAAGGCAGCCTGGCAGCAGAGGAAAGGCAGTGCTGCAACCCTGACGGCTGGGATTAGGCTTCCCGATAGACTCAGAATAGACTTTGCTGCTGACTTAACTAGTAACACATGACAGAGCATGAATTTTCATGGAATAGCTGCTCAGAAAATGAGTAGGAAGTGGCTCAAAGCAAAGTCAGGGAGACAGCTATTTGCAGGGATTGCCTTCTGACAGCATTGTCTAGTGAACCCAGCCAAAGGACTTAACATGAGTGAAAAAAAGCGTCAAAGTCCTGGCTCCAAAGTGCAGTTTCTGTGTAGTCCCGCTTGCTAGGCACACTTGGTCCCAGCTTCCGCTGGAATAAAAGGTGAGTCAAAGGAAAATGGTGTCCAGAAGTTCAGAGCAACCCAGACAGCCCTAACCACATGACAAGCCCAGAGGGAAGTTTTAAACCACCCACACAACAGCTTGCACAGCTTGCCAAAAAGTCAGATCCTTCGGCTGGGGGAAAAATAGCTTGCATCTGGATTCTGTGTTTGAAGCCCATGGTAGAGGAAGAAGAGAATGAGGAGGAGGAGTGGGAAATGTGTTCTGCACAGACCAGATTGCAGTTTGATTTGAAGCATAAAAGGAAGGAGTTTATTATTCTAATAGTAATAAGTCATTTCTCCCTATAAGCGTAGTACAACCTTCTACGAGTGGCAGATCAGCCAAGAACAGAATTAGGGCCATTCCTACCATGGTTTCAGTCCAGCTTGCCTTTGTTTATTTTAAAAATAAAACACAGCTCAGTGTTTATTTGAATGGGTAGAGAATAGAAGGAGAAGTTCATCAGCTCCTAATCGTGTGGGCTAAAAGTGAATCCTTGGCAGCTGAACCCACCATAAAGGGGCTGGCTGTGAAACAAGCTAGTGTGCTTAGGTTAATGGTCAGGTATCTATGTTTTGGAAAGCCAATAATAAGGAATAATAAGGTATTGACTTTTGAGCCAGAGGACCAAAGTGATGCTCATGTTTGAGGCACTAACATAGTGCATGATCCTGAGTAAATCATGACTCTCAATCTTGTTTTCTTCTATATGGTGGCAGCTGAGAGACAGTGATGCTTGTCTTTGAACACTCTTGAGGACAAAGTATGCACATTGCTGACTCTAGCTGTAGTTTGGCCACAGGGGCTAAATCTGGACTAGAAAATCAAACGTTATCAAGCCTTGGTCTGAGCACTGCGACTTGGTTGTTTGTGCCATTAATTTGTTCTCATTGTCTCTGGTAAATTTTTGGCCTAGAACAAAAGTGCTGTTAACACCTCCAGCCATGGTCAAGGAGTTATCCCAGGCCAGGGACAGCTCCCCATAGGCATTTTGGATATGTCACCCTGTTTGGTACACTTAGGGAGGTGGAACTTGGAGCAAAGGTACAGCCACGCTGCCCCAGTTGGTCTCAATGGTGGCGAATGGGCCCTGGCACTGGTTAGTTATTAGAACCGATGTAGTCAAAATGTCCATAGAGTGGTTAGAAAGATGTGACCAAGGGTTATTTGCTAGTGGGTTGAGCTGCTGGATGCCTGAGGTTGTGAGGTTGTGGCTGCTAGGTCTGGAGAGCCTTGGGCCTGCTGGCATATGGACCTGCAGCAGGAATTTTATTCCAAGAGCTGGTCTATGTTGTTTTTTGTGTATTGGTAATGTGGCATATAGGCTGGCACATGTGTAGGCTTGGTGGCATAGTCAGAGCTTGTGGGGATGCAAGGCAAAATGTGATTTTTCACCCCTTTCTTGGTACCTGTCCCATGCTCACGTAAGACAAAACAGAGCCAGGGCTTTGGGGACCAGATGACAGTGCTGCAGGAGAAAGATGCATGGTGGAGCAGAGGATGAGGTGTTCTGCTTGTGGCTTCATCATCAGGTCCCTCTGACCTCAGGCAAATTGCTTAACCTCATTGCTTCCATTTCCCTTGCTGCCACATGGGGATAATAATACCATCACAGGATGGTTGTGAGCATTAATTAGCATATGTAGAGCACTTTGAAGATGAAAAGCTTTTAATGACTGCTGGGGATTATTAAAGTCGTTCACGTTCAGTAAGTGTTATTAAAAAGCAACCAAATCTGAATGCTCTGCACTGAACCTCATCAGATCCCGGGGCTTGAATACTGGTGGAAGGAGGCCTATACCACACGATGTAATTCCTCAGTAAATTGCCCAGGGACTGAATTTATCACTGGAAACCGCAATTCTGAGAGCTAGCTAGAAGAACCGAGTGTCGTCTGCTGTGACTCACTCCACCTTCCCAAAGGGGAAAAAAAGGCAGTGGCATGGTTCTAATTGGGTTCACTTTTGATCTGAGTGGTACATGCTTTCTAACACTCCTGAACTCATTGAGTAGATCGGGGATTATCTGGGAGTTGTTTAAAGTAGGAGCATCTGCTTCTCTTGGAGACAACCAAGATGTACTTGGATGCTACACAACTGAGGTGTAGGAACTCGTTCAGGGTTGCGTAGATGAGGAAGGTGTACTGTGGGTAAGTTTCTTGGAGTTGTCTAGCATGAGTGAAATCCTGTGAGAGGCCAAGAAAAAAACAGGCAGAGAGATTTCATTTAAATATGTGGTAAAATACTGAAACACAGACAAACATATGTTAATCGAATGGGCAAGAAGAAAAAAAAATAATCATTTCAATCTTCTGACGCTTGCCTTTACAGATGAAATGGAATATCTGAAAGGCTGTCTTTTGCTTTTGATCTTTCCCTTTTACTTGGAAATACTGCTGTGCATGAGAAATGATGCTTCAGTTGTACGGGCTGGTATTGGAGAACGTGTAGGTCTGAGCTCTGTGGATTTGCAGAGTGATTACAATGCGTAACTCATCTCTGCCTCAGTTTCCTCCTCTGCCTAATGAATTTAGAGCACATCAGGCTTGCACTGCTCTTGACTTTCTGCTGTGTCCAAGTGCTTCCATGCATTTCTGGGTGATGCCAAGAATAACTTCTCTCTTCTACATGCTTAATTACTAAGGACAAGATGTTGACATCCCAACGTGACTCAAGATAGCACCCGGATTTAATTCCACTAAGACTATAGTCAGCAGCTTTCCTCACAGGTTATCAGGGAGAAGAATTTGCTGGCAGTTTGGCTGATTGTTTGTTATGGGTTTTCTTAATGTCAGATGCGATTGAATTATTATTATTACTATTGCTACTATTATTGTTATTATCAATATTATTATTACTAAAATTGCTATTATTGTTATTAATAACATTGATATTATTATTGCTGTAGTTATTAAAGCAAAGTTGTTAAGTCTTCTAACTAACAAAACCATTTTGTTGATCACAAAACAGAAAGATTTAGCAGTGCTTGCATGTGGACTTCACAGACCTCTTTCATGAAATCAGTTCATTTTATGCAGTTGTATTAATTTCTCTTTATAGCTAATAGTAATAAATAATTGTAATAATTGCAGTGATTTTTTTTTTTCCACATCTGTTTTTCACACTGGATCTCATGGCTTTTCATGTGGCTCTAGAAGAGATTGATACTAACATCCATACCACAGGGATGCTAACACACAGAACAGAGTTCATCACCAGTGCCCAGCCTGGCAGTAACATCGATACACAAATAAGCCTCAGTGCTTCAGTTTTGCTATAAAACAAATTAAACATATTCTGTGTATCTCCAGGGTTCACAGACATCTAAAGCAGGGGAGTGCCCTACTCCATTTTGTTACACTCAGAAAATACTACCAAATACCCTAGTTCAAACCACCACTTAGAAAACTACACTGCAGTTTAATCAGTAATTCAAGTTTTCACGCGCCAGCATTGCTGCCCTAAGTAGCAGATGTATAAACATCCCTCAAACTGAAAATTCTCCCAGAAATTTGCCCTTAGTCAAGAAAAGATCTGACCAAGTTTAATAATGTTAGAGGAGTGGACAGGAGACATCCCAGAGGGAATCCTGAAAATCAGGTGTTTTTCTCAGCTTTAAAGTGAAAATGGCACAGGGTTGCTGTCGTGCTGTTGTGTGGAATTGTAATATGGCTCTTTGGAAGGGCTTTTTCAATATCTGTGGACAAACACATGTCCACAGATGTATTTTAATGGGTAGGTCTTTTAAATTCAGTATGGTTCACCAAGGTTCTCCTTGGCCCAGATTCATCCCATCCCTCTGGAACAGCCCATTTTCCCACCAAATCGCTCCTTGAAAATCTTTATTTTTCTTCACTGATGATGTAGGAACCCCTGGGATTATACCTCCAACATAGACATCACAGTAAAATGCCAACTGTGTTGTGGGATCCCACTGAAGCCAGCAGCTTCACATTTGTGGGAAATGGATTTAAGACATGTTGGGCTGTCATCAAGGGCTTGGTTCCCATCCTTGGTTCTCAACATGGTGGGAACCACCCCACTTCTTGAACAAGACAGTGCCGAACTGCCCTTTCAAGTCTGTCAATGCCATGCCTGGACTACTGAGGGACAGCTCCCTCTGGACATTTAATCTGATGGCAAGATTGTTCTCAGCCCTGGTGACAATGGAAAATCAAGGCTAGTCTGCCAGCTGCTCGCATCTGCCTTCATGATGGGGCAAGGATGACAACTTTCAGCTGACTGTGAGTACAGCCCTTTGGAGAGGAGGCTTGAAAATTGTGATGGTGTGGATGGTGCCTCTCCCTGTGCATGTCTCTTGCTTTTCTGAGTCCTCAGAGGAGTGTGGAGGAGGGCAGGACTCAGGCTGCAGCTCTCAACAAGAGATGGGCTGTTGCTTCTCCTTCTGCAGTCACACAGTATCTGAAAGCCCACTCTTCTTTTTGGCAGCAACCAAGGTACTTTCTGCCACCTTCAGAGACTATGACACAGAGTCTGTGGGAGCTTAGCTGTCTCCTTCTCTTTTTTTCATCCTTTTGGCAATTTCTTTTTTTTTCATTCTCCCATCCCACCTGAAGGTGACTTCTGAAAGGTTCCTCCCTCAGAAGCTTAGTGCTTGCCCATGAGACGGAGATAGATTACGTTGAGGGCTGCTATTTTCAGCAGTTGAGTTGCAGAGTGGTAAAAAGCTGCCAGAGAAAACGGAGGTAGGCTGGTGTTAAAATGAAAGGGCTTGATTCTGAACTCTTGCTGGCTTTACACTGCTGTAACACAACTCACTTGAATGGAGTGTTTTTCCTGATTCATAATGATGTCAGTGAGAAGAGAAACCTAACGGACTCTAATTTAATCCCAGGCTTTGGCAAGAAACTTCATCTCCCTTTAATGAGCGGAGGTCCTTTTCATTAGACTCTCAAATGCCCCGGTGATGGGTGCCAGTATAAAACCCTAGATAGGCAGACGTTTATGTAATGGCAGCAGGCAGTGTGCTTTAGAGAAATGGAAAAGGCATTTTAATCGTGGTATTAGGTTAGATTCCACAAGACAGTATGGAAGGCATCAAGATGTGAATGCCATAACAATCTGGAGTGTGTTACCACTGCATTGATCTAATATTGTGATGTAGTAATAGTAATTTCAGGGATATCTTGCAAAAATGCACTCTGAGTTACAATGGAAAAAACAGAGGGGAGGAGGGAGGGGGGAAGAAAGGGAAAAGTTAAAGCCTGCTCAGCTGCTAACATGGGAGCAGCTTTGTATCCACCGCTCCTAGCTCGAATCTGCTGTTAAGCAAGAGCAATGCCCAAGGTTTCCCTGGAGAAGTCAAGGCTTTAGAAAAGAAGAGCTGAGTCACCCTTTCAAGTTATTAATTTAAACACAAAACAGTTGAGTGTCCATTATCAAGGCATCTCTGGGCCCTGCGGCCCATTTAAAAACAAACTCATGGATGTTACCCACAGAGCAGTGGAGAAACGTGACTTGGGCAGAGACAGAAAAAGCCAACGGAAAGCCCCCACTCCCAGTTCATTTCTGAGCAGCAGGAGATTTGGTGATCGTAGAGGGGTTAATGAAAGACGCTGTCTGCACTCAGCTCTTACCTTGGGAGTCTATCGGACCTGAGTCTGCTCCAGCCAGCACTGATCTACATAGAGGTGGAAACATTTCACCAACACCAGGCTTGATATTGCCAATGGACCTTTGAAACATGCCTGGCTGTGTACTTTGGAAGGGTTGTTCCCAGACATGATGCCTGCATCCATAATAAACTTTATCTCCCAATGCATTATGCATACATCTGCCACATTGCTCTGGAGAGCCAGTACCATGCACCATGGCAGCCTGAAGGCAACTTGAGTTTTGATTGCACATTGATCCCATTTGCCTTTGTAACAGAAAACATTGTGTCATTTTGGGGTAAAACTGTTCATAAGTCTGCCTGATACCATCATTGCAAGGGCAGCTGGGAGAAATGGAGCTTGCACGAGGATTGCAAAACGCATTCGCTTAGCTCTACAGGTATCCCAAAGCTGGCCATGCAGGAATGGAGTATCCACAGAAGGGTAACAAGGCCTTGGGACATCCCTTGCTCTAATGCAAACATACCTGATGAGATCACAGAGCTCGTACAAGACAAGGCTGCTTATGGAGTAGGCGATGTGACTTGCTGTAATGTTATAGGAGCATTGCTTGGATTTACAGCTCAAGTAGACACAAGCTGGTGAAGTCTTTCATGCTGGTAGGATCCTTGGACAGATTGTCCTGCTCTTTGCCCACTGATGTTTTCCAGAATGGCCACGAAGCATTTCCATTCTGATCCAGGGAGGCTAATAGGATGTTAGGTACCCATGCCAAATTATTTACACCCTTTACAGTATCAGAGCCTGCATGATCCTGAGTGGGAAAGGAAGGGCTTTGCACTTGCCATTAACTTCACAACATCCGTATTCTTTTCTGAAGTGATTTGGTTTTAATATCTCTCATACTTTCATGTCCTTGTTACTGAGCAGGCCAAGCAGAGTGGCTGAGTTAAGATTTTTAGAAAGGTGGAGTTCTTTCATTTCCTTTCAATTTCCAGGGAAGAAATAGCCATGCAGCCATTAGTGAAGAGCAGAGGTGGTGTTTAAGAGAGCAGAAGGACTGCATAATTGTTTAGGGAAAGAAACAGGAGTTAGAAACTTAGAGAAGTATGAAAGAACAGTCTGTGAGGCGGAGAGTTTGGCTTCTAAAAAGTTACTTAAAACTAAAGTTAAGCCCTGGCTAAAAATGCTAAATAAAAATATGCTTTCTGACCCACCCTGAGGAGCAAGGCTCAGCTTTGGTTCCATTTCTTATTCTGGCAACTCTGATTTTTGCTATGAGCATCCACTCAGTGAAAAATGGTTGGCTATTAAACCAACCTTCCCCTGTGCTGAGCCGTACAGAAAGAGCTGCAGCAAATGGATCGTACAGGTAATACAGGCAGTAAAATGTACAAAAGACAGTAGATATAATTTTAAATCACATGTTTAGAAAACACAAAAATGGTGAAAATGAGAACAATGGTTGTTTTCCCCCTTAATTTTAAATCATCTGAAAGAGCATGTTTGAAATAACTTAAAAGATAGGAAGTTTCTGTCCCTGCGCCTTGCAGGGTGCGAGCTCTGAAGCGATGTTGCCACCTTGTGGAACAGGCATCAACCCTGTTCATTTAAGGAAGGGGAAGAAAAAAAAAAAAAAAAAAAGAAGAAATTATTACCTTTCACTCCATGTACTTTGTGCCGAATTAGAAAGAAAAGTCTGTGCATTGGGAGGGAGGGGGGTCCTTTCGCAGGATCAGCCCAGGGGCTGAGGATGTGCAGGGAAGAAGCGGTGGTCAGAGCATGCATTCCTCCACTGCTCATTCCCCAAATTATGCATATCGTCTTTGATTTCCTTCTTTTTATTTCCCATCCCCTGCACCCACTGTATGTGTTCTCCTTTCTTTCTGAGGGACTGGTGATTCGCCCATTATCTTGCAAGTAAACCCCATTGTTTTTGTAAAACTCTGTGGATTATTGTCCTGTAAAAAGCAAGAAGATCACCTAGCTTTTTCGCGCTTTAGTCCTGCAGTCTTTGCACAAGCAAAGCTACCACTGACTTAGGGCAGACTTTTGTCTGGTTTCTGAAGCCACACTTCTTCGTAAGATTCATAAAAGAAACCTTCAAAACCTGTGGGTACGTGCCCAGCTTGTGTGGGCCAACGTTTGGGAGAACACACATTACTTTTATGCTCAGGAAATCAAAACTGGGCACAGGGAAACGATCACTTTAGCTTTCAAAAAGAGTGAGTGCCTGACCTGGAATTTGCAGTATTTAGTTTCAGCTTGGAACTACATGACGGAGAGATTTGACTGCCTTCGGCAGGAGGATGCAAACGGGTATTGCCCGGCATGGCTGCTGCATCGTGCACGCTGGCCGAAGAGCAAAATCCAGACTCCTGACATGTTTTCCCTCTTTCTTTCTCTTAATAGTAGCCAGAGTTAACCTGCAGAGTGGGGAATTTAAGGGTTCAGAAAAGGTTCATGGCTTGGGGAGATTATCTGACCTTTTTTCTGGTAAGTTTTAGCTTTCCTGAGCTCCTCCATCTCACCAGGGCATTAGATTTTGTACCTACCAGTGGGCCCTAAACGCTGATAAATTATTATTATCAGGGATTCTCAAAGCATTTTTTTTTTTAAATAAACAGAATTTGTCTCTGACAAAAAGTAACTTTTTGTTTAAAACCTGTATTAATTAAAAAAATGGGAGTTTGGGATTTCAACATATGCTCAAATGCTAGGATTTCCCTGCATTTCATTATTACTTTTTTTCTTCTGTTTTCTCCTGTCTTTGCTACCATTTGCAGTGTTGAAAAAAAGTAAAATAAAGCAGAAAATAAAATATTAAGATAAAATAAAACAACATGAAAATAAGAAACATTTAAAATTAAACCCCAAGACTTAAGGGGGATACAAGAGTGTAGAGAGAGGAAAAAAAAGAAGCATCAATAGAAGCATGTAAAGTTTTAACTCTTCCCTTAAAATAAAAAGAAAAAATATTCAAGGGTGGTTGTTGGTTTTTTTTTTGTTTTGGTTTGGTTTGGGTTTTTTTTGTTTTTAATGAAAACTCTTCACTGTTCCTGTTTCTGGTCAGCACTATTTATAAGCGATCGCCGCTGAATCGTTCACCCTCTGGCAATGTCGGCATCCGACCGGCGGTGGGTAAACAGCAACTCCCGTCTTACAATGTGAGTAACAAACTTCCATTTACAAAATATGTTTACCCCACTGTATGCTTGGGCATGAATGCTACCTTCTTTTTTTTGTCTCCAGGTCTGTATTTCCCTCCAAAGAATCCTGGAGAGCCCTACGAGCTCCAGCACTTCCCAGCGTACGTGCACGCACACACACACACACGCACACACAAATGTGCACGGCTTCAGCACGGAGCCTCCCACCTCCCCGCCGGGACATTGCTTAGCAAGTTATAAAACCAAACCCATCCCAAGGAAGAAGCTTTGGGCAGCGTGGAATTCCTGCTTCATGCTGCCCACGGCTCTGAGGCTTCAGCATCAAAGGAACAAGGGGGAAAACTGGTGTTTTGGGTTTATTAAAAAAAAAAAAAAAACAAACAAAATGACTAAACTGTTGAACACTGAGGTTTGGGCCACCCTAGTAAGTTAAAGGCACTGCGGGATCCTGAGCCAGCTGATAAAAATGCAATGCCCTGATAAGCTCCTCTTTGGTGGCATCAGGGGATGCTGGGGCCCGAAACTGGAGGTTTTCTGCCTGTGCCCACCCCACCTAGCCCAGCACAGCCCCAAAATCCTCATTCCTGCCTGACACGCTGCCAAACCTATGGCGTATTCCCATCCTAGCAAGTAAACAGGGTGGTAGCCCCGAATGCCCTCACCCCCCCACCCTCCCCCCATTTGCCCACCTTGAAATGCCGTACCTGGTTCCAACAGGATCGAAGCCGCGTTCCTGTCCACGCCAGTTCAGCACTGGGATAAACACATCCCTTGAATAGAGTCAGATTTGTCCAAAAAGGGAAACAGAAGGAACATTGACCTTCAATGCTATATAATTTTTATGCGTCCCTCTCTTTTAGATCATAGGGAAATGAATTTATCTCCAGAGTCTCCCTTGAAAGAGATGGATTCAAAGAAAGTTCGACTTGGAGCATAGTTTAATAGTAATGATAATTTCTTGTAAGGTCATATTTTACCTGGAACCAAGTCAATGCCTGTAAAAACACTATAATGAATTGACAAAATAATTCCTGGATTATTTTTTTTCCTGCTGTTTTTCTTGTACAAGGGCAATTTTTGTTTGCAAATGCAGATGCAACTCTTGGTAACTCACATGCTGAAGCAATGAAGGGCACAGTAGGCAGTTTCATGGTCAGTGACATACTTTTATTTTAAAATCATGCTGGACAGCTAAGAAAAACACACAAAGTTTCCAGATCAGTGTAAAAAAAAAGCTTGTGGTCAGCTAAGTGAGCCTGAAAAGCAAAGTCCTACCTTGAGCAGGTGCAATAGGGTGCAAAGGGGTGACTGGTTTTACCACCCCAAGTCTGTGGTGCTACTGGGAGCTGCATTAAACTCCCCCAACAGCCGTGTCAGTGTTAATGACCTGGGGCTCGAACAGTGATTTCTGAGGTTTCTCGAGTTTTCCCTTTTTCCCTTCCATCCCAGCCCCATCCTTCCTCTGAAAACGTGACAATCCTTTTCTGACCAAATGACTGAAAATGCTGGAGTTTGGACTATCAGGTTTTTCCTTTGGACCAGTGAAGTGTAAGGAAAAAAAAACCCAAAACACGTACTACTAGATGAGGAAAATTTCAATCATCAAAATGAAATAAAACAGAAGCTGGGCAAAGCTGTTTTTAATGAAGACCATTACAGGGAGAGGTGGTGTTTTCCTTCCCTCTGTGTGTGTGTGTGTGCACATCAAACCCTTTTATATCCGGTCACAATCAGGGAGCTGAAAAATCTGTCTTTAATTGCAGATGTTGTAAAAATAATCACATAGGAGACTAAACTAGCATTAAAAATGTAGATTCTTGACTTGTTGCCTTGGCGTGGAACATCTTTCTATTGAATTGCTTATAAAGCAGTAAACTATGAGTCAAAATTTCTTCAAGAAGATGTCTTTTCTTGTTATGGTTATTTTACTTCAGAGGGTGTTTCCTGGCTTCGCCAGCAAAAGGAGATGATGGGGAATGTTTGCTCTGTCTTAAAAGCCGGCTTTGTTTTTAATTATCCTTGCTGCAGAATACAGTGAGATCTTTCTGCTTCCATTTTTTTTTAGCTCAGATAAAATTCTCAGCATTTCAGCATTTTTTTTTCTCCTCCGCAGCTTTTTCCCATTTCAACTGTTATTTATTACTTCTTTACTACCTTTCACGCAGTTAAATGAAAATCTCGACGCTTAATGGTGAAAACACCCCAAAGGAATTTAATTTCATTTTAAGGGTAACGTCGCCCTCATGAACAATCTACCTCCAAACAATGAGAAATTGTTTCTCCAATCCCACCTACCCTCCTCCTCCTCCTTCCTTGACTCTTCTGTTCAGTTGCGATCCCGCTAGGGGAAAAGGGGTATTTTGTTAGTTTGAAATCAGATTGCTGTTGCCTTTTTAGTACCTTTATAAATCCAGGAACATTAGCTGAAATGAAGTCTAGTGCAAAATGTTTCCTTTCTATGGGACCTAACACATTGAAGGGTGCCAGTAGGTGGTCACTGTTCATAGACTTTAAAATGCAGATTAAGCCCAGATGAACTGTGCCAAACCTTTTTCAACCCTGTTGAAGTCCAAAATAAATTCACACCTCCTCATTTCTGTCCTATTAATCAATCAATTCAAGAAACTGCAGTCTGTGGTGGGTATCAGTCAGAGACTTGTCTGTTCACTTGGGCTGATGCACAGAATAAATGTTTTCATATATTTTAAAATTAATTTTATTTCCTGTGTCTATATTTTTAATTTTGTTTTCTTTTGCAAGAATGCAACTGTGACTACCTGTTGTCAGGAAGACCATAAATTTCAAAGTTAAAATAACATTATATTCCAGTATTTGTTTTTCAGGGGAAAAAATCAAAATAGCAATCTAAAAAAAATAAAGAGGAAACTGTGAACCCTGTTTAGTATAAATGTACAATAATAAGATTTATTTTTACTTTGGCTGTTTGAAACTTCTCTAAGTTTATGCCAACAAACATAACTAGAGTCCTAGAATGATCATAATCCATCCCCACCAAGTACAAAGAGGGTTTTCTCTTTCATGGAGACTTGACTTTCCAAAGTTAAATTGTTATACAGGGCACGGGCAGCATTAGCTAATATTAATGACTTCTAATTCTCTGCACTTTCAATATTCAGGTTTCCAACAGCTTTGCAAAGAGCAATTAGATAAGCATCCCAGGAGCCCCATGGAGAAGGTACGAAATGTTCTCTTCATTTTGTACCCTGAAACTAAGGCACAGAGAAATTTAAACAAAATCTGATGTCAAGGGAGTGGCAAAACAAGGAACAAGATTCAGAGGGCTGCCTCTTTTAACCTCGTGACAAAATTCCTTCTCCATAAAATAATGATAATGACTGCCTTTGTACCTGGGAGTCCAGGCAGGATGGCAAAGGAGCACCTCCTAAGCTGGTACATTCTTTGGTTTGACAAAGTACGAGAGGTCCGCATGGGAAAGGTCAGCATTGCTATTTTGTGCCTGTCAGACATCAGTCTCTTGTGCCCCAAATGAAGCAAAATTAATCACCACTCATCTCCCTCAAAAAGACAATGCAAATGAAGAAACTAAATCAATACCATTCCATTCAAGATATTGCCAAACATAGATATATACAATTGTGTAAACATCCTTCTGCCTTTTTTTAATTTCTTAAGAATTCCTAATATGCATTTTATCTGGCATGACATCTACATGATGTAGCATAGACGTGACTTACAGAGAACTAACCATGATGACTCAGATGCCATTCCTAAGTGGTATAAGTTAATTTATACTCCATTATTTTATATAACTCAGATAATACTTTTCTATATGTGCCCAATCTTTTTTTTATGGGCTCTGCATTTCATTTGTCACTTTATGAATACATTTCCGTTTTGATGACGTTGGATAAACCATTACTTGATCACCTCAATCTTTTCCTAGATCATCTGCAAATAAGCTGAACAGCACAAGTCTTAACTCATCTCTCTGTGGGGTATCATTATTAAAGCCAGCCATTTATTTCAGTCCTTAGCTTGTTTCCAACCTTTCAACCATTAATCCATGTCAAGATACTTCCTCTTGCATCATGAAAAGTTAATTTCTCAAAAATAATTTGCTGTGGGATTTTGTTGACAGCTTTTGAAAAGTCGAAGTAGTCCAATTGGATTCCCATACTCTACATCCCCTTTTAGTCCTTCAAAGGTTTCTAATAAATTTATGGCTCCTGGCTTTTAAGAAATGTGCTGCTTTCTTCCTTATATCAGATCTATCTCTGTCTACTAATTCTACTATTTAATACAACGTCTACCAGTGTGCATTAAAGAGAAGTTAGAATATTATCTGGCATTCCCAAGATGATGTTTGGAGCTTTAAAGAAAAAGATGACTATAGTTGCCATCTTCTTCTCATCTAGTACAGGGTCCTATATAAGTGATGGGTCCCATACCACAATTAGTAGGTTTTCTGCTTTGTGGGTGAGTTTCTTCAGAACTTGTGAGTGAATGACATCTGATCTTGGCCGTTTCTTACTGTTAAATTTTATTGGCTTGTTCTAAAATTTCTGCTAATAACACTTCATTTTGACACAGTTCTTGAGCTTAATTCACCACAGAGGAAAGTTCTGTTGCAAGAACCTCGCAGCGCTTCTCAAAAAAATGTATTTAGCTTTTCTGCGGTGGTCTTATCTTGCCTAAGAACTGGTTTTCCTTTGAATCAATGGTTACTTCTTTGGGGTCTCTGACAGGCTAGGTTTCAAAGAAAAGTATTTGAAAATCTTTTATTAAGGTATTTTTAATGGTTTTGGCATGGAGTTCCTCAAATTATTTCTTGACCTGCTTTATTAATGTTTCATATTTAACCTAATGCAGTAGGCTCTTCTCTTTTTCCTTCCTTTATAAAAAACTTCTGATCTTTTAAAAGGGTATAAAATCGAGGGAAATTTTAGGGCGAATTTTAGTTGATCAATATTATAAATCATCATAGTATCTCATCTTTAAAAGTCTCCATAGCAACTACAGTCATTTGATCCTTTTAGCTGTGCCTTTCTATTTCTTAAAAAAACCTGACCTCCTCATTTTCAAGTGCTTCCATTCTTAAAGTTAAATATTACAGTGGTAGTACCTTTTTCCTTGCTTTTTTGCATCATGGATGCTGTGTCCTGCTGAGACTTAAACAAACCTATTCAGTCCTTCCTGTTAGCCCCACTCTTTTCATAGCAGTTCTCCAGAAATTTTTTAAATGCAACATTATTCATCATTCTTTAGGACAGAAAGGAAATGTTCATAATAGAGATGATTATTAGAGTGTCTATTTGGAAAAAAAACCCAAAACAAAACAACAAAAAAACCCACCAAAAAACCAACAAAAAACCAACCAAACAAACAAACAAAAACAAAAACAAACAAAAATACAAACAAAAAAAAACCAAAGAAAATTTTTAAAAATAAAGTAATAGTTTGAAAAATACTTGATTTTTCTTTCTTTGGAGAAGAATAAGGAAAAAAAAGCAAAGTATTCAAATAAGAAAACTCTCTCTTATTTTTCTCTGTTGAAATGAAAGACAGCTTTCCCATTCCCTAGCACATGAATAGAATAAGACTTTAGAACAGGATCATTTACTTTGCCTTTGAAAATCTAGTTATCAAGACTTGAATTATGTCCTAAAACCACCAAAAGTTAGCGCCACTTAGCTCTCCTGAAGCATGTCAGGAATTCGGGATGTTAGGACCACTCACACAGTTTGGAAATGACAAAGCACAGCCTTCCGTAAGACATTTTTATAAATATGCAGTAGCTTATCAAAATCCCAAATCCCTACAAAGCTTTAGAAGAAGATGTAAATGGCTAATTAAGAATCCCCAGGAGCAGCAATTAATTGTTTAATGAGGCTAGATCTGGCTGAAACGAGCTAGTTTACCACAGTGTGTTTTAGCTACCTTTTGCATATGACCACAAAAGGTTTAGCATGGTGACCTTATTGCCACAGCAAGAGCTGAGCTTGGTTAAGCATGTTAAATAATCACGCTTACCAGCTTCATTTGACCCCAGGGGAGAAAACTTCTCTCTAAGATCTCCTGGAAATGTTAGCCTAAATTGTTGATAAGTCTTCCCCCTTCAAATGAAAAGCTGCATGGTTGCAACGTAGCAGCAGGAAATTATGTTATGCAAAATGAACGTGCAAAAGAAGTAACCTCCAGAGAAAATAAAGGAAAGAAGTAACCTCCAGAGAAAATAGAGGCTTGGGAGATGAAAAAATGTTTAGTGGAAGATGGCAGCTAATACACTAAGTACAGAGTTGGGACTTTCTTAGCTTTGAGCTTGTATAGCTAAAGCACAGAGATTTCACTGTGGATGCTCAGTGCTTCATTCCTCATCATTCATCTTGGAAAGGCCATCCATACCACACATTCACCTATGCATTATAAAGCCACTGGAGGTAGACAGTTACAAATATAAAACTTGTAATATGATCTAACAGGTGAGAGTTGAAGGACTGCTGCTTTGTTGACTGTACAGTTAATGGAAGAGGTTGATGAAACTTGGGACTAACAAGATCTGAGCTGTGCATTGCAGGACATAGGTGTCCAGCTTGTGGCAAATCTAAGACAATATGTAGAAACCTCTATGGAAAAGGAATGACTAATCATGGGTGACGTATGTGGCTACAACATGGCTCTGATGTCCTCAGCTGCTGGGATGTAGAGATGCATAGAAATCTACAGTGGCCTTCAGAGAATCAGGGCGGGCTCCTTGACCAGATATTTGTGCAGATGCAAGCTCAGGTGGAGAAGATGGAAATTTGGACAGGAAAAGTCAAGGGGAGATAACTGAGTACCAAAAAAGGAACTGTTGGGCCAAGAAGGGGTTCTGCAGTGAGGTACCTAAAGGACTAGTAAACATTTCCTGATGGCCTGTATATAGATGAGAGGAGAATGCCACAGCTGGTCACTGATAGAAACTGAAAAAGAATCATGAGCGCAGAGGCAGATATTAACCAAAAATCAGCAGAAAATAGGTGACTGTACAAAACACATCTGGTAATATGAGCTCTGCTGGAAGCTGCAGACTTTCCATTGGAGAAGGAAGGAGAAAGGAAGACCAACACTGTTAGCCATTCGTGGGATGACTGAGGACCATCAGCTACAGCTCCTCTCTGTTGTAGCGAAGAGGGGAGATGTGATCTGAAGATGTATTTTGAAACTGTTGCCAGTAGCAGGGAAGGAAATATAAAGTTCACTGCTTTATAAACCTGCTGCTGGGCTTCAGCTGGGAAGGTGTACTGCTCTGCTCACATATGGAAGGAAATAAGGTTTTTGTTTTATAATCTGTGCTCTTGTACTTGTGGGGTCCCTTTGGCTGTGCAGTGCTGAAGGTGAAGGTGAAACCAATGGGTTAGCTTCCAAAACCAATCTTGCATGCCAGGAGTGTAAGTGAGGAAACTCTCACATAGGAAGTTCAGTCACAAACTTGCTGCTATTAGTTATTGCAGAGAGCCACTGACTTCAGTAGTGTGCCATCAATATCTGCTAATGAAGTGTCTGACCTCTGGTTTCACT
This sequence comes from Aramus guarauna, assembly GCA_013400195.1. NCBI lineage: Eukaryota > Metazoa > Chordata > Aves > Gruiformes > Aramidae > Aramus > Aramus guarauna. The sequence continues at coordinate 205,982 of VXBL01004883.1, read as the reverse complement.
GAGAAATTCTTTGAGCTGTATGTTGAAATGGTCAGGCAAAAAACACAGGAAAGAAACTGAAAGTTTACTTGGGGGCAATAGTCCCAGCAACCCAGCGACTTCCTACTCGGTGGTAATCATCAGTAACAGCTTATTCTGTGGATATGTGTGAGGGAAATGTAGTTGTTGCAGTATGTTATCAGCAAGGGCTGCTTCAGACATGCTTGTGGTTGGGCTAGGGGACTGATGCTAATAATTCAAGTTATCCCTATTTAAGCTTTAAAAGGCTTCTATTGTGGTAAAATTGAAAGCTTCAGGAAATGTTTGCACAAACTCAGCAAGAAAGCAAGTTATCACTAGTTTCAGCTCTCTGTATAGCTTACGTGCTAAAAATGTCTAATGTTGGGAGATATATGGGGCTCTTACTCAAAGACACTTATCTGTAACACAATTCTTATCTTACTGGCAACCAAGGAAGCTTTGTCACTGATTTGAGTGGTAGAATAATCTAAACTGTCCAAATAATTTACTTCAAACTTAAAGTCTGTGGGGTCTCAGGTCTCATCTGCTGGTTATCTATTGGTACCGAATTGCCACCGTCCCCCATTATCCCCCAAGTGGCAGCTTACAGCCCTCAGTGCATTTTTTTTAATTTAATTTTTTTTTAATCACACTTATAAAGAAGGACAGTGCTATTATCCCCCTTTCTCAGGTGGAATATTAAGCTGAGAGAGCCAAAAGTATCTTAGGAACCTCAAAGCTATATTAGGAACCTCATGCTGGCTGGGTGGAGAGAAGAGGAATATAAACAAACAAACAAAACCCTTGTGTAAGTCCTTGTGGAAATTTCCTACAAAACAGAGCAGCAATGAATTGAGAATAGCCCTATATCTCTAAGAGCTGTGATCCCTAAATCCCCTCATGCAAGATGTCCATCCAAGTGAATTGTTCAAGTCTGTGGCCAAGTAGACTTGAATCTGCATTATCAGACTCTATGTGACCCCAATACCTCTTCTTCTGAGAGAACAAAGCAATGACAAAGACAGTAATAACATGAAGGACTTGGAGGGAGGAATTAATGTTTTGTGAAGTAAATTGAGCGTCTGAATATTAGAAACATTTATGGTCCCTCATCGTAAGGCAATCTCCCCACCTTTAGCTTAGTCCTCTTTGGAACCACATGAAAGACCACATGAGACCGTGAAGAACTAAACCCCACAGTTAGTCAAAGAAAAGGGACAGAGCAAACAAGACCTCAGTCTGGTCAGCTCCCAGCAACTAAACTGTCAGCTTTTGGCTTTAAAATGATATTTTTTTCTCTATGGAAAAAAAGCATGTGTAATTTTTATATATCTACAGATATGCATCTTAATACTGCACATAACCTTAAGATAGAATTATACCTTGTCCACAAAATTTGACTGGATGGATTACAAATGCGCCTTGCAATTTGTTAAATGCTAAGAGGTTTTTGAAGCAATTATGTAGTCCCAATGGGTTTAATTATTACTAATTTTTACAAGATATTTCCAAAGCAAGTGGCATCTTTTGGGGATGCTAGAGGACTGGAAGATGCCTGGACTAAAATCACCCCTCTAGTCCCAGGACTGGCCCAAGGCTTCTCATCTCAGGGATGAAAAGAGGCAACATCCCAACCTAAAACTGTTATGCTATGTTTCCTTGTGGGTCTGTCAGCAAATTATCTGATTTGCAGCAACTGAACCCCTTAGTTGTGACCATCTCATCCATTTGAACATATTCCTCCATCACACTATGACCACCAAACTTCTGAACAATTTGCCAGATCTGAGATTCCAGATAGAAATTTTACTAAGTTGAACAGTTTTGCACTGGCACATAAAGCAGTAAGAAGACACATAATGTTCATTTTCTTTTCTCACTACCAGTCTTGCCTGGGCATAAAAAGCTCTATAAACAATGATCAGTCTGTGGATTGTCTTAGCTAATGTATCATCATTACTTCAGCCTTAGTCCTCTACCATCAGTGATAAGTAGGTCTCCAGGAAGAAACAAAATAGAGTGCCAGAAATTAAAGCAAAAGATTCTGAAAACCAAAGAAATTTGAGGATCAGTCTTTTAAAAAAAGTCATTGGAAAGAGTAGACAGCTGTAGGGCTCAGCTGGTCACACCTGAATCTCATGAAAGGGATGATGGAAGAGGATACTGGTCAGCTAAAGAATACTTACTAGCTTATTGTAACAGGAAGGAGTACTAAGGGACCAAAACAATGTAAATGCAAACCCATTCCATACGAAGAGGACTAAGGTGAAATCAAGGAGTTACAAGTTTGCAATAAAATTTGATTTTGACAGTAGGCAAGGTCTTGGAGACATTAGTACAGGATGAGATCACAAAACATCTGGAAAAATACGAGCTGATATAAAGGAATTGGGATAGTTTCAGGAACAGAAAAACATGCCTGACAAACCCGATGGAATTTTTGCAGGCAAAATGGAGGGCAGATGAGAAGTGACATGGTGAGTTGTAAGTGCCTTGCATTTCATGAAGGTCCTTAGCACTTTGCAAGCCGGTGGGTATAACTATGTGTGTTGAATGGTGGTGCACATCTTCACTAAATAAATAGAAGTCTTACACAGTGATCAAAAGTAGACCAAAACCACAAAAGTAACAGATTAGTAAAAAAGAGTTGTTTATGGAACAACTTAGTTTGAGTATGCTGCTTCCTTGATCTTGTTCCTGAATAATGTACAGGTAGCAAGGCTAACAGACTAAAACTAGGGACCAATCAGTAGAGACCAAATCATCGATCTTTTCAATTCTATTTTGTACATTCATGCTTTTGAATTAGCTAGTTGCCCTTTCCTTTACATTTTTAACAGGTATAAACATTCTTGTTGTTCAGATCTGGGACAGTCTGTTGCTTTGCGTTGAGGTCTCCAAGTAGCCTGAAAGCTGGGGTTTTTTATTTACACTGCAGGCAGCAGCTAGCTGCTTTGTTGTGGAGAAAGAGCTGCTTAGTTGTGTAGAGACAATAGTTCAGATCCAGGGTCCTGTAGGATGTGGCTGGTAAGGAGCCCAAAATTCAATCTGTGTAGTGCCTGATGAAAAAAATCAGGTACCTGCCTCCAAGAGGTGTACATAAAATAACCATCTGTAAGTACTGCATAACTAATGGAGAGACATAACTATTTCTAAAAACCCACAGAGGACAACCAGTTTTGCTCAAATGTGTATCTCTTCCCCTGCGAGTGTAAAGAAGTGGAAGTAACCTATAGGTGATGATATCTTTGTGGGATCCAGCGCATTCACTGTGTTCTCATGACAAATGCAAAATGAAGAGGAGCCATGTACCCGGATTTTATGTAATAATGACATCAGGTCTGACAGTGCCCCTGGTCCTGGGCTCTACACAGCCTCGAGGATGTTTGGGTCCCCATTTCCCTCAAGGGTTCCCTAATCACAAATACAAGGCTAGGCATAACGCGGTCTCCCATTCCTCCATGAATCTAAACTACTGTCCCTGAATACATCAGTTTCATCATGTTACAAGGAGCAAGACCTGACATTCCTGCTTTTTCTCTAACCACTAGACACTAGGGTGGGGTGGGGGTTTTTTTGGGTTTTTTTTGTTTGGGGTTGGTTTTGGGGTTTTTTTGTTTTGTTTTGTTTTGTTTTTGTGTGTGTGTGTCTGTCTCCTGCTCCACAACTGAGCAGGAAAAAAAAAAAAAAAAAAAAAAAGATTTGTGGTGTCCAGGGGAAAACCTTGTGGAAAATGGGAGTTCACTTTCCCTGGAGACAATATCTTCCAGCTTCTATAGCTTTTAGACTCTTACAAGGAAGGCAGATATTGCCACATCATTGTCCTCACTACCTCTGAGTTTAAGGCCCTCTCTAGAAAACTTAGGTTGAGACAAAGTGGTGTAGGACTAGGAAAGGCTAGAACTCTAGAACTTCGATCACAGCAGACTTTGACTGATACATTCAAGAGTCCAGAAAAATTTCTGATGAAATAAAGGTGCATTTAATGAACTACTGGACCTGTATAATGACCAGTCCAGAAAAATATATGAACTGGTTTGCTGCCTGTGACAAAAGTGGGATTTAAGTGGACTGGATTTTATTCCAGGATGCCTAGCTCTGCCTCTCAGCTAGCCAGCTGGCCCGGGCTCAACCCTGGGTTAATACATCTATAATACCTTCACTTCTGGAACTAGTTCATTTGATTCTTTCCCAGATATCTCCTCTCTGTGCGGCTTTGCATACCACTGGCATGCTTTAAATTGTCATTGATTCTTGTGCTCATTCTCTGTATATAGCATGTGAGTCTGGCACACATTGGTCAGGTTCTAGTAAGACAAAATAAACATAGTGTTCCTGAGGTTCTAATACTAAAAGGGTACTAATACGCAAAGGATGTTAATCAGCCCATGGAGGCACATGGACTGGTTTCTTTTACCTTATCTGTTCATTTTAGTGTCTGTAAAGTCACAAAATCAGCTTTTCCTGTGGTTTTCCAATTACTTCCTTTATTTGTTCAAGGTGGAAATAACACAAAAGAAGACTTAGCTGCAAAGTGAGAGTATTTCTACGCTCAGCACCACACACAGAAAATACAAAGGGCATTTGAAAATTAAATTCTAAAGTTTTCTCTGAAGTAGCCTGAAAGGAATCTTGTGGATCATCAAATCCAGCCACATGCTACTTCAGCCTCCCATGCAACATAATCTGTTCATAAATTTAGTGTGCTCCTTCATAAAAGTGGTTAGGTTTCTTGCCATAACTACTCCTATGGGAAGACTGCTTCAAAACTTCACTCTTCTGACAGTTTGAAACTATCTTCTAATGTCCATCTGAAGTTTATTGATGGCCAGTTAATACCCATTTGTCCTTATGCCAAAATCATCCTGTAGTTTAAATAGTCATATCGTCTTTCAGCTTCTGTTCTGATACTTAAAACAAGCCTCTCCTCTCATGTATAAAGTTCCACATTCCTTAGATGATCCTAGTGCTCTTCTCTGCACCATCCTTATTTCCAGTTCATCTTTCTTTATCACGGGTGACCTGAATTGTGACCACTATTCCAGAAATGAATAGCTTTGCACCTGTACAATTGTAGTCACCAAGCCTACAGTTTCCAATTTGGTTCAACCAAGTGAAGACATGTCAGAAAGATTCTGATTTTAGCCAGGCTGGTTTGTGTAATGAAAACAATTCCCAGTATGTTTCCACAGTGCTTTCAGCTCCATCTAGATGAGAGACAGGCTTAAAAAGCTGTAATAAAAACTACCCTCTTCCATCAAGTTCTCATCAATCTACATTAGGATTTAAGTGTCTTTGATTTGGCTAGAGTGCAAATTGCATGTTTGCATCTGAACTGTTTAAGAGTTACGGCTCAGGAACACAAACAAGTTACCATGCTTTTGCAAGCTACCATGTGCCAGCTGCGCTGCCACAGTTGACTGTATTTGTTGCAAATGTGATATAATGCAATACAGTTTAGCTCGCAGTGAAAGAGGTTGAAGTTATGCTGCGTAAGCTGTTGCATGCTGTGGATGAGGATTGGAAGTCATCTCCACAAAATGACTAACTTTAATAAGCTCCAGACTAAGACACCCAAATTGAGTGCTCATATGTACCCAAGCTTCTGTTACAGTTGATGTGTGTCTGGTCAATTGGGAAGAGATGGAGTAGACAACGTATTCAGCTGGAACCTTGTCTGCTAGTCAGGTGGGCTGTCTTGGTAGTCAATAGAGAGGGTCACTTGCAGATAACATCTTATACCACTTATCTTCAAACACTTGCATTAGAATCTGCCCCATAACTTGGTACAATATAGTAATTCAGATATATGTTCACGTGGTTTTGGTGCAGATGAACCTGATATATGGATCAAGGGTCAGCTGAAGTAATAACATTTTCAAGTACTTTTAATATGTGCTGTGTCTAGGTAGTGGCTACAGGTAAAACACTGTGCTCTTTTCTACTGCTTTTTGAGACCAAGAGATGAAAAGTGCTCTTTGACTGTGGGGTTAGTGATGCAGTGTGCTGGATGGAGACTCTGGAAACTTCGAGGTATCTACATGTAAGTGTCTCAGTTCCAACACTAGTTAGAGGATGCAAAGTTGATGTGGTCAGTATAACCAATGAAGTCCAGTAAGTGCTTCAGCTCATAGTAAATATATACATATTGCGTGATTCAGCTGCCTAGTGCCACTTGAGGTATCCTAAAGTATCTCAATGCCATCTTAAAGTATCTCAGCTGCTGGTCCAGCAGGACCGATGTCCTGTTTAGCAGCCCTTTGTGTTTCTCTTGGCTAGCCAAGACATTTCATGCTGTGAAACGGATCTCCATTACTTATAATGTGATCTTAGAGACCTACTCATAGGTGTTTGTATTTATCTTAACCTCAGAATTATTCTCACCCTGTGGATATCCTCAGTGTTTATCGCAAGCAGGCCTTGCTCTGCTTTTGTGTGAGAGACTGAGACCTACAGTCAACCAGGGGCTTTGGAATAAAACCCAGGAAGGATTGTCTGGGGACAGACCTCTGTGCTTTTCTTCATATCTAGAGGGAGTTTACTCTAGGAATTCCTCTGTCAAGTAGTACTTCCAAGCAAGCCCACATCTCTCATTGCCTTCCACCAAAGGATAGGGGCATAATGATGATTCTTGCCCCTCAGCGCCATTTCCAAGCAGATGCTGTGGGCAAATGTTCTTTTTCTTTACCGTCCTTGCTGTCTTTTGAAAGAATCTTCCAAAGCCTTTAATCCATGTCAAGCCACAGGTCGGAGTTGAGAAATGGTTTATAGCTGCAATATTTTTCCCTGTGTGCTTCAAATTAAGAAAAAAGCAAACTCCAGAAAATGCTCTTCTGCCTTCCCACCCTTTTCTACAAATTCTTTTCTCATTTTCAAAATGGTTTGATTTGATTTCCTTGAAATATTGCAACACCCACAAAAAAATTGCTCCCCAGCTGAGAACTTTTTATATCAAGTTTCAACCTTTCTGCTGTTGCATTTTTAGCCTTTTTTTTTTTTTTCGGGAAAAGTTACAAAACCCTGAAAAGAGGAGGGTTTATAAAGAAAGTGCTGGCAGGGACTTAGCTGTAGCATTTCCAGATGTGCTGTTGCAATTAGGGCTGGGCAAATAGAGTTGGATAAAAACAGAAGTGACCCAAAGTCTTTGTCAAAGCCTTGAACTGAACCTGAAAGTCTTTAGAGGGTTGAAGACATTTGGTTGAGTTTTCCTCTGTGTTTTGGGGGGCATGCTATATCCTATCTTGAGATGGAATTAAACATGAAGAATATTTTTGTGGTGCAGCACAGCATTTCTGTTTCCAGTCACAGGTGAAATGTGAAGTACAGAGACATTCAAAAGCAAGGCCCTTTCTTCCTTCTCCCACATCACCAGAACTGAAATAAGCAGCACCTTGCCTCAAACACCTCCAGACTTTGGAAACCTTGTAGAGCTTTCTAGCTGTGTAATAAGCCAAAACAAAACTCTTGGATTTGCATAATTTGAGAGTTTACATCCAAATTTGACTCTGGATTAAAGCTCTGCAGTCCAAGCTCATCTCACAATAACTGAAAGATCTTATTATGACTTCAGATATGCACAACACACATCCCACCTAAGGCTATAGGAGTCCCAAGTGTGTATCCACAGCAAGGCTGACTGATCTTTATATTTTCCTTGTTTTTTCACTTCCTTGTTTGAGTCTGGAAAGGAAATGGATAGCGGGGAAAAATCAATATCTTCCCAGAAGGTACTCTGGGGTTACTGCAGTTGATTTGCTGTTCTGCAGTGCATATGGACACATGGCAAGGGGATTTGAGAGGTAAGACTCACATGGAGCAGAGCTTGCCTGTGTGCTTTGGGATAGAGGCACTGTCTCTCACATGGGCTTTGCATATCAAGCTTCGCAGGAAGCAAGAAAACCAAACCAATTTGTGTCAGAGGCGATGATAATAGCTGGGGAGAGCCAAGTGATCTTCAAACGTGTAGCTGAAAACCAAGGAGGTTTCTCATACCTGGGTTTGTTTTCCCATGCTGTCACCTTGACTTGAAGTTTGGATCCCCTGCTTAGATTTCGAGCAGACCTCTCCCTCCATGTCGCATTATTTACTCAGTGAGGAAAACAAATCCCAGCAGGCTTTGAGTTTTCTGAGTCTTGTGTGACACGCTACTCTTGATAGCCATTTTGAAGCCATGTGTCTGCTCAGCTAAGGTTTCTTATTTTCATCTAACACCCAGTAGCCTCCCTCTGCCATTGTTGAATAGCTGTATATATTAAAAACCAAATTAGTAAGTAAGAGCTCTCCAAGAACACTCAGGTGCTGAGGAAGTTATATTTGTGTCTCCAGAGGTGGCACGTTTTCCTCCTCAGATGATACCTGATCTGGTGTTATGGTATCGTGTTAACTGAGCATTATCGTGCTCGGAAGAGCCACAGCTCAGATGAGACGTAAATCTGAGGTCCTGCTTGCAATGAGCACTTCAACCAGGTGGAAATTTGTGGGCAAGGCAGTAGGGATGACAAGGAATGGAATAGGGATTTCTGTTACTGTAGGCTGCCCTTTACCAGGATCCAGCAGGAAGGTTTTTTTTTTTCCCTTTTTACAGATGTCCCAAAAATATTGCTCCTCACCCTCATACTCAAAACTTGCTCTAAAGATAAAATACTCTGGCTGCTTCTGTGTTATCTTCTCAGTTGTGATTATAACAATATGAATGGGAGTGAGAGCTGAAAGCCATTGGACCTCCCACTTTCCAGCACATGCGAAGCGTGATGGGTGATAGCTGTCTTGCAATCTCTTGTGGGGATCAGAGTAACGGGACCCTGGTACCTCCTGAATCTGCCCATCACAGCTACATTGCACTAGCTCCCATCTCCATATCTTCAAAGATGCCCCAACTTGGCAGCTCAGGTCCTCAATGCTGGGGAGGGCTTGCTTTTGCTAGAAATGTTCTGCACTGCAGAGCTGACAAAGATGTTGTATGCCTCCAGATATATGAAAAACACACAAATCCTCTAGGATTTACTTCTGGGCAGCATTTATCAAACCGAGGAGAAAGCTGGATCTTTGGATGCCTGCCATTTTAAAGCTCTGAAGATTATTTCTGGTTACTGAAGTCTGACCTCTGCATTTCAAGGCAGTGTACTCACTGGCCTAAATCTAAACCAGTCTGTAGCGTAGCTGTGGTTTTCTTCCAGGGTCAGCAATGGCTTAAATCCATGCCGAGCTCAGTAAATTGGAAATGGCAGAAGAAGATTCTAGGGTGGTGGCCTGTAAGGAAGATGAATACATCAATCCCAGATAATTACTGCTCTTTTTAAAAAATTTAAGATGTCTTGAACCTGTTTTCATGTATTCGTATATTTCATACATTAGGCTGGAGATAAGGCTACATGATTAAAATAGTTCCCTTCAGCTTTAAAAATCTATGAAGGGTTTGCAAAATTGGTTAGCTATGTTTGAAGAGTGCTTTGGGAATCTCATGGGAAAAATATTGCAGCATAGAAAGCCAGTTGTGTTTATTCAGGATGTAATGAATGGACAGTACAAATACTTTGCAGTATAAGCCCAAAACTCTGTGTTTGGGTAACATTGCATATTCTCTTTAACATACATTTTTTATTTTATTTTATTTTAATTTATTTTATTTTGCTTTATTTACTTTACTTTACTTTACTTTACTTTACTTTACTTTACTTTACTTTACTTTACTTTACTTTACTTTACTTTACTTTACATGCCATAATCATCTGGGTTGAATTACACTAAAGAAAAGGAAAGAGATGAATAATGACAATTAGCAAGCTGGTCATCTGTCCATCCACAAACTCAAACCTGGATTAATTACAAACTTTCTAGCTATTGCAAACCTTTTTCATGATTCAGGTCATTAATCAGTATATTGTACAGAGACAGATCAGATACCTGAGGAAAACATCTTTGTTGGTGACCTGAACAGCGGGATTGAGTGCATCCTCAGCAAGTTTGCCAATGAACACCAAGCTGTGTGGTGTGGTCGACACGCTGGAGGGAGGGGATGCCATCCAGAAGGACCTTGACAGGCTTGAGAGGTGGGACCACGCAAACCTCATGAAGTTCAACAAGGCCAAGTGCAAGGTCCTGCACATGGGTTGGGGCAATCCCAAGCACAACTACAGGCTGGGCAGAGAATGGATTGAGAGCAGCCCTGAGGAGAAGGGTTTGGGCGTATTGATTGATGAGAAGCTCAACATGACCCTGCAATGTGCGTTGGAGCCCAGAAAGCCAAACATGTCCTGGGCTGCATCAAAAGAAGTGTGACCAGTAGGTTGAGGGAGGAGACTCTGCCTCTCTGCTCCGCTCTTGTGAGACCACACCTGGAGTACTGCATCCAGCTCTGGGGTCCCCAGTACAAGACAGACATGGAGTGGTTGGAGCTAGTCCAGAGGAGGCCAGGAAGTTGATCCAAGGGCTGGAGCACCTCTGCTATAAGGACAGGTTGAGAGAGCTGGGGTTGTTCAGCTTGGTGGAGAACTAATTGTGGACTTCCAGTACCTAAAGGGACCTACAGAAAAGATGGTAAGGGACTGTTTATCAGGGAGTGTAGTGATAGGACAAGGGGTAATGGGTTTAAATGAAAAGAGAGTAGATTTAGAGTAGACATTAGGAGGAAATTCTTCCCTGTGAGGATGGTGAGGTACTAGCACAGGTTGCCCAGAGAAGCTGTGGATGCCCCATCCCTGGAAGTGTTCAAGGCTTGTTGGATGGGGCTTTGGGCAACCTGGTCTAGTGGACAGTGTCCCTGCCCATGGCTGGGGGGTTGGAACTAGAAGATCTCTGAGGTCCCTTCCAACCCAAACCATTCTGTGATTCTATGATTCTATGAACTACTGGATATATTTTTCCACTTTGACTGTGACTATTACTAACTGCTTTGGGAGTATGAACAGGAGCATACCTACCTTACTGTAGTCCTATCTACATCCTGGTTCTTTAGGTTGTTCGCGAGAAGCTTGTATAAGACAATGTGAAAAACCTTACTGAAGTCTAGATATGATGTACAGATTTTTAGCCTATTATAAATGGATATTTCATTGGTTTGGCTTGATTTATTCTTGCAAATTTGTCTCAGATATATTTTATAAATTGCTATGATTTTACAAATTGAGAAACAAATATTTTTAGGCTTCATTTTAATGAAGAAAAAGTATTTAAGATTCTAGGAGTTGTCCTGGGAATTGATGTTGAACCAAGTGATATGCAAGTATCAAAGTCTTCTTTCCCCCTCTTTTTTCAAACATAGGCACTGAATTTGATCTAGTTGTCTGTAATCTCGCCTATGTTTCAGGAGTTATTGGAGATAATACCTAATAGCTGTTGTCTCACACTTTGCTAATTTTGAACTCTCCGGAATGTACTTGACAAATTGTCTTGCCTATTGTAACTGTGCTTCTAAATTTCATTGCCTGGTGACCAAATCCAAAATTAATACCTATATAATAAAATATAAATAACAACAACAGGTAACATTGCCGGTACTTTCTACTTTTCATGTTCTTTATATATTTTAGAAGATTATTATCCTAATACTGCTTGCTAAGTAGAAAAGTACTATCATCAAATAGTGATCTGATTTGTTCCTTCTCACAGGAAGAGAGATGAAGCCTTGAATAGGCTTTCAAAGTGCCTGAGTCCTACGTTTGCATTTTCTCCCAAAATAGTTGTATTGAACTGTTTTATTTGAGGCAAAAGTGCTCAGCATTAAGTTAATGGCCCCTGCTGAAGTCAGCTGCATCATCAGCAATGCTGAATGCAACCAAAGCTTGACTCTTGATTTTGGTGTTTTTATACCTATATAACATGTACATATATATATAACATGTCAAAAAGTAGGGTGCATGCCTTTTTACTTCTCTTGACTCATGACACTGGTATCTGTGATCCATTTCCTAGATGAAAGGTGATGCAACCACCTTTTTTTATAGGTAAGGGAATTTAGTAAAATGGGTATGACCAGAGTGTGCCAGGTAATCTCAGGGCCAGACAGTGTGCCCTGGAAGTATTTAGATGTACCCTTAGGGCTGCTAGTTGGGCAGGATGTAAAGTGGATCCAGGCTTTCGCTATTACAGAATGATAGGGAAATCTCATAGATTTTGAACTTTGGACTTGACTAAGCAAAGGATGTTGTCCCAAACTGTATATTGGACCTGGAGCATCACATGACCATCATCTGACCTGTCCAAAGGACTCCTGGGATGACTTCTTCCTTCAATGCTACCCAGAGCTCTCACTTGCTTATTGTGAGAGGCTAGTAACTGAGCAAGCAAGTACTCAGCCTTTCAGGAATTTCCCCTCACTGGACTGAAAAAGTGTGTGAACAAATTTTCTTCTGGTACAAGTCGGTGTCAGGCCTTGAGATTGACAGGTATGAAGACATGTGCTAATGCTTATCAGATGCACATATGGACTCATAACAGGAAACTCTAGAACTCTAGAGGTAAAGATATCCCAAGTCACTTAAAGCCATCTCCTGACTTCCTAGGATGCCAAGGATCTTTACAACAGAGAAGGTGGGTATCTGAAAACTTTTAATGCTTCAGAAGTCTGGATGTAAGCTGAACTAACTGTTGCTGCTGTAGTTTGTATTACCTCAAAGCTCCATTTTCCAGTATTACAAAAAAGCCCAAACTCAACAATTTTGTTATGATTTTTTGTGTGTGTGTGTTCTGCTCCTCAGGAGCTATACTTTCATGCTAGTATATCATGGTGCTGAGCACTGTAAAAACATGGAACAGAACAACACAGCCTTCTTCAGAAAGCTTATCTAAATACCAAAGAAGAGATGACAGGTGGACAGAGAGATGGGGAACAAAAGGAAGCAGTGACACTATCATGAGGTGACTGTAAATTCAGAGAGATATAGACTGGATGGATGGACTGCAAGGTAGGTGGAAAACTGAGATGACCACTGGGCTCACGGAACAGTGGTCATCATCAAGAAGTCTAATTAGTGACCAGTTGCTAGCAGTTTTCTTCAGTGGTCAATTGTGGGACTGTTACAGTCATTAATGACTTTGAAGATGGGACAGAGAGCACCTCAGCAAGATCATGGATAACATGAAATTAGGGAAAGTGATTGGTATAATGGAAGATAGGGATGCCATTCAGAAATATCTTGATAGGCTGGACAACAAGTTGCAGTTGAGTTCAGGCTGTACCCTATCAGCAAGGATGTCTTCCAACCTATGGTACTCTGTGACAACAGAGTAGGCTGCTGCAGCCTGAAATCTTGGAAAGTTTTTCTTTTTATTTATTTATTTTTTTCCCCATGGAATCAATCTAAAGGAAACCTTGGATAAGGAATTTATTATTTCATGAGAGTTTGTCTCTAAATATACATTGAAGCTGAAGGATGGGAAAATACTTGTTCCGCATTGTCTTCCCTGTGGAAGTCCTGAAGAACAGCTCAATGTAAATGATATACCTTCTGGTATAAAGGGATTTGAAGGACATTGCTTGGCTATTCCTGCACTAAGCCAAACATTTGTGGTTGAGAGCCATTTATTGTTGGGCTTCTGGAAATGAGAACTGAAGAGGGAATGACAGTCTGTTGTCAGCAGAACGAAGTTTCTTAGCAACAGTCCAGTGTAAAGATGAACCTGGGAACAAGTGCTACTCATCTTTTCTACTCCTGCTTGCAATAGTTTTTCCTTGAAGTGAGGATGAATTGATATATTTTGCAGATTTCTAAGATACATGGATGTTAGCGACAGGACCTAGGCAATAAAAACTGTACTCTCCAGTGCATAGTTATGTTTAAAACGTTGCTGTTTCTGAAGGTTTGGTTGTTTGTTGTTTTTTTTTTTTTTTGATATGAGTGAAGAATTTAATACTTATGAATGGAGTGACAGCACATGGGCATTATGAATATGGAGAGTGGAATTTTCTGTGAAAATCTCACCTGAGATATAGTTCAAAGATCTGTTGATCAAGTAGCTTCTCGTTTTTCCTACCACGCTAGCCCAGACTGACTACAATCTTGACCATTAACTCAGCAACTACTTTGATGAAGGGGAAGCACGATGAGGGCAGAATTTCAAATGGTTTCAAGGTGTTGGTGACTTTTACAAACTGCACAGGCACCTTTTAGTGGTTAAAGAACGTGTTTATTTCTTGCAGTATTGGTTTGATTAAAACAGTTCCTCTTGAAAGTATGTAAAAGGTGACTTTAAACCAGTGCCTGAACACCTGCAGGTCTAGTGCCAGTCAGGTTGTTTTCAGCCACCTTTCCTAAGTCTGTTTAGAAACCAGGCTCTGTCTACGTGTGTGTACTTGCAACGCTTATGGATGCATTAGCTAGGATACATACCACTAAGCTGACTGAATTTTATGGCCTTGCTTTCTGGTGTTTATAATCCTATCATACTTCACATGTGGGAACTGGAATTTTGGAATCTCTTTTTTAAGCTTTATACAAAAATAGTTCTAGTATTTCTTAGAGAAAAGCTGAGGGTGGGAGAACTGAGAAGCGGATGAAGGAAAGGGGGAGTATTGCTGTTTTCTGCATGTGAAATTTGGGCTTAGCAAAGAGGCTACCATATTAAACTGAAAAGAGAACATAATCTGGAACCGAATGAAAAGATGAACACATTAGAGTAAAAGAATCTTAGATATAGAAAAACCCTGAGTGTGCAATCCAATGGCGGTCTGGGGTGAAGACAGAGTAGGAATGGATGATTTAAGAGGAAAAATTAAAAAGACATACAGATAAAGGAGTTGAGAGAGGAAATTGTGAGCCTCATTGCTTGAGAAGATTTAGGGGTCATGGGCAACAGGACATGTGGGACCACAACTGTGAGGACCGCCAGGAGACTGGGGCCAAGAGCCTTGAAAGGGAGACAGGAATGGCCTGAGACTGTGACAAAAACTATTGACAGTGGAGACTGGGACTTCCCGGAGCAAATATATGGGACAAATAATCAGGGATGAGAAAAGGGCAGGCTTGGGTGTGCCATGGACAATACAGGTCTGCTGAGTGCGCCTAGGATGTAGAGGCTCATGCATCCATCTGAGGATGTCATGGTTGCACGTATGAGTCCATAATGTCATGGCTGATAATTCTCAGCCTTCAGAGGCCTCTCAGGGTTACCCATTGCAAACAGCAAGGCAGCCTGACCCTGAACCTGCAATTCATTTCATCTGACTGTATAACTCCACCATGTAAATTTCAGCATCTGAGCCTAGTTTTCCTTATAGCCCTGGGAGATAAAATAGGTGCCTGAAAGGCATATCTTATCTGAACTTAGTCACCAGCCACCATGAGTCTTTCTCCTTGTTAGGTGGCAAACTTTTGTGTGACTCGCTATCAACTATTGCTGCAGCCAGTGAGGATGGTGCCAGAAGATTGCCAACATGCTGATGGCAACATCTGCAGATGATACTACATGGTCAAAATTTCTGGCTTGTATCTAGTTGATAAATAGCTTTGAGCTACAGATAGTAGCTTCCTACATTGAAAGAAGATCCTTGAAGTCACAAATCCTGCCAGAATATGTTTAAAACCTGTTTTAAAATGAGAATAAAGCCACTGTGTGATCATGAACTGAACTGGATTCTGAGCTGACCTCTTCAGGAGAGATCAGTTTGATTTTGCTGTTGAAATGCCTCCTGCTGACAGATAACCCATGTAAAATTTGAGTCTGGAAAAAGTATAGAACGAGCTGAGTGGATGACACTTGCTCAGGTGCTGACAACCCTTTTGATGTAGAAATCTTCTATTCTGCCTCCAACAACTGCATCACCTCTCCAGGTACTGGATTACACAATGTTGGCCTTTATCCTGGAACAAGTGAACAGGCTGTTCTTTATAAATCTTTGATGCAAGACCACAGTTGGTACTGAAGCATGCTGTGGTGTTGTTAATTATGTCCACAATGTGCTCCATTAAGGTACTCTGTGAGTTAATGTTGCATTAAGCTACTGTGTTATAGGAGTGTGTGGTGTCATACTTTCCGTGACAGTTTTAGGAACGAGAAGTTTATATTGCTGTTGTGTGCAACATTTTGACGTGCTATGGAAGATTTTTAGGGTGTCAATGAATAATGCATTACAAGGGGGATAATAAATGCATGTTAGTTTTTTGATCCATGAAGCAATTGTATCTGGACCAAAAATCTTTGAAAGGGTCTAACTGTGCAACAGATCTTGGGTTAGGGCTGTCTTGGTTGCAGCAAGACCACAGAGTGCAGGGATAGGCAGAAGTACCAGGGAGGACAAAACATGGGCATGTGCATGCATATTGTCAAATCTCTTCAAAGATATCAACAAGAGCTAGAAGCAGTATCAGGTAGGTCTTGATTAAGTGCTCAGCCCACTCTTTCACACTCAGATTTGTGTCCAAAGCATCAACCCAGCTTTCTTCCTCTTCCTACAACAAAAGAAACCTAACAATTTCAGCAGTTAAGCCAAAAACATCAGCTGCGGCACCCTTTGCTGTTGAAACCTCCTGTTCCTCTCAGCATAATGTCTTCCCTGCCCATATAAAATCCCATGTCTGAGGGCTGACTGGAAACATATGGCACAATCCCATGTACATATGGATTTAACACAAGAACAAAGATCACAAACAAGGCCAGGCTGACTGTCTAATCCATTTGCATACCTTTCACTTAGAAACTTGCTGAAAGCTTCCCTACATTTTTTGTCAGACCAGAGATGATGCTTGAAGCTGTATAAATGCACAGAAAGAGAGACACCCTGATCTAAAGGACTGCTAGTGTAAAGAAACCAGACAGATGGAAAAAGAAGGTGACTCCAGAGTCCTTCTCATTTTGTATCTTTCAGGCTACCGACTGCTCACTGCACTTTCCCTGTTCGTCTCTCTGTCTCTTGCATAAGAGTGTGTGTTATTTGGGACAAGGACTATTTTTCTGTTCACTATTTGCACAACTCTTGTCCTAACAGCTTTCTAGTTTGGGTGTGAGGCTGCTAAGAACAGTAACAATACTACCAATAGCAATACTTATCCTATTTTCCAATTTTGCGCTTTAACCTTGAAGTCATCTTTCTGGGCTCAGTTCATATTTGTGGGAGCTCAGTTATTTTAAAAAAAATTAATTCCAGACAAATTGGCCCTTTTCCTATTTGCTTCACACAGACTATGATTAGCTCACAAATCACTTGGTCAGACAACCTGCTTCACCAGTTCCAAGAAGAAACCAAGACCCAGTGGACACGGTATTAGGCCAAACGCTAGTCCCACCATGACTTCATGGTGATGGGTAAACTAGAAATTTTTTCATTCTTGTACTGAAAACCTGAGGGTAGCCCTAGAAATCACCGTAATTTTCAGCAAATTCCAGTGCCTCCAGCATCTGCACAGAAATTCATTTGCCAAACTGCAAAAAGGAAAAGGGTGTGGGGAAAGGAAATAATAATTGCTACAGCTATCAATGTCTCTGCCATTTGCATGCTGGAGCCGCTCCAAATAACTTTGCCTCTTTTGGAAGTCACTGTTTACTCCAGTTGCTTTGTACTGTGCTAACGGCTCCAATAAATTCAATGCTATTCCTATGGCTCAGGGTGGCTGTCATCTGAGTTTATGAATGTGAGATTTGTTTGGCTTCCCCACCCCCCCACGAGTGATTTGGGTTAGAAAGTGTGATTATACGTGGGCAGAGGGATAGTGATGCTGCGAGAAGGCAAACTGAACAGACATTGTGAATATTTATTTTTTTTAGATGGAAGGCAGTTGTATTTATGTGCAGTTGTAAAACAGAAAAGATATTGGGTTCTGGTGCAGGAATTATATACTAACTCCAAAAAATGTATACAGTGAGAGCTTATAATAGAAACTTATTCCAGCAGAATCATTTTTTTCAACAAACATGTAGATTGGCATGTGGAGCATGCTGTGCTGAAGAGATCGAAGCTTGATTGTGGTTTCATATCTGGCATTCCTGAGTGAACAGAGAACTGTGGTCCTTATTCACAGTATTTTGGGCTGGGGGTAGGAGAGGGACGCTGCCATGCAGAATGGTTCTTGGTTTTGCAGGGGATTGGAGGTCAGAGGAGAAGTTCCACTGTCCCTCATTTTAACTCCTCTGCTCTCTGTGGGTCTTTTGGATGTGGCAGCGTTGAAGTAAAATGCCAAAAGAAAGCGGAAAATTTTGTCCTTCTAAATCATATCAAATCAATTACTTTGCTAAAGCAGGCTTAACAAATGTAATTGATTATGATAACATAGGAGCAGGCTCTTCTTTTTCCATGTGTTGCTTGGGATTCACATGAGGAAATCAGGAATGCAAGTTGGTTATTCATGCTGGAGTACAACATAATGTTATATGCTTAGAGATTTCAGGAGAAGGTGGCATTTTCAGCTTTGTCTTTTCAGTATTTGCAAGGCTGAGGCCTTATGAAAGATGTGGCACTTCTAATTTGTATTAAAAAAACCTCTATCATGCCAATACACTGCTGTGAAGGGCCTCTTGTGGTAAAACACACAATCTGTCAGCTGCTGAAGAGCCATGAAGACACCATCTAAGCCAAGCTGGCATGACCATAAATATAAAAATTTGTATGGTTAAGTACTATCTTTTTTCAGGGGCAGGAAGAGAGCGTTGTCATGTCATGAAGTTCATCAACATGAAGAGTTGGAGATGTACTAGTGAGACACCATGTAGCACAACTCTCTAAACAGACTCTGCCAGGAGTCCTACTGGATGAACTCAGTTTTAAGACTAGTTCAGGGCTCTTCAATCCTTCAGTAGTCCTCACATTGCTGAAACTTCCCACTCTTAGTTTCTAAGGAACTGATGGTGAGCATGGCAAGTTTTTAATATTTTACTCGTTCAAATGAAATACTTAAGGTCTATACCCTTTATTGTTAATTAAGGTTTTGGATCATTAAAAAAATCTCTTGCAGTGAAGATATATGTCCCCAATCTCATCCCATTTTAGCATTTTTAAATAATAAAATTGCTAGGGCTTTTAGGCTGGCATAAATTAATAATCTCTGTTTTTTTATCCTTTCAATGACCGTATCTCAGCCTTGCTTGTGTAGCTCATAAAGGCAATAGAAGATCCTCACTGGGATGTGATTCAAAAGTGTATGCAAAAAATAATGTTTGTTTTCCTGCTTCTTACTGGATCCACTGAGTGATGTGCTGCTGAGGAAAAGCTGGCTAGCATTGCAAGCAAGGAACTTTGGGTATGTGCACTGCAGGACAGCTGGCGAGGTATCTGGAAGGTGAAGGAACTCAGGGAAGAAAGGCCCAAAGCAGAACTGATGAATTTGATGTATTCCAGTGGTTTTCAGACAAGATAAGACACATTTTCTCCTGTAATATACGATGTCATCTTCAGTTCTACTTTGTACTCCAGATCTCAGACAAAACATGTTATTTTTTCAAACTTTAGATTTAGATTAAAAGTTGATACATCCGATAGAAAGAAATCAAGTATTGTCGCATTGATGGCATTCATATTATCTGACACCTATGGTGGAGCTCTGTCCATCTAACCTAGTCACACTAGGCTCACTTTATAGACAGTGGAAAGAAACTGGTATGTCTAGGAAGTGATTTCTGAAGCCTGTTTCAGACATTAGCTTAGGCTGAGAGCACCAGTGTCCTGGAGGGGTCCCTCCATTCTCATGGCCTACAAAGGGAGGCAGCCACCACCTGTGTGGCAGGGTTTAGGGAATCCTGCCGTTGCTGTCAGGAAGACTCTCAACCCTTTCATAAAATTATTATCTTTCCCCTTAAAACCACCAAGGTGTTTTGCTACCATTCTCACTGTAAGATGGTTTCAGATCTTGGCCATCTGAAAATTTGAAAACTACATCTGATTTTTGGAGTAAATGTACTCCAGGCCAAGAGAAACCCATTTGCACTTGAGCCCCCCATCACTCTTTCACTCATAAAGCTCCTTTTCCTTGATGAGAGGGAATAAGCACCGATCTCCACTGCCAAAAGCCAACTGCTTTTAGACTCCTTTCAGGAGGAGACTTTAGTTAGACAGTTTTTTTCAAATTTTCTTAACCGAACCCAAGATGAATATAAACACTAAACCTTTCAGCTAGGAATATTTGAGTGATGTCTGGAAATATCTGAAGGATGTATTCAGTGCCCTAGATTAGCAATCAGCTAAAAGTATTTTTTGGCTACTCTTACTTTTATTCAGAATTTACTTAAGAAACTTGGTCAGGTTCTGAAGAAACTTAGATTCAGATAGAAACACGCAAGTTTGTGGGAATATCTCACAATACAATGCTGATTGTCATGTCTCATTTTTCTTAAAGAGAGGATTTCTTATTGTATAGTGCATCAAAATAGACTGCTGTGTTTTAACTTAGCCTTCTGAAAGACAATATGGGGCTGCATATCCAAAAACACAGAACTGACATATTTAAAGGGGTAAATGATATTGAGTCTTCAGAGAAAAAAAACTACGGAAAAATTAAAGCAGTCTGCTTGAGTTGCCATTGAACATATGGATGCCAGATTGCAATGGTGAAAGCCCTCACATGATTTGAATGCTTTGACTTTTCACAGTGGCCTAATTATGATTAAGAACTGCCCTCTGTAACAATGTGCAAATCAATAACTCGTTTCCCTGTGCAACGAGGAGGCAAGCCCTTTAGGTTGCTTGGCTGGCCGATGATCAAGGACGTTGTTCTTGAGCACTGATTGCCCTTCATGGTATATTATTATTCATGGAAATATTGCTTCCCACTCTTCTAATGGTGACATCATGAAATTAGTGAAGACAAGCCCCCTTTCTCAGCAGGACAGGCGCCAGGATCGGATGCAGGCATGACTGACTGGTCCCAAGGCAGATGCTTTCTGGTTTCTGACTGCTCCCAGAAGCGGCTGTCAGGAGGGCTCGCCAGCAAGCTGAAGTGGTACAGGACTAATCTTAGCAACCTATTTTAATGGTACACTTAGCTGTTCTCTGCTCATGAGCTTGCTTTCACCATCTTTAAAAAGTGAATTTGTGAAAAACTGCCCCACAAAGTAAGAGTATATGGCTGACCTGAAGTTTGTTTGACCTCATACTAACAGAGAATTTTAAATTCCCAGTTCTTTCTGGAAAATCAACCAGATAAAGTAGATTTGCTAAACCATAACTATCCCACAGAAATTACAGTTGAACTTGATAACAGGTGTTAAACTGGATTTGGACAAATGGAATTAGGACAGGGTTGGGTTGGATCCAGACCATTAATGAAGTAGTAAAGATGATGATTGGAGAAAAGGTGAAAATAAATCCAAGTGTTTGAGAGACATGACCTCAAGAGAAATAACACAGAGCATCCAAGATGAACTTTCTGGCAGGACTGGGGAAGTTCAAGAAGGCTGAAATCAACAATGATCACAGAAAGACAGAAATGCTCCACTACCCCGAATGAAGAGAAAGAAAAAAATCCAGTCCAGTTAAGATACATACTGCCTCTGTAAATGCTTGTGTCTTTACTCTGATTACAGAAGAGCTGAAGGCAATTATGCTACTAATTTTTGTGGCTCCGCTATGTGCCTAAAGTTAGGCAGGATGAATATGGGCTCTGGAACCATATTCAGATTACTTATTTCCAAAATCTGTTAGTAATGTATTCAGATTGGCAAGCTTTTTCATTTCTTTCCATCTTTTGCCTGTGTAGTAAATGGTCTAAAACGCAAGGATGAGTCTACTTAGGGCCAGGCCAAAAGCCAAGTGCCTAGGGCAGGACAGGAAGCTGTCTGGACAGGACTCTGATGGAGCTCCCGTGGAGCTGATTACAAGGATTCCTGTAGCCTTGTAGTGTCCTGAGGAGTCATTCCCTCCATTCTTGTGACTGTTTCTGAGTAATGTGTGTGCCTCTCCATCTATCTGGTTTCCACTGACTACCTTCAGAAGACTAGTTTGCTCTCTGGTCTGGTGTACTCAATGCCATCCCCAAGTCCTGACTACCTGATCCCATGCACTAGGTATTCCTAAGTGCTAGTGATGAGCATGGAGCCTATTTCATGAAGGTTTTCCTCCCACAATTTAGCTCACAAGGTGCTGACGCTAGACACAGACAGATTATTGCACTTGTGCCTGAGCACGTGGCTGTGTGTGCACTGTTTGTACGGGTCAGAGCTTTGTAGTTCATTGGGAAGAAAGATGTCCCAGTGTGATAGGTCCCAAGCAGCTGTACAAGGATAACTGGCTTTACACTTTAATCCCCAAGCAACTTGCACTAATATTTTCTCTGCATCTGCTGTCTGGGTTCCGCAGATGTGCCTTGTCACTGGCACCATTGCAGTGCCTTAGATCCCATAGTTCACCCCAAGGATAACTTCTCGTATCGAGCAGCCTCTCAGGGGTAAGCAGCTCTGAACAGCGAGTTGTCTCAGCAAACTGCTTCATAGTTTCAGTCCCCAAATGGCTAGCTCTGTGTGTTTGACCTTGAGCATCTGGCTGTACATAAATACACACACACACATACACACACACACACACACTGGACAGTTTGCTCTGTATTGCTTACAGTGCAGCTCCATTTAAAATCTGTGTTTTAAATGCTTCCCAAGAGCCATGGTTTAAATTGAGTGGAGTTGACTACTTATATGAAAAGCCATCTTCTCCTGAATCCCATCCATATCCTGGCAAGTGTCTGCCAAAAATATTATTCCCACCCCCTCCTCTCATGAAATATGCATATAAAATGCCCCCTGAATGGTACCTAAAGAATTCATAGTTCCTGACCACATTATAGTAATGCGCGTGGTGGAACCTAGCAGTGTAAAAGATGCTTTGTGACTCTGACAGAGATGATGCCCCATTCAGGAAATTAATATACAGGAGAAGTCTAAACATACAGGCAAGATTCATGTATATTATTCTGTAAGGGTTATTCATGTCTTTGGAACGAGTGCTAGAGCTATACTCATTTACAATATTTAGCGTGCTTGATAAATATTTGCAGTTCAAAGTTAGAGAATATGTATGTATCAGTATATGTATACACATGCATTGAAATATACACATATTCTTCTATGAGGTAAGAGATTTAAAACTATGTTTCTTTTATTTGCAATCTCATTTAGTAATAGGAGAAGAGTAGCCCTGTGGTTGATACATAAGCGTTTTCTTAACCAAAAGTGACCTGGGATTGACTGAATTTAGAATTTAAAAATATTTCTCAAAAAAAAAAATAAAAATTGAAGGACTGGAAAAAAACACTTCAGTTTCTCATTATGACTTTGCTGGGAGCGTGGGGGGGGATGTTTGGCTTTTTTTTTGTTGTGAAATACAAAGAAGAAACCAGTCAGTAAGAGCTCTGTAATAGAGATTTATGTTTAATTCCCAGAAACTCCACAGGGAATTAGGAACTGGGAAACTATCACTTATTCTTCCCGTTCAGTGTTCAATCTCTAAAGTGGAGATAATTGTCTTTCTTTCTGTAGGGAGCTGAATTGACATTCTTGTCCTGGCATGCTCTGATTTTTAAATCTTCAAAAAGTTTTCAGCTTTCAGTAAAGGTCAGTCTTGCTCTTATTTATTATCTACGATAACCTGTTAAGGGAGTTTGGGGATAAATGACTCATTATTACGGTAGCACTTAGGAATCTTCTCTGAGTTTGCAACCTGTTGGGGAAGGTCCTGTATCTATGTGTAATAGGAGACACTGGCTGCTCCAAAGAGTCTTGCAGGCTAAACGAATTCAAGGGAGGAAGGAAGTCTGCAATTTGTTTTTCTCATTTACCAGGAGAACAGAAGCACAGAGGTATCAGATGAATTGTTAGGGATCATACAGGCAGGCTGTAGGAGAGCCAGAACCTGAACTAACATCTCCTCCATCCTACTATTGTGCTTGTCCCACAAGATCTCCTTTCTTTTCTGCTAGCGGAGCCTGCGTTTCAATTAAAGATGTAATTGTTCATTGCGGTCGAGACCTGTCAAAGAATGGGAAGGAAAAATTTCTGAAGAGAAAAACACAAAGGGAAGACTGCACTGCCTGCCTGCTTGTGTCTTGCATTAGTCACTATTATTAATCCCTCCATGCTGAGTGAGTGGAAGAGTTACCAAATTTACACAGAGCTCAGCAGGAAGAACTCACCTTATCTGAAAGCCACTTTTTGCAGCATGCAGAGCGCTGCGTCTGCACAACAATGTGTCAGACTTAATAAAACAAGCGGAGAGAGTGTGAACACATCCACTTAGCAAGAGAGCCGCGGACAAGTGAATAAACACTCCTCTGTGCGTGCGTGTGTGTTAGAGTTCAGTGCTGTTAGTCCAAAAGGCATCTGTCTCCTCCGCTGGCAGAGATTTCTGAGCAAACCAGCGTGCTGCATCTCTGACTGCTATAACCATTGCACAGCAGCCAGCATGATATCAGAGCTCCAAGAGGCCAAATCAATGCCTGGCTTTCCTCCCAAACCTTATTAAGGCTGACTAGAGCTGTTTGCATATCATTTTCCAGTGAAGTGATTTGAATTTGTGATTAGTTAAAATAAATTATTCTTTATTTTTTTAAAAACAGTCTAATAAAGCAGGGACTGTAGTTGTGAATAATTTAGCTGATGGGTTTTGCACTCGTTTTTGAATAACTTGCTTTGGGGAAATCCTGCCAGAAGTCAGCAGAGCTGCACTCACATGCACTGGTAAGGAACATAGCCCACATTTCTGTCTTTAGAGTACTACATCAGTTCATTTAGAAACATATAGGAAAAAAAAAGTGTTTTTTTCAAATTAGTCAATTCCTTCCATCCATGCCTACAGCAGGTACTGTTCTGGTAAAAGGTAATGTTTCAAAATTTTAGGGATTTTTTTGTTTGTTTTCCAATTCTGTCTTTTATTTATCTTTTAAATTTTATTTCCATCTATGTTGGATATAAACCAAAAACTATTTTGAATTTCTAATAAATTTCTGCTTGCAAGATACCCAAAACATGATGGCTCTGACAAGAAATGGGTTCAACACAAACACTTTCCTTGTTCCAGCAAGCGCTAGGACAAGAGACCACTTGAAGCCCTGCTACTAATGTCATCATCCTGCTGACATACCATTCCCTAAGTCATACATTGGTCCAGATAGGTCCAGAAGAAGACAGTTTGCATTTGAGCTTGGTTTCCCCACCCTTAGAGACTGTGCCCCTTGCCCAGGCTCTGAGTCTCAGCCTTGCAGCAGGGTACCAGCGTGCTTGGAGAGCTCTAGCTCTAGCCGGGCTTCTCTGAGCTTCCAGACTCCCTGCTGTGGACCTGGGAGCTGAGCCCAGATTATATCTACTCTTCCAGGCTCTTGGCTCCAGGAGAGACTGTCTGGAAGTTTTGGCATCACTCCCTGCCCTACAGCTACACACCCTGGAATCCTGAAGACCTTGGCTTTGGGGAAATCTTCTTGGTAGGTCTATCCAGGGGTGTCCCGCCTGGAAAGCTGTCTATACATATTTGATCTTGGTGGGTCTATCTGGGGGCTGTCCCACCTGGAAAGCTCTCTGTATGAATTTGAATAGCTCTTTAGTGCAAGAAGAGATAGTGCATGAAATCTTGGGCTGTATCTTGTAGGCGAGCACAGAGGACAGGTCTCCCCGTCTTGCTCTGACTCTGGCCCATCTCTGTTGCATGGTTTAGTGGATAGCCTGTTGACTGGGGCTTTGTTCTGGGCGGTGAGATGGGTAGGTTTGAAGCTGCGAAGACTGAGGTGGTAGATGAATCCAGGTATCCCACTTCCCAGGTGGGACGCATCAAACTACCAATCACAATACTGCACCTCACTCTCTGTTATGATCCAAGGATTAAGGCAGGTGCCATATTGCTGCAGATTCAGAAACACACTGCAGAGAGGTACACAATCCTCCATCCTCCCAGACAGAGATTCTGGGCAGAAAAACAGGACATATACTAGATAAGATGTCCTCAAGTACAGGCAGGGAGGCAACTGGAGAATTCATCCTCAGCTTCACAGAAGTTCTTAACTCTGGAGTCTGTTGAGAGCCCAACCTTTAGAGACGTCATTTCACATCATGCAATGTTTCAATGTTTCGTACTGATGGATAGCCTCCCCTCCACAACTCAGCTATGTGCCTCCTATTCCGGCCTAGTTAATTGTCTGCTTCCTGTAAAGGCATGTAAACATCTGACTCTGTTTTGTGAAGTCCCGGCCCAAGACTGGGTTCCTAAGAAGTGTGGCTGTGGCACTGCTGGAAATCACTGAATCACAGACTGGTTTGGGTTGGAAGGGACCTCAAAGACCTTCTAGTTCCAACCCCCCTGCCATGGGCAGGGACACCCTCCACTAGACCAGGGTGCCCAAAGCCCCATCCAACCTGGTCTTGAACACTTCCAGGGATGGGGCATCCACAGCTTCTCTGGGCAACCTGTGCCAGGGCGTCACCACCCTCACGGTAAAGAATTTTGAATAGTGGATCTCAGATCAGGTTTTTGTGTGGAAAACAGATAAGATATCCTAATGTCCGATGGACTTCACAAAGTCTCTGGTTCTCTCTTATCATGCAGGCCCATCAATTTTGTCCAGAAAGTCCTGGAAACTGTAAGGCTGTGTCTATTGGTGTAAATTTTCATTGCCCTTTTTCTTTACGAGGTAGAAAACTATCACCAAACTAACAAAGCAATAGACAATCTTTCATTTCCCTGTCACATAAAGCTATTTTCAACCACAAAAGAAAGAATTGGGGCAGTAATCATGAGAAGTCCTCCCTTCTCTCCAAGTTCTCTTCAACAAGTTATGAGTGTCAAAGCCTAGTCAGTGCTATCTAGGTATTGACTGAAGTATTATTTACCATAAGAAATACCTCCTTTTCTTTTTACTTTTTAGAACAGCCTAGGCAATTAAATACAAGACAACTTGCATTAATTCTAAGTGGAGTCTCCCAGCTCCCAGGAAAGTCAGAAAATGGAAACACTAAATCACTATCAGCTCTCAGATTGCATCACTGAATGCAGCATTACAGCTTTGAATAGCTGAGATCAGCCCTTCACAAATCATGGTCTCTCTCAGACATCCCCTGATAATGCACACAACACCCGTGACTTCCAGGTGGGATGGTATCTTTATTTCCTTCTGTGAGTAATATAATGACACAGTTACCTCCTGCCCTTGCTTTCCTTTCCCTGTGGATTTATTTCTTGTATGCATGTACTCAGCTGTTCCTTTCTTGTTTTGTTGCATTGCATCGCCTTGCAGATGGAGCCGGTTGGTGAGTCTTTTTGCTGGGATTGATCACAGAGCAGGCAAGAAACCGTGGTGCTCCTTTAAATCTAAGTAAGCAAGGCCAGGTAAGCACCACAAGTGGGGATCTTCTTTCAAAGGACTCTCTTAAAGATCACATTTTGCAGCCTCTGCTGTCTCAGACTGACAAAGCAGAGGCGTTCCTGCTCCACAACAGCATGACTTTGTCCCTAAGTTAGAAAAAGGACTATTTCAGAAATGTGGAAGCCAACATTAAGGAAGAGGATGGGGGTAGGGGAGGATCTCCTTGCATTCTCAAAGAAGCAAATGGAGAGGAGCACTGGATCTCTGCAGTCAGGGACTATATTAACATTGCATTTAGAGGTCATTTTAGATGGTGCATTCATGACTTTGGGGTGATTTTGAAGCCCTATGACATTAGGGTCTGCTTCCAGACACTTTCCTTGATTTGTTTTGCATTTCTCTGAGTATGAGGAAAGTTTCAGGAGGAGGGAGTGGCCTGTATTAAGCTGGGTGAAGCCTGGTGAGCCTAGGTTTTACAAACTTCCTGGAGAAATCTTCTCAGGGAAAAATATATCAACCCCTGGCCCCTGTGTAGTAAAATCATGGCACTGTTGAAAAGCTGGTGGATGACTTTGGTTCAGAATTTCCAAGATGAGAGGACCCTCTCAGCACCTCCAAGGACTGATGAATGGCAGTCCAGTCCCACTTGCTGAGGAGCCAACATGGAAAATCTGCAGGGGGGACGTGAGTGATGGAGTTTGTAGTTTGATGCTAGTTTGAATCACAGTCTGATGAGAAAGAGAGAAGGAACAGCCAATACAAACCATCCTCATCCTGTTCTCCCAGCAGTCTCTTCTCTAAAGCGTTGCTTGGAGGTGAGCATACTGGAAATACTATTATTACTCAACTCCTGCTACTGTGAGACCGCCAGCGACTTGTGCAGAAGGAGCCAACTTAAATGACAATAAAGTAAAATCCTTGGCAGCTGGGTGTGTTTGCTTCTCAGTGTCTGAAAAGGGAAGCCTGGCCTGTGCTCTGCACTCATGCTGTTTTGGAAACTTGAAGTTTTCCATAAGGCATCGTCTGTGCAGAAGCCCTATCGCCAAGCAGCGGGAGATGTTGTCCTTAGCTGTGACAAATGATTGCCAGCAGTGATTTTGGGGAAGAAAGAGCAGCTTTCAGATGTACTACATCTAGCGAGCCAGGGAGTTAAGCTGAGCTGCAAGAGCCTGTAGCCATGCAAACACAGTGGTGCCACTGAGATGGGCCAGATCCTGAGAACATTTACCACCTCGTGTGGGTGGCAGGATTTGGCTTGATGCTCACAGTGTCACATGCCATTCCCAATATTACGGGGCCAACTCCCGCAGAGCTGCAATGCAGTGGCCGAGATGGAACTTTGTAATTACAGAGAGCTTTCCATATGGTCTGGGTTGCTCCTGATCTGGCTGATCCTACTGATACAGCCCTCCTCACCCCACTGTTCTTCCCACATCTGACCTGAAAGGATGATGAACACCTTCCTGTGAGTACTCATTGTTTTTTCTGAATTAATTTGGGAAGGTCTGATCCAGTTTTCAGAGAAGTATAGAGAGTCTTTCCATTGATTTCAGTGGCTCTTGGAATGGTCCCCTATTGCATAAACTCAGATCTCTGCTATTTCACACTTAATTTCCTTCCATACCCTTGGGTGAAGATCATCAACTCCTGTTGATTTACTGCACTTGAACTGCTCAGGTTTCTCCATATTTTTTATTTTTTTTAAACTTGGAGTTTCTTTCAAGACCACATTCAGATTTCTCCATAAAAATTCCCTGAGAGAAGGAATTTCCCTATTATTTTTTATGGTTGAAGAATAATACACCAAAAGGAACAGAAAAAAAAGCCTTTATTTTCCTGATTCTTTGCTAATGTCTCTAATTGCTTCACTTTGCTCAGCTTTGTCTCATGTTCTTGTAGATATTATTAAGCTTCACCTGGAAGCACCACACTTCTGCTGTGCATAAATATAGGGATGCTTAAAATCAGACACTGATTACAGGAGTACTTGCTGAATTTTCTTTCATAAATTTAAGATCATGCATTCCTGATTACTGACTGGAATCGGGGAACTGAAAGATGCAGAGCTCTGATGCTGTGGTAATGTCCATGTAATTGAATTCAATATAAACTCTTGTATAACCTGTTCTTCCTCCATATCTTGCATCCTGGATTCACAGCACCCCCTTGCTCAGATTCATTTGAAGCTACAATTGCATTCTTTCTGCTGATTCAGAGGCAGCTATTTTTGTCCCATTCTGTGATTCTTAGACTGAAAAGGTAGTGGGAAATGGCATTTTCTGAGCCTGCATGCCTACTCCTGCATGCATTCAGAGCCACTGGCTTACAGTCTTCCTAGGCTTGCAGAACAGACATAGCTAAGACCGAGTCAGCTGCCTCTTGCTCCCTGTGCAATCAATAAAATTATTTATTTTCCCTTCAGTTGTTCCTAATCAAATCCACTGGAGTTTAATGAGTTGGACACATATCCCTGAATATCTCATTCAGTGGCCAGAAGGCACATAGAAACTAAGAGTATCATTTATTCTATAGGATCCCCATTGAAAGTAATGCTACAGGAAAGGAGGTAATGCCTTGCATCTCATACATTTGCAGAGATGGAAAAGCAAAAAGTCATCCTGCATAGTAATAGGTGATTGCAACTGAATGAACACATGGTCCTGAGACCCTGTTGCTGCTATGGCTAAAGTCTATGGCTTTTCAGATCAGCATCAAATGTCCCACTGTTAGCGGTATCACGGAAACACTGATTTTCACCCATGTACCAGTTTTAACATCGATGGTTTATAACACTGTAACCTTATCAAGGTCTTTGGTGATTGGGATTCCTTCACTGAGTTCAAATCCTTCTTTGTTTGAACCTTGCTTTCACATATTTATTGCCTTTGCCACAGAAAAATCTTTCTTTCTCCCAGACAATCAGAACCACCAGCAAAGTCTGTGTCTCTGCTAGGTCTCTGAAAACCTGCTTCAGCCTGGGCTTCTCTCTCCATGGGGCCACAGGTCCTGCCAGGAGCCTGCTCCAGTATGGGCTTCCCTCTGGTTCGCAGCTGCCTTCAGGCAACCACCTGCTCTTGCATGAGGTCCTCCATGGGCTGCAGGTGGAATCTCTGCTCCACCGTCATCCTCCACGGGCTGCAGGGGGACAGCCTGCTTCACCATGGTCTTCTCCAGGGGCTGCAGGAGAATCTCTGCTCCGGCGCCTGGAACACCTCCTCCCCCTCCTTCTTCACTGACCTTGGTGTCTGCAGAGTTGTTCCTCTCACATCTTCTCACTTCTCTCTCTGGTGCAAATTGCTCCTGGGGTTTTTTTTGCCCTCTTCTTAACTCTGTTATCCCAGACGTTCTACCATCATCGTTGATGGGCTCAGCCTTGGCCAGTGGTGGGTCCGTCTTGGAACCAGCTGGCATTGGCTCTGTCAGACATGGGGGAAGTTTCTAGCAGCTTCTCACAGAAGCCACTTGTGTAGACCTCCCGCCCACCCCCCACTACCAAAACCTTTCCATGCAATTCCCCCTTGTCCTATCACTCCCTGCCCTTGTCAACAGTCCTGCTCCAGATTTCCTGTATGCCCCTTCAGGTACTGGAAGGCCACAATAAGGTTTTCCTGGAGCCTTCTCTTCTCCAGGCTGAACAACCCCAACTCTCTCAGTCTGTCTTCACAGGAGAGGTGCTGCAGCCCTCTGATAATCTCCTTTTCTCTGACCCCCTCCTTATTCTCTCCCCATCATTCCTGGATCTTGATATCAGCTGAGGGCCAGCAGCCAAGAAGTTATTAACAGCAACTTCCCAAGACTTTCTCAGCTGTATTGCTCCTCCTCTTTACACTGAAAACAAGGAGCAAGTCAATTTACCCTACTGATCTCTGGCCCAAGGGCTTGAGGGTTTCACAACCTGGGTAGGGAGCTATTGCAGCATGGACTTAGGGCTTCAACAGTCTGATTAGAGGTCAGACCTGAATTTGGATCTAGGCTAGGTATATGGTATGAGCGTATAAAAAAATCTTCATTGAAATATCATCAAGATTATCTTATTATTTACTTTCATGGTCCCCTGAGTTCCCTACAGGTGGCTGAGAACATTATTTATTCAACTTTTAGAGAAATTTCTGGCAATTCTGCTGTTGGCACCCTGTTTAAACACTGTAGAGATTTTAGTGGTGTTACAGAAACTCTCAAATACCAACAATTTCCTTCCTTGTGCTGGTTCCTGGAAGCACATGCTGCCTCTGCAGCTGTGAAAAGTTGAGGAGACAGTCACCAATCCCAAGGTGCCGCCCAAGCCAACCACCCTTCTACAGCACCTCTGCATGAGTCACGTCTCGCTCTTTATGTGCAAGCAAAGAAGCAGAGAGGGGAACCCACAGACATAGGCAATGTTTGTGCTGGTGACTTATCTCCATAAATCTGGGGCAAATCACTCAGGACCTGAGAGTAGAAATCTGTGCTTAGCTGGCAGATAATGTGGAGTGCAAATCCAGCATCTAAATCCTGGCAAGCCTTTTGCTTGATTTCTTGCTTTCATGCAAATCCTGATTAGCTCCTGGGAAAGCCTCCATGGGATCTGGATGTCAATACTGATGTGCATCTTGGTAAGGGCCTGTCCACACCCTTGATGCTGAGGAAGCTTTGCTCTGGATGCAGACTTTGAAGCTGAGCTGTGCTTTCATTTGAAACAGAGCTTGGCGGCTCAGCTGCGGAGCAGAAGGGATCTGTGCTCCATGGCTGGTGGACAAGCTAACAGAGATGTGTTAACAGCTGCTAATGTGCTGCAGCTCCAATTTCAATTTCAGAGCATTGTGTGTAAAAAAGAAAAAAAAAGAAAAAAAAAAGTTAAAACCCTCAGACATTAGCAGTTAATAACAAGGGAATATTTCACCGGTTTCTTTTTTGACATAATGGAGCAGGAGGCTTGATGAACCAGGAAAGGCTCCATAATGCAACATCCTGAGCCTGACAGGGAGCAGAGAATGGATAAAAAAGCTCCGAGTCTGCCTTTAATTTATGGCACATTTTATTACGTGACACAGATTTAATAAGTGAAAATATAAATATCAGGGTAACAATTACAGAGGCACTTTACTGGAGGAAACAAACCTTGGAACTCACGTCAACCTACAAGGCCCCAAGATTGCATCCAGAACCTCTTATTTCCTCTGGCAGTCTCCTCTCCGGGTTTAAACTGCATTCTCTTCATCACAGCCATGTGGTTGGGTGGTGCAGGAAAACATTGCAATAGTTTTGTTGTGTTGCAGTTTGGAGAGCTAAACAGATGCAGAGGTATGTCTGGAGAGGCACACTTGTATGCTGAAGGGTTGGTGTAAATAAGACTTAAGCACCAGTCAAAGAGGTTTTGAAACAGATGATTTGATATTCAATTAACCTCAACAGGATAATGGAAGAGCAAGTATGGTCACGCATTGAAGAAAGAGGTCACATGGATAGTGGACATCATTTGAAGCAGTGAAATGGTGATTCTTCCCCTGGTGCAATCAACAAAAAAACCTAGCAAAAGACGTTTGTTGGCTGAGGCTAGATTGAGGTTACATAGTCCGCCATACAGGTAGGAGTAAGGTGGGAAAGGTTTTCATGTAGACAGGCACCAGAAACTTCCCCATCTCTCATCTGAAACTAGAGTCTGACTGTGCAGTTTTTCTCTCTGCCTGCTATTTTGGGATATTTCTGTCAGTTGGTTTGGCTGCAGACTCTGCTCAAAGGTTGCTATGTCACTGTGAGGCAATGCCACTTGCCCCTCGGATGACATTTGACTGTGGACACTTAAGTTAGCAGGACAGCTCAGATGCTTGCTTAGATGAAACTTAGGAGCCACAGCTCTAACCATGACTTGCAGGTATAGCTTGGGACAAAGACAGCACATGATAGAGTATCTTCTAAAGCTATTCCAAGTTTCTATGTCTTGAACCAGGACTGGCAAGTGTTGTAGGCAAAAACTTGGCACAACTTGTAGGGGTGAGACTTACCCATTAGGTATGTACACTCAAGGTTGTGATGGCTCCTGCAGGACTTGATGCTTGGGTGGTTTCCCAGAAAGTGGTGTCCAGCTCCTGCACAAAATGCACAGATCACTGCTTGAAATTCTATGGTCTGTGGTGTCCAACAATCAAACTAGATGGTCCAAATAGTTCATTCTCTCTGGCCTTCAAAACTGTGACTACTCTAAAAATAAATCCTTGAATTTCCCCCTTTTCCATTCTGCAGTGAATGCTTGGAAGGAGTAAGGAGGCTGGATCTGATTTGGATCCAGGGGACAGGTTAGAAGCAAAATAATAAGAAGCATTAAAGTGAAAATGAAGAGTAGCCAGAT
Source organism: Aramus guarauna (assembly GCA_013400195.1). Lineage (NCBI taxonomy): Eukaryota > Metazoa > Chordata > Aves > Gruiformes > Aramidae > Aramus > Aramus guarauna. The sequence goes on along the minus strand of VXBL01004883.1, from coordinate 172,460 downwards.
CACTGAATTTTGAAAGAAAAACAAACACACAATAAAGCGATACCTCCGCTGCTTGGACCAGCTCCTACTCCAAACCACCTATCACATCTCATTAGAACAATGTTGAGCGCTTTGGAAAAGAGGTGCCTGCCTAGGATCTACTTTCAAAGAAAACTGCTGGGAGTTTACTTAGAGATGAAGAAAAAAAAATTAGAGCGTTTATAAGAACCAGAGAGAGTAGAATTCCTCACTCCAAAGCAATTGTTATATTTTAAATATTCTATTAAAGAATCCATTTTCTTCTTTTTCCTTAAATGGCTGGGGATAGGTTTCAATGTACATCTTGAACTGGGCTCTGCAGCGTTAGGATTTCCAGTGGCATTTGGTTTTGATAAACCTCCTTTTTTTTTTTTTTCTTTTGCCTTGAAGCAGTTTGTTCTCTTGGCAAGAATACAGAGACTGGCAATTGTAACTCACTTCTTGTTGCCAGCAGTAAGGAAGGCTTGAGGTCCTCTTTTTCAGCTGTAGCACGTTTGGATGTTTGGAAGCAGAGCAGTGAAAAGAGGGGGAAAGGAGGAGGGAGAAGGAAGGTAAAAAAAAAGGGCCACTAAATCTGTTCTTTTCTCTACTGTAAATTACAACCCTGCTTTTTTTAATTTCCTTTCCCAGCACAATGTTATTCATTCACTTCCAAAATAAACAGGGGGCTTAGAGAGTGAACAGCTTGGGAGAACAAACTGTCCTCTTTTCACAGTCTTTACCTGTCAAGAGCCTGATTAAACACATATACGCTGATGGCAAGTATGGTTTGGTGGCCTTTGGGAAGCTTCCACATCCCAAGGGTTGACACAAGGCTGATACTGAAGCTCTGAGGTCTTCAACAAACCTATGGGTTCTTGTTCGGCTCAGCTACTGAATGAGGCTAAAAATACTAATTTTTTCTGTAAAGGCTCTGGTTTTCAAACACAAAACCTTTGGGGCTAGCTTGGAAAAGACTGCAGAGAAAGACTTCCCAGTTGCTAAGCCTTTTGAGATCCCTGATTTGGGATGAGAGACATTTTTCTTCAAGAAAGGTGAACTGGGAGATAGAAGTCCTTTACTAAAAACCAGGCAGTGTAAAAGCCCATTCTAATTATAAAAATGTGTGTTTACTCTTTCTGTTTGGCACAACGGGCCAGTCCTCTCCAGCATAACTTCATGGATCTTCCAGAGTGGCCCCATGGAGGGATGTGATTTTATGTTTCTTGATGAGGAAGTCAGATGTTCCTGCTTCATAATTTCTATTTCCTCAGTAGATTCCAGTATTTCCTTCAAGGAGACGCTATGGTCTAGACTAAAGCTAAAAGCTTTAGTTAAACTAAAGAAGGACCCTTTTCGCACAGGTCCTCTCCCACCCATCTCCCACTCATCCCACTCTCTCTCACCCATTTACTAACTTCTACAGTACCTGCAGAGGTAAAATTCATCACACAGGCAATTAGTAACCAGGGTTACAAAGCAGACTGAGAGTTCTTCAGCTCTGTCTGTGACTTCACTACTGAGATCGCAATAACTTTGAGCAAGTTGATTAACCTGTTTGGTCATCTTGACATGAAAATACCATGGCCTGAAGTCAATCATTTTCAACCACCAGTAAGTGTGGTGGGAGTAAATGGAATCAGGAATACTGCTGGGGTGGAAAAGCTACCCAGAATCATCAAGAAGCTGTGGATCTTGGTGTCCTCCAGCACCCACCATTGTCCTCCCCCACTGGGGATGGCTCTGGGTAAGTCACCCTTCCTTCTGGCATGTGTCCCCCCACCACAGGGACAGAGGGCACAGTGCAGAGCGGGGCAGCTGTAGCTGGTCCCTAAGCCTCTTGCTCCAACAGCAACCTTACTGTTGATGGTGGCAGGGTCTGGGAGAGACCCACAGTGGGCAAAAGGGACATGAGGACCAGTTGCCTTAGGGTAAGAGATGGGTGCCCAGAAAAATATATTTTCAGTCTAAAGGGGTGGGGGGGGGGGGAAGAGGGAAAAGCCATCTTCTTTTTTTCCATTTACTGTGTATAGTGGGTGCAGCTAACTTTTCCAGGTCATTTTCTTACGTTTTCTTTCTTTTTTTTTGCATGTAAGTCACTAAAGATTCCAGAAAAACTTTTAGATTTTTCCTGTTTACATAAGTGGGTTGTTGTTATGTGTTTCTTTTTTGTGTGTATATATTTATATATAAATAATGCTGGAATACAAAATAATGACTAGTTTGTAGAAAAACTACCCAGAAGTTTCTCTGTATCCAACCCCGTAAAGCAAGAACCAAAGGGGGTTGCTGGGTTGATTTCACAGCAACAAAGTTAAAATGGATGCAAGGAAATACTTCTGTTTAAAGCATATAATCACCCTAAGGAATTCCCTGCCACAGGAAACCATTGAGGCAGAGTTGAAGAAGGTCAGAGAGATATTTTTAAAGGCTTGAATGCTTATGTGAACAAGCAACATACATTATGTGCTTTTTTCTCACTGGTCAAGAAGATGGGTCAAATATTAAAAGGATTCAAAATATACACCCACCATGTAAAATCTATGGACATAAATCAGTGATTTGGGGTAGAAAGATAACAATTTCCACACTATGATTCACTATGCACCAGTTAAAAAAGAACCATAATCCAAATCAAAGTACATTAATATCTGGAAACACACATTTCAGAGATCAAGAAGTTCTAGAGTGATACAATGATACTGCCATACAGTTATGCCAATGTGTGTAAGATTTTGAAGTATCAGACTATTTTCTCAGAGCTCTAACCTTAACTTTTCTGACTTGCCTTAGTATTTTGTTACAAAATAATAATAGTTTTCCCCTTTTTCTCTCTCTCTGTGGAATACCTTCTTAAGCTGTTACAGATTATCTGTAATTGTGTTATCAGTAGCCTAGTCACTCATTTTGTATTTGAAAACTGCAGAAAGTTCAGAGGCATGCCTTGTTATCTACCATCTGTAACTAGGGTTTTCAATGGTGATCTTCAGTGTTTTAGTTTATGGAGGCCAAAACCCATCCATTTCACAGGCATCCAACTTCCAAGTGCAGAGCACACATCCCCTGAAAATTGCCTCCTCTGCTTTATCTCCAGCAGAGCTCCTATAAACGGTGCACTAAAAAGGAACTCATCACTTTTGTAAAATTCCTTTTCCTCAGGTAGGATTTTCCACAGCAGTGATTTGCTTTGGTTTTTATTCACTCTCAGAGCAATACAGAGACTGTAGGGTGGATGTATCCTTCCACAGGCTGCACAGCCTGGTACCCCAAGAGTCCATTTGCACCAGCCAGCTAGACAGCACCTGGGAGTGTGATCATCTCTGCCGTTGCACTGCCAGAACTCACCCTGCCATGCTTTTGTTTGGGGCCAACTAATAGTGTCCAAACAGTGTCCCTGTATGGCTTGGGAACTGGGACCTTGCAGGCACCATGCCTAACAGGCAGGTTGCACCCAACCATCCTGAAGAACAAGAGATCATGCTACATGCAGCTCATACCATACCTGTTGGCCTTCATGTCTAGGGGGTATTCCCACCCCTCTCAATTAGTAGGTGAAATGGGGCACAATGGGCTCAGGGCTTGGACGCAGTGTCTCATGCCCTTTGGCCATGTGCCCAGGCTCCCTCCTTAGTGCAACAGTGACATGAGAGGGGAAATGAGAGGATGTGGGGTCTTGCTCTGATGAGCAATCTTGTGCAGATAAAGGGTTCAGATGAGGCTAGGACACTCACTCAAATCCTGCAGCACAGCCACAGCCACAAACATGTCATCTGATTCACACCTCTCAAGGGAAGAAAATAGCTCTTTTTCTGGCCAGATGGAACAGAACTTTGGAGAAATTAAGTGAACAAAGTTGACTTTCAGCCAAGAGCTGTTAACAGTTGTCAGTATAGAGAAATGGCTTATTCAGAAGTATCAACTAGGCCTGGACAACAGGCTTTGAAGTAAAAAATTACTCTCTTCACCTTTTATTCTTTTCAGTTCTGATCTACTGCCATTTGGGTGATTTGCTTTCTGGTCAGCAATGACGATAGAAGGCTGAAGAGCAAATAGGCTTCAATTTTACTAGCTCTTTCCTCACAATTCAAGGAAAAAAAAAAAAAAAGAAAACTTGTAATGGGAAAGATCACTTCCATAAATGAGAGATTTACAGTCAACAGCCCTGGCCATTGCCTATCCCTAACAATTGCTACGAACTACTTGAAAGAAATATTCAAGTTACACTGGGGATGACAAAGGTCTCAGCATTCTTATGAACCTGCTACCACCTTGTAGCTCCCTTCCTATCTAACTTTACCCTCACGAGGTCTAAAAATTGTGATGGTTATGAGTAACTTGTTTGAATACTGGAGTTCTCACCACTGCTACCACCGGTGGTAGCACAAGTGGGTATTTTAACAAACAAAACCTGGCACAGAAACACTACAAACTGGAGTCAGTTAAAGACTCTAGTGAGTGGACAGGAGCCACTAGATGTCATTCACCATCATCACACTTCTATTGGTACCTTACATTTCAGGTATTAATTTAGAAAACCTGAAAAAACAGTATTCTCTCTTTAAGGATAAGTTGGCTGCAGTCCTACATATCTTGTGGGCTGACATGAAAGCATGGTCCACAGCCCACATAACGTCTCATCCTCTTGATCTGTGACTGAATCAACTTCCCCACATGAAAACATTTGCAAAGGAGACTGTGCTGCTGGGTTTATGGTGGGAGGTGTCCCGGGAGGATGAGAAGCAACTGCAGAAATTCAACAATGAACCAGTAAAATGGTCCAAAGTACCGAACAACCCAGCTGATGACTACATCAATCTCACTGCCAGTTGATCAGGTTGGTTATTCAGTTTCTCAGGTGGTGGTTTGAGTTTTAGAGGAAGATATAATCCTTCTAACACCTTGTTGGCTATGCTGTGCCAATAATTGCTGTGCCATGTAATGTCTCCTCAAACTTGCTAAAATCAACTGATTCCTTGATGAAGCCTCATTAGAACACTGATATCATAGAATCATAGAATTATAGAGTCATTTAGATTGGAAAAGACCTTTAAGATCATCTAGTCCAACTGTTAATCTAGTACTGTCAAGTCCACCATTGAACCACGTCCCTAAGCACCACACCTACACGTTTTTTAAATACCTCCAGGGATGATGACTCAACCACTTCCCTGGGCAGCCTGTTCCAATGCTTGGCAACCCATTTGGTGAAGAAATTTTTCCTAATATCTAGTCTAAACCTCCCCTGGTACAACTTGACACCATTTCCTCTTGTCCTATTGCTTGTTACTTGGAAGAAGAGACCAACATGCACCTGGCTACAACTCCTTTCAGGTAGTTGCAGAGAGTGATAAGGTCTCCCCTCAGCCTCCATTTTTCCAGGCTAAACAATCCCAGTTCCCTCAGCTGCTCCCCATCAGACTTATGCTTTATCCCCTTCACCAGCTTCAGAGCTCTTTGGACACTCTCCAGCAGCTCATATAATCATACAATCATAGAATGGTTTGGGTTGGAAGGGACCTTAAAGATCATCTAGTTCCAACCCCCTGCCATGGGCAGGGACACCCTCCACTAGACCAGGCTGCCCAAAGCCCCATCCAACCTGGCCTTGAACATTTCCAGAGATGGGGATCCACAACTTCTCTGAGCAACCTGTTCCAGTGTCTCACCATCCTCACAGTAAAGAATTTCTTCCTAATTTCTAATTTAAATCTACCTTTCTTTTAGTTTAAAACCATTACCCTTTGTGCTATCACTACATGTCTTTCTTGTAGTGAGGGGCCCAAAACTGAACACAGTACTTGAGGTGCGGCCTCACCAGAGCCGAGTACAGGGGGATGATCACTTCCCTACTCCTGCTGGCCACACTATTTCTGATACAAGCCAGGATGCTGTTGGCCTTCTTGTCCTCCTATGGTATTAGCCATAAAATTATCCAGGAATTAACATCACAAAGAATTGAGGCAAAAAAGCTGTGCTCCTCTTCATTAGAAACCTTCTTTCCATAACCCTAGGAGTCTGGTGAGGCTCACTTCAGATTCAACCCCTCTGAGTTTCTGATTTCCAGCAGTAGGAGTTTCCCAGGCTTTTGGTGTGGTGCAGCAACTAATTTGTTCTAAATTTACTTGTCTACTTTACTTGCTCTTTCTCACGTCCTCATGCTAAGGATGGGTGTTCTCCAAAATAGAGTGAGGGAAAGAAACACATCAGAATGACCTTAAAGATGAACTAGAGTTTTGCATCTGAAGGCTTTCAATCAATTGGGAGTGACATTTATTTAACCAAGACAAAAGTCTTGTGGCTTTGATTTTGTTGTCACACAGCAGCATAGCTCTGGAAAAATTACGCAAAGGACTGTTTAAACTCAGATTATAGCAGGTCCTTTTTTTGTTTTATCCCTTTGGAATAATAAATTGGCTTAAAATATAAGACAATATCCAATGCTTATTACTCCTGTGGAGAATTAATGAACCATGGCATCTAAACTATTGAGTGGTCAGACCATATGTTATTAGAAATGGTGGATGCTCTATATTGGTTAGGGCTGTTATACATTTGTGATTAAGGCTATGAAACTTTACCAATAAACACAGCTGAGAAATGAGCATAAACAGTCAATCCATATGAGGGAAACTGGCCACGTGCAGTAAATGTAGCAAAATGCAATTTAATGAGCCTTGTAGAGAAGACTTGCTACATCCAAGAAACTTTCCCACAAACTAATATTGCCTGAGACCAACTGCTTATCAAAATAATCCTTGGTGTTACTGGACAGTGGTTCCATACACAGGGAGTGCAAGAAACGTCTGACACTAATAATCTCATCACTCTTGGGATATTTACTGCTGGAAAAATGTATCTTCCTTGCTATAGCTTCTGGAGCCAGACAGAAATGATCAACTGCAAAACAGATTGTGGTGCAGGTCCAACCTTTTGAGTGGCACCAGCAACCCAAGTCACTGTTCTGTGCCTCAGTTTACCCATCACTCTAATGTGATACTAATGCATACAGCCAGTACAGCTTCCCAGATTTGTACTGAAAGGGTTTAATTAATGTGTTTGTGCATGTCTAAGCATTTCATCTCCTGTATTTCCTCATTGTCTTGAACACCATTTAGCAGACAATCAGAACACAGCTACTAACCATAATGAACATCTTACGCTCTTGGAAGAATCATTTCCGAGTGTTTACGAAATGCTGGAGGAGTTTTGGCCAATATGAATACATGGCTCTCATGTACCTCTAACACTGGGGAAAGCTGTGAAGCAAATATGTCCACAGGATATGGCTCAGCACTGTCCCCCAGCCATCGTGGTCCCAAAGGAGCATAGCTCATCTAATGCCAACTCAGCAACTCTGTCCCTAAGCAGAGCTTGCCCCACCCCCATTGAGCAGTCTCAACTTTGGTGAGAAACATGCCCGAGAGAACTGGTGCACTGATTTGATGGAACATCTTCATTTGCTCAGGATACTTTCATGGATGGGAAAAAAAAAGAGTTATGCAGTTCTTCGTGGGATTAGAGGGGTGTGTGCTAAGTTGTGTTGAAACTTCTTTCAAAAATCAGGTCTTTAAGAATTTCGGAAGATTAATTAAACTTTGCTGAACTGAGAAGAGACTAGTGTAAGTCCATCATGGGAAGGCCTGCTGAAATCCTGGTGGCAGCAAAGCTGAATTCCTGTTATATACACCAGGCTCCTTCCAATCCCTTTCAGCTTTCACTTGTTTATTATTCTTGCTTGCTTTACAAGCTCCAAAGAAACTTAACATAGGCTCAACGCATCTTGAGATGGATTATTTCCTTCCTTCAGGGCTACAAGAAGGCTGGTGTTGCTCATGATTTGGTATCTTTTGACATCTCATTGAAAAAACTTACCTCCTAACACAGTAAGACTGCAGTGTGGCAAAGTCTGACCAACACAGGCCCATTTACCTGCTGGTTTCTCCAGCACTCTGGTCTATAATGGGATTTGCTATCACTGTCATGCCTTACATCTGTTTTTTGCTGTTTAGGAGGTGCTCGTTTTGACCTGCAACAGCACTGACTAGAAGAGTTCCTATAATGTCCATTCCTGTGAGGTGGCCTCATTCTCCACCAGAAACATGTGATGTAAAACACAAAGAAGAAAGGGTAAAATAAAGTAAGTAGAAAAGGCAAGCAAAATACCTGTTGAGTAGTTTGACAAGGCTTATTTATTTGTTTGCCAGAATTAATTTCTGAGCTATGCAATAGATGTTCATTTGGAGGTTTCAAATAAAATCCTGGCTCATGGACGTCTGAGTCACTATTCAGGCCTTCAGGGTTCAGGCCCACTGGACACATGGGCTTGTCTGAGTCTGCCCCTATTTCATGCATTGAGGAAGATCCAGTTTTCCAAAATGAAAATCGGGTGATAATATTATCTCCATTTGAGTATCAGAATTTAAGAGAATTGGTAGTATTCATCTTTTATGAGATGGAAACTAAAAACTTCACCATGGAATAATCACTATTAGCATTTATTACAACACACTAATAGTGTGTCATGGTTAACAGAGCCCAAGGAGAAGATGCTACATAATACCAGGGACAAGGTCATTACGCAGCCAGTCTGGACCCTATGGCTCAGTTGCATTGGGGTTACCCAGCCACCAGAAGGAACTGGATCCTGTTTGAAAAAAGAGTTTTCAGTAAGATTATCTTGATCTGCAAAATGACATTCCTGAAAATTGCTTCTGAAGCTTACTTCACTGTCCTACCAGAACCCAAGCTGAGTTATTCTCCAGTGGCACTGAGGCATTTTACACATAGTCTGATAGAAAGCTGCAAGCAGGACTCATTGCGAATTAACATAACTTTTCTAGAGCACTGTACTGAATTCAGCTGTCAGGATTATGCCATTTTCCAGTGAACTTCAGATTATAATATAGCATGTGTTCTGTTTTTAAAGCAATTATGCTTAAATATACTTGTTCTTCAGTTTAATTTTCCTTCTGAAAGCACAGCAGTCATCTTCTATCAACAAATCCATTCCAGAATGTTTTTGCTAGCAACTGTTACTAAGACCTTTTTCTTTCCAAGTGGAAGCTTGGGAGGGATATAATCAGCTCCCTAGCATGGCTAGAAACATTGGCCAGTAGCTAAAATATACTGTGAGCAAAATATCTGCTTTTCGGATGTTTTTAAAACAAACAAACAAAAAAGTAATAATGTATTTAGGAAATAGACCTCATCTGATTCTCATCCTGGAAAAGTAGGAGTCATTCCAGTCTAGCAATGGGATGGCTGCTTTCAGACAAGAAGGAACAGCTCTCTGGTCCAAGCAATCAAAGACCATATGACAAGATGACTGGAAGAAACCCTATCATTGGCATAATGTGACAGGATTCGGGTGTGGACCCCAAAAATGCAATTATAGAAGGTTTCCTCACAAAATGAAAGTCTGCAATTGGTGTCTTCTCCTGGATCCCCAGATGGCTCCAGGTAGATGCAAGCATATCCAGGGTTGACCTTGGGGGCAATTTTGGCTGTGGATGCCAAATAGTCATGATTCTATACTCAGGAACAAAAGCTAAACATCTAAGAAAGTGGTAAAGCAAACACCAAGCCTCATGCCTAGTCCGTACTGTTGAGGTAAAGTATCATTTTATTTCGATTGAAGCCTTTAATTTTTTTACTGATCACTGGAAAATGTTTCTTCAATTCTTTTTATCCTCATCACATTGTAGGGGGATCAAGCAGAATAAACAAACGTGCGCTGCTTGTTGCCAAGATTTTGTGCTCATCACTCGACCCGTGGATTGCACACACATGTTCCTGTTCCCTAACTTGTTATAAACAACAATGTTTTTTACTAGTCAGTGTTTTTAGAAGGTCCTCTTCTCATCATGCATGTGTGTCTACATGATTCATGAGTTTTGGATTGCTTTTGAGGTTCGGTTCAAAAGCTGTTTCAGGTGGCAGTGATGTTATCAGGAGTAGCTGGAGAAACAAAGGCCTTTGTACAGAAAAATTGGCAGGTAAGCGAATAAGGAAATTATTTTCAAATCATCTGTTTTAAGGTATATTTATCATACTGAAGTCTAAACATATTGATTTATATTATGGCTTTGGCATCGTAAAAATTTGATAGGATTATTTATTAAAATTGTGGTGCTCTTTTTTGTCTTTCCAAAACACACTTCTAATGAAATATTTAAACACACACATGCTACACAATTGGCTGACTCCAGCTCACCTCTTCAACACAACTGGATTGTATGAATATTCACATCTTTCATAAAGAAACCAGAATTCATGGGTGCAGACAGATCACAGAACCGGGCTTCTGAGCTAAAGCTACAAATGGACCTAAGTGCTACTTCCAACACGGGATTTTACAGGGATCCTTTGAATTCCTGTGGCTGAGGGCTATGCACATTCACATTATTGCTGGCAAAGCCCCACGGGCCTTGAGTCTCTGGCACAGAAATTACACCAGCCTTGATACTGTCACCCTGTTCAGACCCCTGTGTCACATCAGAGGCAAAGCAGAGCTCTCAGACTGCCTGTTTGATCCGTGGTCCTTCCTCTAGGATCTGCTCCAGAGCATGTTGTTCTTTGAGTACAGTTGTTATATTTGGCTTTGCACCAACCAGAGGTGGCAACGAAATTTTCTGATGTTGCCACGTGTGTCCCATCGTATTCCACAGCCCAGTGACTGAACTTGACTGGTCTCCTGTTAGTTTGCTTACCCCACCAAGGACATGCCCAAAAACCTACCCCAAAAGTGAAGATGTAGGTTAAAGCTCCTGCCTCAGACAAATGTAGGGGATATTTGAGAAGGTATCTCCTCACTTTCCTCTTTCATCTTCAAAGAATGCATTTTCCTGCAGGTTTCCATAAAATTGGGCTAATGTGACTTAGGTACCTAATCTAGAAAAAGATTCAGAGCTGAAAAGCTGAGCTAGAGACTCCCAGATAGCCATGTATTCCTTCATCCAGGACCAGGTATCTAGAAGCCCCGGGTCCTGCCCATCTTCCCATTTTCTACAGGTTGCCCCAGGTATTTTTAAAATCTTCTTTCTGTCTTTGGGTGATCCTGTTCACTCATCTAATCTGCTTATAGAGATCCTGGGTGCCTGATGCCTGGAACAACCTGAGTCTGCTTATAGATCTAGTTTTAAGTGACTTTTCCAACAGTAGGCAGAAAGTGAATGCAAGAGCCAGGAATGGAAGCCAAGTTTCTTGTTTCATAAACTCCTGAGTTAACCACTTCTGCTCATAAGAATAAAGTATTAAAAAA
>VXBL01004883.1:68732-160794 GCA_013400195.1 Aramus guarauna | reverse complement strand
AAAAAAAAGGAAATGAGCAGATGAAACCCACGTTGCTCTCTACGCTTTTTTTTCTGGTTAATAAAATTTGCTAACTTTTCCCTGCTGTACTACCCAGATATGACAGGACAAGGTAACACTGAATATGAACCAGACCTAGTGAGAAATTCTCCCCTCAGTTCGTTTTCCTGCCAGGAACGGCAGGTTTGCTACTATCTGAATGCTTCTTGGAGATGGTGTGGTTTTGGCAAACCTCGCAGGAGACCTAAGGAAGAGGTTGCACTGGAAATTTGTGTTTTCTGTAGGCTCAGAAGGGTGTTTCTGACTTCTTCTCAGCAACAGTCTTTAAGAAGGCTTGATGAGAACCTGGGCGCTCACTGACCAGGGTCTGCAGGTCTTTCCATATGGAAATTTGGTAGAAAGTAGGATTTGGTCTACATTTGATGAGATGCTTTTAGGTAAAAAAGAAAAAGAGAGGATGTTAAGATTGACTTTTTTACTACAATTTAATATGCATGACAGTAATTTCCACAGCAGTTGCTACAATTAGAGTGTAAACATTTTTAAACAGCCATCTACTCTATTTCTTGAGGAAAGTATGTCAATTAATAAAACCAACAGCAGTGAAGAAGTAGCTTCCCGGCTTCTGACTAGCAAGGGGAAAAAAAAAAAAGAAAAAAGAAAAAAAAAGGTGGCTGCTGTGCAACATAGGGGAGAGGAAAAGTCCAGTAAACAAGACAAAACAGACCTAATTGGAAACAGGGCCCCAGTGGCACCCCAGGATGGAAGGTAAGTGGAGAGAATGGGAGAGCTGCAGGGAAGATTAGAAGAACTGAAAAACCCAAAGAAAGCCAAGGGGAATTGAATAAAAACAACAGTCTGCTTACAAAAATAAACATGGGGGGAAGGGAGAACATGCAAAGGGAAAACAGATGCACAATGAGACAGTGCTCAAGAGACAGAGGGAGATGAAAGCAGTCTAAAACAAGAGGGAAACTTGGAGTGAAAAAAAAGGAACAACCAAAAAAAAACCGCAACAAAAAATACTGGCAGCAATGCCTTGGTGACCTTCACGTATTGAGATGCCTCTGTTTGTACGGGCTCTGGGGAGGCTGATGGCATCTTCTACACACAGAGGAATTCACCACAAAGGAGCACACTGAGGAACCTAAAACACAGAGGTGCTGTCCTACTCAGGATTGTTTTTAAAGTGTCCTCCCTGTTTGTGTCTCTTCTTCCCAAATCATGCAGATCTGAGATGGAGCAGATGAGATGGAGCTCTGGAACTGAGTCAGGGTACCCGTCTGAGGTCTGGCTTCACCCCAAAACATTCAAAGAGAGCCTGATCCACCTCCAAGCAGCTGAGCAGCCTCTCCCAATGGGCCACAGGTGCACATATCTCCCATAGGCTTGCAACCAGAATGCCTACAAAATCATGATTTCCAAGCACAAGTTAGTTTGCTGGTAGGATTGTGTCCTTCCTGCTAAATAGATGCACAAAACTAAACAGCCATTGAAAAAAGCTCTTCTTTAGGTCTTCTGTGGAACCTGTTGAAAACCCACAGTGGTTCAGAGCACAGCAACCACATGCAGAAGGTCTTCTGATGTGAAGTAGTTTCTCTGAGCTTAAATGTAAAGACTTGGGATTCTTACAAGGCTGTTCTGGGGAGCTGTGCAAGGAGGTTTAAAATATTGCTCTCTTAGCTGCTTGTCCTCCTCCTCGGGCAGCTCAGAGCTTGGTGAGTTAGTGCAAACTGACTTTCATTAGCAATTTAAGATAATACTCCAGACTGAGCAGGTCTGGCATAGCATTCATCTGTGGTATAGAAGGTCAGACCAGGAAGCTGCGAAGAGGCTCAGAAAAGTGATCTCAATGTGTGATGATGCCACCTCGGAGGTACTGTCCTGTGAGAGGCATGCTGGAAGACCAAGGGCATTTGGAGCATGGGGTCATTTAGACCATGTCATTCTCTGAACAGCATTAAAGGCCAGGGTGGTTTTAGGGTTTTCTCTTGGATCATTCTGCTGGAAAAGCATTCATGACAGTGCACAACAAGACAGAGGATGGGATCTTAAAATTATTGCTGAAGGCTACCATGACAGGGCACAGTAGACACAGGAAGGACCTGTGTCTTTTTTTGGCAGACTCTATGGCATCTGTTTGACTTGTTCCACTTCAGAGTTTAGGGGTTTCCAGAGCATCATACGTGTCTTATTGACAGCATTGGCAAAAAGAACTAACGATTGGGTCTGGAAGGCTGAAGATGGTCGCAGAGGGAGAGTTCAACATCTTGCTCAGAATTGTGATTTTGGGTTAGTGATATAGCATTAAGTGCTGCTGCCTGTGTTATTCCTATCTAGTGAAAAAGTAGACTTATATTTATAGACTAGACTCTTATCTTTTTTCAGCCTTCATCCCTCAGAGTACTTAAATGTGTCTGTCTCTCCAGTTTGTTGCAGTGACCTCAATGGCTACATCTGTACTAATAAAACAAACATTGCCAGGAGTTGTTCTTTGACTTGGAGACTAAAAGTCTGGTTACATTCACTCTATTAAACTCTGTTAGCCTCTAAAACAGGGTGACCGCATCCAGCCATCTATTGGAAGTGGTCCCAGGAGTGTGCCTGTTCCTGCACCATCCGTGGGAGCAGCCTGGGAGAAACCTGGCAAGCTGGAGAGGTCCACTCTGCCAGTGTGACAGCAGATGCCATCAGCCAGGTCTGCCCAAGGAACTAGTTGTTCTTAAGGAGACCAAGTCAAAAAGCAAACTGTCCTGTGACTGCCCGTCTCTATCCATTGGTTCTCACTATCCTGATATAAAAGCTAGTAAATAAATGGTTGTACATGCCAGAAAAAAAGATCTGGTATAATTTCCTTGAACAAAAAAAAAAAAAAAAAAAAAAATCCCAAATCCATTTAGGACAAATCCTCAAAGACATAATTTCCTCACCCTGTAAAACTTCACTGTTCTGCCCTGAGCCATAGAGTTTGCCAGTAGAATTTTGGAACAAAATGAAATCTTCTATCCAAACACAAGAGGGGTAAAATTCCAGTTTCTCCGTTCTGTTTTGTTTAGAGAAAGTTAATGAGTGGTTGCTTTTTGTCAGAACCAAACTTCCTCAAAGCCTAAGCCTCCTCGAAATGGAGTTTTGGATCACTTTTGTTATAAGGAACAACCTCCAAATCCAACAACATTTGGATTTGGGACTTAGGTGTGCACCTATTAACAAATTAGGACTATACGTGATGCTAGGTTGAAGACCCAAACTTACCCAAATGTTCAGGGAGTGATCAGATCTGTGGCTTTGGTTGAGCTCCATCACTGGTTTAGAGGGAGGAAAAGTAGTTTGGACTTCGCTGATAAAAGAAGCTCGTGCTTGAATCATTTCATACCGGTAATGTGTTAAATATACCGCAGCAGATTCATATGGCAAGGAAGCATTTTAAGCATTGCAGTGAGTTAACTGAAAGGAACCATAGGAAATATATACCAGAAGTTAATCTTTTCCAGTTCTTTTTCAGGTCTGCACCCTGCCTGTGTTAGCTCTTGTGCAGGGTGGTTTATTTTCACTTGGAACTGTTTTGGAATCATTATAAAATACAATTCGTGCACCGCAAGGACACGGGGAGTCTCTTGGCTTATATTTTGCAGATGTCCATAATTTAATTGGACCAGCAGGTGACCAGGATTACAAGGTCACCTTATGATGGTGATCAGCTCACGGCTGAACATGGGCAGCTCACAGTAACACATTGGGACTGCCGTACTCATGCTTGGACCCACACTCAGCTGCTTTTCAGCAAGCCTTTTGTGAATATTAGATGCTCTCTGCCTGAAATCTGTCCCTTGAGGTTGAGTTACAAAATCTAATAGCACCTTCTGGCCGTAAAAAATGTGTCAATCCAGTAAGGTGGTGGTTTTGCTTAAAGGTAAAGCAATCCAGGGAGCTTTCAGGTCTGGATGCAACAATCAGTGATTATGGAGTTTATCTTGACATTTATTAGTTGTTAATGGCAGTGCTTCCAGAGAGCTAAGCACTTTCCAGGCAGCCACACAGCATCCTTGGCCTGCAAGAGCTGGTAGTTTAAGAACACACAAACACTAAAGGAAACAGCAAAAATAAAAAGAGGTTTTAAAAGCTGTGTTTTTTTTTCTTTGTCATTAAAGCTCACTTGAGTCAATACTAGTCAGATGGTGATGGGCAATTTCTCAGAGGTGGAAATATCCATTGCGAAGAGAGCTGCAGGTTGACCTAGATGGGCATGGTGAGGTCAGTTAGAGCTTGGGCTTGGCCTTCTCCAGGTGTAGTGAGTGCCAAAACAAACTAGGATTTGGTTATAAACCGAGAAGGAGGTCATTAGAAAAGAAATTAATGGCAACTGAGGAAGTCACACTGAAGACGCTGAGGCCAACCATATCCTGGGCTGCATCAAAAGAAGTGTGACCAGCAGGTTGAGGGAGGTGATTCTGCCCCTCTGCTCTGCTCTCATGAGACCCCACCTGCTGTGCTGCCTCCAGCTCTGGGGTCCCCAGTACAAGGACCAGTACAAGGAGCTGTTGAAGTGAGTCCAGAGGAGGCCACAAAGTTGATCAGAGGGCTGGAGCACCTCTCCGATGAGGACAGTCTGAGAGACTTGGGGTTGTTCAGCCTGGAGAAGAGGCAGTTTTTATAGCAGCCTTCCAATACCTAAAGGGGCCTGCAGGAAAGCTGGAGAGGGACTGGTTACAAGGGCATGGAGTGATAGGACAAGGGGGAATGGCTTTAAACTAAAAGAAGGTAGATTTCAACTAGCTATTTAGGAAGAAATTCTTCCCTGTGAGGGTGGTGAGGCACTGGCACAGGTTGCCCAGAGAAGCTGTGGATGCCCCATCCCTGGAAGTGGTCAAGGCCAGGTTGGATGGGGCTTTGGGCAACCTGGGCTAGTGGAGGGTGTGCCTGCCCATGGCAGAGGGGTTGGAACTAGATGGTCCTTAAGGTCCCTTCCAACCCAAATGATTCTGTGATTCTATGATTCTATAACTGTTTGAGACATCAGCGGTGCTGGGACCATCTGTAATGGCTGATGATCCTGAAACTATGGAAATACAGCTGCTTCTTTCCCACTAGAAAGAAAAATCCTGAAAGGCTGAGATCCTTTTGGATGGTCCTTCTCACCAGTGTCTGTCACTATCCTGCAGCTGAGGATGGAGAAAGGATTCAGATGTCTCTAGGCTCAGGCCAGGCTGATAAATGACATCCCAAGACAAATGAGAATTACATGACCAAGTTAAGTCACTCAAGCTCAGTGTTGGCTTAATCAGCATGGACTGAGTAATTTCTGAGCAGAGCTTTTTGCTAGCCAAACTGTTCTCCGGACTGTTACCTTAGGGGCCGCCACATGACGTGAAAAGGCCTTTTTTGCCAGGAGAAAAGCTTCTTCCAGCAGATAAGAGAAACAACTCACTGCAGTGACTCTCAGTATAGCAGAGACAAGTGGATGAATGGCCAGGGGAAAAAAATACACCTAGTCACATCACTGAGTTTTTCAATATGTATGTATGTATATATTTATTTATTTATTTCCCATTTTCCACCTAAGTCCAGAAGCTGAAATTCAACTCTGAACTCTTCTTCTACACGACTTGGGCAGGTCTTTTGACCTGTCTGGGCTTTTCCAGGTAGCCTCAGTAATTGCAGGGATTGCCTCCATTAAGTCATTTGCAGATCAGAGAAAATGCTATCATTGTTCAGAGATTGCAAAGGACTGTATAGAAATGTAGTTAAATAATGATGTATTACTTACTTGGAGTAATCTCAGATTTCAGAGTCATCTCACACCATACCCCATGTCTCTTCAGACCGTAGCAGTGACACTGGAAGCAGAACACCAGTCAGACAGATCTTGGTACACATATCTCTGCCACTTCTATTAAAGCTGATGCCTTTAAAATTATTTAAATTATTTAGACTCATTTATTTAAAACAAAAGAGACTGCTTCCAGTGCAGGTCCTCTAATGTGCTGCTCCTCTGAACTACTACTCCAGGCTGCTCACAGCCTCACAAAGGCATCGGCTATGTCTCTCTGAGCTCTTCAGGTTTTATTTGCAGCCATAAAGACCAGAGACTTTAAAAAAAAAAAATAAAATCAGATTTATCAGCAGAAAATCATAGATGTGTCGGCCCGGACCCAACATCATTTTTTGGGTCCTAAATTCAGTTTGTGAAGAAGGTAGGAACCTAAACAGGCTGCTGAGTCTGGGTTGGGGCATTCACCCTGAATACGGCAGCAGTCCCAAAGGGGTGGAAATGTCATGGCTCAAAAGTTTTACAAGTGCTTGGGAGGGACGAGGGCTTGTAAGAGCCAGGCGAGATGCCTAGAAGCTTAAACAATGCTGACTGTGGCTCAAAAAGCACTCCCTGTGGACAGAGCATCTTTTCGACACAGCCAGAGGTTACCCATATAACTTTAAAGCCCGTTGCATGCGACATGTTGCGCTGATTGTGCACAGCAGCTGAGCGCTGAACAAATAAGCTGCCGCTGCTGTGCTGGATGGGGGAACATCCTGGTGTTGCTATGACATTCCTTGTCAAGTTTTCAGACTCAAATGGATCCCACATGGGGGCAGTGCATCAGGCTCCTTGGCAAATGGAAGATTTGGAGTCTGGAGTGCTCCCCATCTCCCATTTGTGGGAACAAAGCATCTTTTATGCTTCCTTCCAGGACAAGGGGCTGAAATAAATCAAATGACCGGGCGACTCCCCTGCTATTATAACAAGCAGCTGGAGGGCCACCAAGACCAGGCACCGCTGCTAGTCAAACAGGCGCTTTCCCGTTCGCCTTTTATTTGGATTCACTGGTGGCACTCTGGGGGTCTGCCACTTCTTTCTTTGCCTCCTACTGTCCAGAGACACTACCAGTAAAACCCCAAAGTGATATTAAAAGAGGGAGGCTGGGCTCGCAGCCAGCTGTCGCTAACAGATGTGCCTGTGAGCATCGTGAAGAATATGCCAGTTTAGCTGGTCCAGCCTGCCCGCAAACCAGAGTCCATTGTTCGATGGGCCACAACAAGCAACTGCAGGAGGTTAAATAAATCCCACGGCACAACTTCTGCAAGCTGTGGAAAGCTTCCAGGAAGGTGCTCATTGCCACAAAGAAATGTTGGGGAGCTCTCTGGAGCGGATAGTAGATGCCCAAACACTGGCACTATGGCACCAAAAATATACCCTTGCATTTTTAAGCTCTTATGCACCCACTTTGAAGATAGTAGGAGTGTATTTAAGGGGACAAAATGCACGTTCCCAGGTGTCCAGGTTGGATGGAGTTGATTTACCTGACCTTGAAGATGAGACAGGTCCATGATGGAGCCAAAAGCACAGATGCCCATGCCCTTTGCTGCTGCTTCAAAGCCACCCTCCCTCCATCCCTCCCCTTGTCTGGAGTCCGTCCTGCACTGTGCAGAAGTGGCGGCTGCTGCAGCCCACTGGGGCTTGTTTCCTACCTCAAACCACAGCCTCAAGGAGCAGCGAAAAGATGAATTTGGCGATGCCCTGCAAACCAGCTGCTTTTCTGGGCCTGCTGCCTCTTCTGCTGGAAAAGGAGAGGCGCAGCAGTGGGGAGGAGGCTCCAGCTGGGAAGGTGGGGAGGGTGAGAGGAAAACCGGGAGGGAAGTGCCTGAGCAATTTCACAGCAAAGGCAGCGTATGAAGTTGCTTCGGTTCGTGGTCTGCACTCTGGGGTTTGTCTGTGGGAAGCCTGCAGGGGTGTTGCAACCTGCCAGTGCCAATAAACATCACCACAAGACCAGAGGAGCTCAGGGCCTGTAATATGAAAGGCAAAGAGAGGAAAATTAGAAGGAAAAATATGAAGTTAATAAAAATCCTTTATCCAATCAGACCCTAAAGAGAGCACAGCCATGGGCTGGAAGCATCAGCCGGGCGCTCCGAGCCCTCACTTTGCTTAATTACCTAATAGTTTGCAGAGCTCCTTCAGCTTTATGAGTTGCACATTTATTTGCAGCTGTCCTGCCTTGCAGGAGCCATGGTAGCTGGCGGGGGTTGCCTCTGCCCGTGCCCCCTGCCTGGATGCAGGGCGATGGGGCTCCATGGCCCAGATGCTCCAGATCTCAGGGTCTGAACTGGCTAAAGCCCTTTAAGCAAATAATCTTTCTTATTAAGTACATAATTTGCCCATTAAGGGAAAGAAGTTCCCCCCCTCCCCGCTGTTTGCAGAACAGGTCCTCTGGGCAGTTTTTCTGGGTCTGTATTCCCAGGACAGAGGGTTGATGATTTCATGAAGGTCAGAAATTGTGCCTGTGGCTAGCTGGGGGCTGGCACGGGTTTTGCTTTGGTTTCTCTGCCCTGCTATTACTGCAAGAAAACCCCTTCCCAGCTCAGCTCCTCTCTCCTGCTGAGAGCAGCTCCCAGAGCAGGAGGTGGGTGGGATGCTGGAAAATCTTTCAGCACTGGTGGGTGCACTTTGGAGGTCTGGAGTTGGATGTGGACGACGTAGGCATACAGCTGCCATGGGTATGGGCAGCACCCTGGACCTCAATAAATAATGGGGCTGGCCACAGTAAATTTTAGAATCATAGACTGGTTTGGGTTGGAAGGGACCTTTAAAAGTCATCTACTCCAACCCCCCTGCAATGAGCAGGGACATCTTCAACAAGATCAGGTTGCTCAGATCTCCATCCAACCTGACCTTGAATATTTCCAGGGACGGGACATCTACCACCTCTCCGGGCAACCTGTGCCAGTGTTTCACCACCCTCATCATAAAAAATTTCTTCCTTACATTTAGTCTGAATCTATTAATTTAAAACCATTACCCCTTGTCCTGTCAGGCCCTTCTGTTTTGCTCCAGGTCAGGCTGATGCTAGATCTAGTGAAGTTTTCCTCTGGATTGGACTAATGAGGACTGCTGGGGTGTGCTGTCTTCCCCTGTGTCATGGGATCCTCACTGCTTCCTGGGCATTTTGTCCACATGCCCCATCCCAGCATCCCAGTTCTGCCCAAACAACCCCCTGTGTCCCCATCCAGCTACCAATCTGCAGGCATAGACATTTCAAAACTTTGCCAGCATCCTGGCACCAGGCTCTGCTGATGGGAAGGTCACGGCAGCTGTCATGCAGACAGAGAAAGCCAAGCCCTGCCTTCAGCAGATTGTGAGAAGCTGGGCAGAGTTCTCAGTGCTGACAAAGGACCGCTTGACACTTGCTGCCTCAGCATGTCCCAGGAATAAACAGTGCTTGAAGACCTCTCTAATCAACAAGAAGTTATTTGCAAGGTGCCCATGACTAAAGCACTTCAGCTTTTGATTAAAAGTTTGCTTAGCAGGGCAAAGGTACCGTATGAAGGACTTCTTGCCCCTCAAAGCTGGCTGATTACTTCTGGGCCTTGTTTCTAGCCCTTTTTTTTTGGGGGGAGGATGTTTGCCTAGATGGCTATGGAAAAACACAATGGATTTTTCAGGACTTAGAGCCAGAGGGCAGCAGCCATGATGGACATGCAGGGATAAACACTGACCATCTGGGAGGAGCTGATGGCTTACTTTGCAGCTGAGCACCATTAACCCCACCTGGTCACTAATCCCCAGGAAATTGAATCATATCACAGAACTGGAGGATAAAGGAGTTGAGGGGACCTTGTGAAATCATCTTATTTGACCCTCTGAAATGTGACAACATCAGAGAGCCCCTGTTTCAACACCTTTTGGTGTTACAAGCTAAAAAATGGAGGAGAAGGAAATGAGAAGAAGAAAATAAAGTGTTTAACAAGAACTGCAGTCATTCATTCAATGCATGCCCCGTTGCTATTCCCTCTCTGCTGGAAGTTAGGTGTTGGTATAACTGAAGAAGAGAGATTTCTTATGGCACAAATCCTCCGAGCAAATAATTTGGGTTGAGCATCTGATTTCTCTTTGTGCATTAAGAAGGTCTTTCTGTTCCTCATCTGTAGTATATTACTACCAAAAGGAGATGGGCCTTCAGAGCAAAGCCTACCCATGAGCTTTGGACTCTCTGGCTATGAGGCAGTGCCAGATGTGTGTTTGCAAGCTACCTGCACTGCTCATGGTTGTGCATTCCCACATCTCCAAGGTGACGATGGTCGATGGATTGGTTGGCTTTTCTTCTGGGCAATTGCAGCTGGGCTTTGTATGATGATTCTGCTGTGATCCTGCCCTGTGCCCCCTGCCTTGGTGACACAGCAGGTGGATACCTCATTTCTCTGACAGGTTAAGCTGGACCCAGAAACTGATATGACTCTGCACATGAGGAACAATCCCTGACACACAAACCCACCACCCACCCACCCCATACACACCAAAAACATTGCGAAAGGTAAATACAGTCCATCCTCACACACCCAGCCACTCAATGGAGCAGGCGGTGGGGTTTCAGAGCTCCCCCTCACAGAGGTTTGAATGCGGACACAGCTTTGTCCCAGTCATAGAGAGACCTCCACATGGCTTTCAGGGTGTTTCCTAGGTACCTGGGCCCAAGTACAAGGTGCATCATGCATAATCAGTTCACCAAGCTTCAGCTCATCTTTCATTGCTCTGCATGGGGTACCACCACCCCGAGCACTCCCAGTGCCAGAGGCTGAGCATCGATGTGGCCCCAATGCTGTGCGCTTGCCAGGAGCCAGGTGGCAATGGACACACGACCCCCAAATTTCCCTGCTGAGGTGGTGAGCTCTGCCTAGCTCTACTTAGCAGAGCTCATAACAGCACCCAGTGAAACTCGAGGCTCCGCAGAGATCAACCTTTAAGAAAGTTGAAATATTCTCCTCTGGGATTTCACGGTCCATGGGACCCCAATCTGAAACCTTGGTCCTCTTACTGGGGCACCTACCTAGGACCCAGAGAGCCCAGTACAAGACACTGAGCTGGCAATGATGGGTTTTTAGCTGATATAGTGATCCACTACATGGTCTTTTCTTGGCAAAAGAATAGCTAGGTTGTGTTTCAATAGCAGACCCAGAATTTTTTGTTCTGCTTGAAAGAAATATGGCAAAAATTCCAATCAATATTGTACCTTTAGTGAGTGTGTGAAAAAAAGTTCACACAGATGTTGTTTTCTGCATTTCCCAGGTCTGGTCTCCTAAACCGCTCTCTAATTTGGGCTCATTGTAAATTCATTTTATAGCACATGGAAAATATAAGTACAATGAACATTTTTTTCATACTCGTTATTTTTTGAAATAGGAACTCTAAGGCTTCCATTAAATCTCAGACATTTCTAAAAGGAACATAGATAAATGAAAAGCTTCAGGATTCAGAAGGAATCTGAAAAAAATAAGATGACCTGGGAATGAAATATAACAAAATAAAAATACCCTTTCTGTAAATATTAAACAGAGAGAAAAATTCTCTCATTTCCCCAAACTGTTCTCTGTAGGAAACTCAATGTGATGGGAAGAAAAGGCTGTGTTGCAAAAGAGGAAGATAGTAGATACTTGCTTAATTGAAGTTAAAATGAATAATTTCTTCATAGAAAGGCTTTTGATAAAGTCCAAACAAGTCCAAACATAAAATCTCGAGCTGCAACTAATAGAGCTCGTGTAAACCTGGTTTTTCATACCCTCAGCGCATTTTTTATTCATATTCCTATTTTTCCAAAATATCTCAAAACCCCACACTGGGCACTTCTGAAAACCCACCCGTTGTCTAATTAGGATCTGAGCTCTTTTGAAAATGTATCTCCAATTGGGAGAGCTGACCACTTCTGTAAATCGGGAACAGGTTTTCAAAGGGAATTAGATGTCAAGTTTTGAAAACACCAGTAGGCATTTAAATACCACCGAAAGCTTGGCTGTAGGTGCTCTGAGGATAATAACACTTTCTTCCCTTCATCTAGTCTTTCTTTGGTGTCCTCTTAGATTGTAAATCATTCTGTGTCCAAGCTGTCTCTACCGTGCGTGTGTGCGTCAGAGCCCTGACTTTGCTTAGAACTGCTAACCGTTGCCAGAAAAGCATTTGAAAATATTGATAATCACCCCTTTCATGTCTATAAGTGAAGAAGGATGCAGAATTCAGGCATAAATTAGCTTTAACCTTCATTGTGCCCATTATGCCTTGTTTTGCAGTTTCACGCCAGGCAGCACCGCAGTAGGTATTTCTTGTGCACGCTACTCAGAGTAAGCAAAACTTGCAGAGTGAGTTTGATGTGTGCTTAGTGGTTACGCGGCCCGAAAACAGGTTTAATGTTAAATCTGACACTCGTGGCTTCAGTGGAGACGGGCAGACAAGCAACAAGTGAATATTTGCTCCCGCTCCCCAGCATCTCAGCCCCTAAACCCGTCCTGCCTGCGCGTGATGCAGTAAGTGCCGGGTCTAGCTCTTTTATGAGCTCATCACGTGCGAGGGTTTCTGGAGACAGGGGGGATTTGCAAGCTCCAGACACATTTCCGTGGCTGCAAAGGGCCGGTCCCATCTGCTGCACGGTGTACACTTACGTGGAGTTTGCGGAGCTGGCTGCCAGCTCTTAACAGACAGATCAAGCCAGCATAAAACTAGATTAGTATCTGAACTCCGGATGAAATTCCCTGATGTTACCCCTTAAAAGTTTCAGGTAGAGGATAAAGAAAAATCTTGTAACTCAAAACCTTCTGATGTCCAAATTGTTATGTTACATAGGAAATCTCCTTCTTTCTTACAGCCCCTGGTGGACTTTCACTGATGAGTGACTGGGCCATCTGTTTAATTTCATGATTAACATGTGTGTCGTGCAGCTACAAACGCTTCCCTCCCGGCGCTGTCCGGCTGCCCGTATCTGAAGTGTAACTGATTTTGGTCCAAAAACCACAGCGTGGCATGTAATTAATAAGGGTAATGTTGTGATATGATAAGTGCTGCAGTTTAGTGTGTGGTTGAGCCTATTGTTAACCCCAAAGCTGTTAATTTCAGGGTAATGTTTTAAGCTGATTTACATGAGAGATAAGCAAATTCATCTGTATTACAGCAGTAAGACTACTTAGCACTTATCCAGCTGCAGATCTTAAAGCACTTTATAAACACTAATGAATTAAACTCCGTGTTCAACGAGGCTGCAAACAAAGCTACAATGTTATAGCCTCATTGCTAAAGACAAAATCCAGAAGAGTGGAAGAGAAATCTTGTTTTACTGACACAAAATGAGAGCAAGTGCCTCCAGGTTTTATTAGTAGCTGTAACAAACCTATTTAGGGGTTCTGGCCTTCTTTTGACACCTGGGGCAAAACTCCCTTTAGCTTTGATGGCCATTCAATGCTAGGTTTCCCCTTATGACTTAGTAGTGAAGTATCCCTTTACCAAAAGCCGATGTTCAAAACGCACCACTGATAAATGAAGAAGAGGGAGTGGGTGAGGTTTTTTCATGGTGTTCCAATCTATACTAGAAAAATGTCTTTTATGCCCCATTTATCTATGTCTGCATCTTCTCCGTCTCTATTCAAAAACAGCATGAAAAAGGTCTACGTTTTTTCAGCAGTCAAGAGGGGTCTATTCCCATCTTTGTGTAATCAGTTAAAAGGGTCCTAGTGCTTTGCAGTGGCTCTAGATCAGACCCTGAGGATAAATGCTCCTCTTTTTTAAAGGTACGTAGCTTCACAGCAAGCTAGCCAAACCCATTGAGTCGGTTAAAGACATTTTAGCTGCTCCACAAAAAAAACCCCTCATTGATTCAACAGGACTTGCCCCAGAAGGTTTTGCAGTGTGTGGTGGTGCCCTGCAGGGATTATTCCATGGTGGGATGGACAGTCCTCAGTGGAACTGCTTAAATTGTTCCCATAGGGTTTCATAGCAGGAATACATGCTTGGGTTAGATGTCATCGTGATTGCTTGTGCCAGGCATTTGACTATTCAGTAGAAAGGGCAAATAGGAAGTTTAAAGTCTCAGCAACCTGCAGCTGGAGAGAGCTCATACACTGGGGAGCATGCAAGGAGATGGACGAGATTAAAGAAAGGAGCTGCGGGCATCCCCCCCGTGCACATGGAGAACAGAGTCAGAGGAACATCAGGCCAGATTTGCAATGAGCTCCTTGCCCAGCATCAGTGGGGTTCATCTTTTAGGTGCTTAAACAAGTGGCGATGTTTTCTAAAGCTTGGGTGACCTGCTGTTGCCATCTCTGGCCACCAGCATCACATAATGGCAGTGTTCACACTCTCTGCCCCTCAGGGCAGGGCCATGGTCTCCTGATGAGCTCTGAGGACAGGTCCTATTGAATGGAGCACTGAGACAAGAGTTGCATCCTCTGGTCGTGTCCCAAAGGCCATTCATGACGTGCCTGGGCCCATGCCCACCATCGCTGCATCCCAAAACAAACCCAGGGCTCTGCAGGGAGATGCAAAGCTTCACGCTCATGTGGTGTTGGCAAGGGTCTAGTCATCACAAGGGCCAACTTACTTTGCATCAAAACATCAGAAGACAAGTCTTCTATAACTCTGCCTTAGTTATTGAGAAGAAGGAAGCAGCCAAGCTGGACAAATCTTACTGAAGAGACTGACCTCCATGTGCAAAGGGGTCTATAACATTGCAATTTAAAGTGTCTAGGGCCTAGAGTCAGCCCTGGAGAGCACACTCACACCAGCATTTTTTCTCAGCTTCAACATAAGTTCTGCATAAAACCCTATTATGGCTGAGATTCTTGTGGGTATCACCTGTGATTCACGTTTGTGTGGAACACTGTCAGGGAAAGTGCAAGATGCAGCCAGCTGCAGGTTTTTAATTGCTGGTGTCACCAGAAAGGATGTCTTACAGATCTTTGTAAAGCTTGCTGAGAGATAGAGACCCACAGGGAAGAGGAAAGCTGCATTTATCTGTTTGGCACTCCCTGATACATGAGCTGGGACATTCATCGTAAGCCCTTTGCTCACAGACAGAAAATAATCACTAACAGGAACTTTCCCCCTTCAGCTCATCTGAAAAAAAAGTGTGCCAAGAAAACTCCTATCCAGGGCCTCCTAGACACTTTCCCAGTGCCAGAGGATGATCTTTAAACATCTGTTACAGCTCTGCACATGAAAGGCTCACAAGCACATTAGTTTGCATGTTCAGTCATCCTATCTCCAAGGGGAATGTGCTCATCGGCTGATGGAGCTATCTGCAGGATGCGATTCTTCGCGCTGCATCCAGGTACTTGGCAAGCAAAGTGGGTGACGATGTTCTTGGCATCACACCTGCCTTGTGTAATCAGCCACGGGCGGTGATTTCTGCACTGCTATCTCACTCTGCCCGGGGAAGAGAGCGGCTGCAAGCTCACAGCTGGAGCTGGCCGAGCTGAGCAGCTCAGGAGGAAGGATTTTGTCTCCCCTTTCAAGGCAGAGCTGTGGAAAGACTCACACTTGACGGGTTTTTCCTCTTTAGCGGGACTGAAGATGCTCAATGAACTTGGTAGATGGTCTTTGGCTTCACTTTCTGAAAATTTTTTAGGTAAAGCGTGCTTCTTCCCTGGGAGGGGATGGTGATGACTTGCAGGAGGGGACACACCACCCTTGACCCCACCAAATGCATCTGCAGCTTTCCTGGTGGTGTCAAAATCACCAAAGCAATGTCAGGAGCCAAGTCCGGATGTTATCAGCTCCTGTCGGTTTGTGTTGACTGCGAAACCCCCCTTCACATGCTGTGGTATCTTGTGACATAAACCCCCGTCACCCGCAAGAGTTAAACATTGAGTGTCATAAGAGACCGACTCGCCACACGCGTCCTTTCGCTTCTCGGCCTGGAAATGGTGTTGCTCACCACAACTGAGTGCAGACTGCTGGGACCTGTCGGACATCTCCAGCCTTGTGTCTTCTTCTTGGGTTAGTGTGGCAGTTCTACTGTAGCGTAAGCACCATCCACAGCAGCATCCTCTCCCCATCTGCCACCAGAGTAACAATTTAGGTTACAGTGATTTTTCTAAACATTCTTTCATACTGAATATGCTAGAAATCACCCCAGAAGGGTCAGTTTCCTGAAATGTCTTGTGCTTGTTGGTATTTGCCCAACCAGAAAAGCTCGCAGTAAGCAGTGCCTCCCAGGCCAACTCTTTCAGGTCAGGAGGCAATAGAAAAAGAAGACTGCTGAGATATCCTGGGGTCTGCAACACATGAGTGTTCAAGCCTGGGCTTTTCCTACCTAAAGCTCTTTGGTGCTTTTCCTACCTAAAGCTCTTATCTCTTCTCCATATGTATTTCTAAGAAGGTATTCAGGCTGTTCTTAGGCCAAAGTCCCCTGTTATGTCAGTCCCCTGCTATATATAGCTGCGTGTCCATCTTATGCTTGCATTTAAGACATTTTACACGGTGTAGATAATTGCCTGCTGGAAAACAGGCAGAGAGCAACATCTGGTTTCATGCAATGCACCAGGAAAATGCCACACAAGTAACAGTTTTTGGTCACCAGTGGTAAAGGCTGGGGTTACAGCTACTTGCCTGGAGATGAAAAAAACTTTTCTTCTTGGGCCAACTGCTGATCTGCTCATACCATCTGCGTGGTCATGGGACTACCTCCTTCACAAAAGGAGACACAGAGATGGGGCAAAACTCGATCCTAAATCTTACCAGCATTTCGATTATTCTCTCACTTTTTCCTCAGTCTCACCCCATTTAATTCAACTCTTGCTTTCCAAATTTGCAATAGCGGGTTATTTTGTATCTGCAGACACAAATCCAAATCCTGATCCCATTAAAGTTAGTGGCAGAAGTTCCAATAACTTCAACTGCACCAGGACTTGGCTCACTGTGAAGAAAATGTTGTTCTGAAGGCAATATGTACTGCCACAAGGATTCAGACATCCATAAATCCATCAGGGCAATGAGTATTTCCATCTGCCATCCAGCATTTGGAGCCGGGTGTGTTAACAATATGAGCTAGAGAGTGAAAGTTACCAGCAAATGCATTTCTGCAACCATTTCTCCCGCTCTTATTAATGAGGTTTTCGCATTTACTGGCAGAAGGATAAAGAACAGCTTCCAGAACACAGTGGTTTACGTGCAGGTTGGGCACTTGGGACAGCAGCTTGGATGCCAATGTGACGGACACCATAAAAATGTTGTAGCTAGACCTGTTTTAAAGAGGCCAGTTTGGGTCTCAGGAAAGCTGAGCTCATTTCCCGGCTCTGACACTGACCTCCTGTGTGTCCCGGGGCAAATCATTTGATCTCACTGTGCCTCGGTCCCTCTGCTAGAGCATTCCTCCCTCCTATCCTTTTGCAAACTTTCAGGCAAGGCTGTAATACATATAATAATGATAATAATAGTAATAACAATAGCGACAATCTGGTATATACACTGCATCAAATCTCAGCCACCCGCATCTGGCCGGCTGCATTCTGGCAGGACTCTCACAGCCGAGCAGCACACACGGGAACCCTTTAGCTGGGAAAAAAAAACTTTCCCTTTCCCGGTGAGTAATTTTAAGGACTAGACTGGTAGCAAAGCCAGAGTGAAACCTGGAGGCAATTTCGCTGGCGTTCTGAAATGAGTTTTATTTAAGTCCATAAATGTTTTTGAAAAGTCTGTTTTAACAGAGGCCAGAGTGCCCTCGGGTGACTCTCTTTAAAGTGCTTTGTTTTGTTAATAATGATTTGTAAACGCCGGTCTGTCGGAAGTGTCGCTGCCACTATCTTGGAAAAGTCTTGGCTGGGAAACACAGGTACCTTGTGTTACTTCACGTGCTTCGAGTGTTTTTCCTTGCAATAACGCCTGTTACTGTCACAAGTCTGTGTGGCCACAGCTGCCAGGGCGAAACGATACTCTGCTGAATGGCCAAAGTTTCGGGCTTGATTCAGCCATCTCTTCCTCTGGTGGCATATGGGAGGTCACCACGGGGAGCAGATGGCATTAGCCCGTGGCATGGGGAGCAGGACATCTTGGGGAACGCACCGGGTCATTTCGGAGTGAGGGTATATCATCCCTGGAAGATCCTTGGTGCAACCACAGCTGGATGGTGCTGTTATATGAATAAAGGACCCATCTCACCTTTTGGAGGGAGGACTCAATTCCTGGCACGGACAGTGTCCTACTGGGATGGAGAACAGCAGCTGTGGGGATGCCCTGAGCAGAGCAAAAAGGCCAAAGCCACCAGTCCTGGCATTAATTGTCAGAAAAAGGGAAAAAAACAGTTATTTCAAAGTCTATATTTGCATTTAGAGGGAGCTAAGACCCCTAAGTACCTTTAGGAAATACTCAGAATTGTACCTGCTGCAGATATGGCTCCAAGCATGTGCTGGTGAAAACATGATCACTGCTATTTCCCATTGAAATCCCACAATTTGGTTTGCCTACAAGCACCGTTTCAAGCCTCTGGGTCCTTTCGAGGTACTCAGCTTCATCTTCTAGGGATCCGCAGCGCTATTTCCGCCTCTCAAATCTACTCCAGCAGCCTCAGTTGGGATAAAATTACAACGGCCATCAATCCAGCCCTCATACTTCAGAGCATACGCTAATCACCGCAGAGGGGAAGGAAGCAATTTTCTTCACACTTTATTACTGTGCAGCCCCGTACGTTACAGATCGCGGTGCCGCTCTTTGTTTCTCATCCTTGCAGAGCATTCGTCATCATCTGCTGATGGAAAGCCTGACGGAAAGCCAGGCTGGACAGACCACCGCACTGCCCAGATGGGATTCGCCTGACCTAACTGCATCTGCCTACAAGTTTGGCTAACGCCAGATATTCTTCTTTAGTCGGTGGAGAGAGCGGGAGAGGGTCAGGGGATGATTCATCCCATGCTAAGAGAGGTGTCCAAGGCAGCCGAAATAAATCACCCTTTGGAGGCCCTGACTCTTTGCGTTGGCTGTAGGTAGAGCCCGTATCATTCGTCTGTGTGAGATACTTAACTTCTAGATGGCTGAAGTGAAGCGAGGTGTCTCTCACCTCCCTTGGCCATGCTCCTCTGCAGGATATCTTCTTCAGATGAATGAAATACTTCAGATGAATGAAATATGATTTGCTCATGCTTAATAAAAAATAGCCCTGAGCACACTGCCTCTTAGTAGGTTGACACCGGGACACTATCACATATGAATGTGAAATGATAATAATAATTGCTATTTTGGAACAGGGGGATAAAATTCTGAAATCCAGCGGAAGGGGCTGGTAAGAAGTCCTGTTCCGAAGTGATTGTGCACTGAGATGGGATGGAAGAGGAGGGGAAGTTTTATTAATTATTGTGCTTAAACATGAGTGAAATGGCAAACGTTGCTGCTTTTAAAACTTCCCAGCTGTTCTTTCCTTTGTTCTGGTGACTGCTTGGAAGTTTGAGCAATGATAAAAGCAAGGACTCTTAAAGCAGTTTGCAAAGTTGTAGGAGACTTTAAACAGCTGGTATGATAAAACACCCACATTTCCCCTGACAAATGTAAGCTCCGTCAGTAGCTTTTTAGAGAAGGGATCCGTACCAGAGCCATAAAAGAAATCAAATGGTTAAGTGTAGAGGTGACATTCTGGGTTTTCCCAGCTCAGTAAAGATATATCTAACCAGCCATTATCACACAGGTGCACGTATATCATTCAACATCAGACATCAAGGAAAAATAATCGCCTGGAGTGAGAGAGTAAAGTTCAATGAAAGTTTGAAAGCATTACACACCAGCACTCCTGGAAGTATAATCAGACACCGAAAAAAAATTACTCCCATGCTTTTGTTTGGTTGATGAGTTTGGGTTTTCTGGCTGCATCAAATGAGATCTCATACAAATCTGTCTTCATTAGACTTCTTCTAAAAACTATTGTACATTTCCTGGAAGCTCATTAACAGGGGAGCATTGCCAGGCTCTTATTCATAATGGCCCTGATTCAGCAAAGTACTTAAACATGTGCTTTGGGCCCAATGATTTATAATAGAGGGTATAAAAGTAACCCAAATTTTTTCTAAGTTTCAGAAAATATCTAAAGGGTGGATGTCAAGAGGAATGGGCCAGACTCTTCTCAGTGATGCCCAGTGACAGGACAAGGGGCAACAGGTACAAACTGGAACATTGGAAGGTCCATCTCAATATGAGAAAAAACTTCTTGACTCTGAGCGTGACCGAGCCCTGGGACAGGCTGCCCAGAGAGGTTGTGGAGTCTCCTTCTCTGGAGATACTCAAAACCTGCCTGGACATGATCCTGTGCAACCTGCTCTGGGTGATCCTGCTTTAGCAGGGGGGTTGGACTAGATGATCTCCAGAGGTCCCTTCCAACCTCTACCAATCTGTGACTCTGTGTGATTCTGTGAAAATACCCAGCTCAGCCTTCATTTGCATTTTCAGTGAAAATTCTGGTCAGTTCCTCTAATCTTTGATCTGACCTGTTTAAAATGATAACATGTTCAATATCTAACTATCTATGATTCCATCAGTCAGCATAAAGTCACACTGCACTTAAGATTGTTGGTGACTCCACTTCTGCATCAGCTGATTCCTCCTCCTCTTTTCTGGAATACTTTAAATTCCCCCACAGGCTGGGAGGGCAGCAGCTATAACCTGCTGAGCCAGGGACATCTTTGTCCTTGTCCAGTGTCACTCTACCAGGTCAAAAATTCAGCACAAACACTTGAGCTAATTATATCTCAGTCTAAATGTCTCCTACTCTAAATGTCTCTTTGCCCACCAGTAATATACATTCCTTGCAATTTTTTCTCCTGCGTTCCCCTGCTGTAAACAGTCATCTGTGTTGAAGGACTTACTGTTCTCTGTTTCAGCCATTGCTTCAAGCTCGCCTCCTAAAATGCATGCATTAGGGGGTAGCTGCAGACTTGGAAGGGTGTTGAGTTAGGTCATTTTGAAGTTCTCCAAGTTACACTGTACGTTCTGATATCAGGCAGTTTTTCAAGTCTTTTACAAGTGTCCCTCCCTTGGCTCACTGGGTTGTTCTTGGCTCTTCCCAAGTGAGCTGTAATAGAGAAGTTGAAGGTGCTGTAGGATGGCAAAGCCATGCTGTTACATGTACCGTGGGCCATCAAGCTCTGCTAACTGTCCTGCTGGGACATGCTGAAAGACTCCAACGATATTATTGCCTTTGGGTTCTTCTGCTTTCCATCGCCTGACTTGAGGCACCTCAGCAGGAGATCGATTTTTGGGAAGCCATCAGTTCCTGCACACCGGCTGCCTGGTTGGGCAGCTGCCTGTCACTCTTGTATGCATGCATTTCTCACCCGCTTTCAGCTCTCAGGTCTAAGGGATGGCTCCTTAGTGAGAGGACTGCGAGACACGCAGGGAGAGCTGTCTCTGCCCTAACCCTGAGGTCAGCCAGACCCTGAATGGCAGCAGGACTGCTCCCAGCTCTGGCCAGCACAGGTATGGCTGCACAAACATGCAAAACATCTATATGTTCACCAGACTCCAAAGGAGAATGCAGGTAACGGTCCTTCATGTAGTTTTAGGTTTTTTAAGCAGTTTAATTATCTTTTCCTTTTTGCTGTTCCTCGCTAACTGTGATCCAGCTTTGGTCCTCTAGTGGAGGACCTCATCCCAACCATCTCCAGGGGACCACCATCTACTGCTCTTTGCCCATTCATTGTTACTTCACTGTTCCTATTACTGTAGGCCAATAGCTTTAACTGCGATTAAGCCCTTACTACGTACTAGGTGCTGTACAAACACGTAGGCAGAGGTTAACATCCCTCTGAAAAGCCTATAACCTACATAGGTGAAATAAATAAGGAGGTGAACTGATTTACCAGGAGGAAAACCTGATTTTCAGTTTTGTGCCTGACGGCACCAGGTCTCGGTGCCCAGTCGTTAATCCCCAATGGCCCGGGGGAGCACGTGGGTTACCTGCTGGAGGTGCACAGCTGGAAAGCCTTCCAGCTGCAGATTTCCTACTGCAATTCTGCGGGAGACAAATTGCTCCTTGCATGACGCGCGGAGTCGTACGAAGTATCATTACAGAAAACGTTTTATGCTGTCGATCTTCCAAAGCATCGTCTCTGGCAGCAGGGCACCGGCTTCAGAACGGGTGGATTGTGCTTCCAAAAGCTAATTAAAATCATTAGCGGCTCTCTCAGATCAGTTGCCAGAAGCTATCCTTCATGACAGTAACCTCATATTCCCCCTTGTCTGCTTGGGTACATTTAAGACTTATTCTGAAGTTTATTATCTACCTTTTAAAAAATAATTCATGGTTATTTTATGGTAAGTAAAGGGAGACATCTTAAAATGATTATGTATACCCAGATAAGCAATAAAAATCACAGAGGTCAAGAAAGAGGGGGCCTGTTTTGAATGTTACAAGTGCTCTGTATCTGCTGCGAGGTTCAAGCCCAGAATCTTTGCCAAATCCCCTGAAGTCAGATATCTTTGTGCTCTCTGCCTGTTACAAATGGTAGCCACGATGCTGCTCAACGGGAAGGGGGTGGAAGGATGAACGGGGAATTCTCAACCAGAAAATAGTCACGAAACAATACCACCATTTAGGATTTTTATTTTTTTTTCCCTGAGCTTCTAATTCTCTCATCCTCCACCTTCCCAGCTTTGTATCCTTTGGAAATGGATAGAAACAGGAATTATAAACAGTCTGTGAATTATAAATATAATTGTAAAACAAAAGTTTCATGCAAGCTAGTATATGTGTATTTGTGATATGGATGAAAACTTTTGACAAGGAGTTATACTGCTTACCTGAATACTTGTATTAAGAGTACAGCTGCTCTGTGTCTCTGGACAAATAATGGTGGTTCAATTCACTGAATATAGGCTGTCACCGTCAATAAACTGAAGTAGTACTGCTCTCCTCTGAACCCTTACTTGTCCTGTCTGTTTGAAGTATATTGTATTTGCCTTTACCATGTTGTACAGTGGATTCCCCAGGTGCTGACACAAAGCGTTTCAAGATTTGTAAACCACATTACGCCTCCAACGTGCTGGGCAAATGCTGCAAGAGGTGCATTAATTTCAGCTATGCTGAGCGCTGCTTGCCACAAGCATTTTGGCAGTGAAGTCGAGTGGCTAAAACAAAAGATTTTGGGCTACTGTGGGCAATTCTTTGTGTGGCTGATTGCTTTCATAGACAGGGAAGTGCACGCTGGAAATATGGTTCTAATCATTAAATTCATTTGGATATTTAATATAGAGTGTTGCTTTAGTTCTGTAATAATAAATTCCAGTTTTCTTCTGTGCTGTTTGCAGTAATTTAAGTCTTGTAGAAGCATTTCTGTCCTGCTTTCCACTCCCCGGTTAGCTCTAGTGCCACCTATTAAATGGATTTATCCACCTACGCAGTTTTTAAAAAGCACAGGATCCCAGCAATTTCTCTATATTTGTAAGTATATAAAATTAGCAAATACAAATCAATGAGTCCTAAATGATTAAACTGTGGCTGAAGTTGTTTAATGACACCCTTGTTGTCCTCTGTCTCTTTAGGTGGGCTGGCTTTTCAGGTCTCGTGTAGCTCTGCCAAAGTCACATTGCTCTTATTCTGGTACTCTTGAGCAACAAGTGGAGCTCTCGTTAATGATGATTATTGGCAATAGCGGTGGTAATAAAGAACTGAGGTCTGCTAGCACAGCCCTGGCTGTAGGAAGTTGCCTGCAGTGTCTGGGTGAGCAGCAGAAGGCCCATGGTCCTGCTTTGCCTCCAGCAAAGGCTGGTTGCTGGTGGTGCTGTCCTCAATAAGCATCTCAGGGTGCATTGGTGTCCCTTTCCTGGGCACCATGCCACAGCAAGCCGCATGCAGGAACCCATTTTCTTCTCACCAAGACCTATAAACCTACTGTGTTTGCTGGGTGTAAGCACTGGCCATGCTCATGACACTTGTGGGACAAGAGCCTTGCCCACAGGCTCCGGATGGAGATTTCAGAGGTCTCCTTTCCCCTGTCCCCTGTGCAGCAGGCTGTTGGCGAGGCTCAGATGCTCCTGACAGACCTGCTTTTCCATGCTGAGGAAGCAATTTCAGTGCCTACAAGAACATTACTCTCAGCCTGAAGCCTGTGACCTTTATTCATTTTTACTCCATCAGGAGAATAACTATAGAAGTTGGAGAAGGGGGAGATTGAAAACCTTTTGAGGGAACAAAACCTTTCCCATATGGGTGCCCCCAGGACTGTAATGGTGTACACCACCACAGGCCACACATTAGCTGCTGGCTGGAGGTTCAGCCCTGACTGGTACACTGTCCTGGTGCCAAGTGAGGCTTTGAGGGAACATCCCCCACCTGCAATAACTTATGGATGGATTTGTTTGGTACTTGAAGACCCCTTACGAAGAGGAGGGGAGGCCAAAGCTGGCTGTGCCACCCAAGAGAGAGGCATTCACCTAAACATATGTCCTCAATCAAAGGGTTAACCCACTTTGCTCCTTAGCCTAGTGCCCACAGCTGTAGGTATCTGTCTGCTCCTCAGTCCAGCTCTCTTCCAGATGAAGCT
Organism: Aramus guarauna; assembly: GCA_013400195.1. NCBI lineage: Eukaryota > Metazoa > Chordata > Aves > Gruiformes > Aramidae > Aramus > Aramus guarauna. The sequence goes on along the minus strand of VXBL01004883.1, from coordinate 136,530 downwards.
CTGTTCTCCAAGCACTCCACAGGTGTGGGACCATCTGAAGGCACCTGTAAGATGGGGGTCCCCATTGCCCTTTGGCCAAGCCTGCAAACATCGCTCCTGCATGTGGGTATCACTGATTCCAGCACAGCAAAGAGCAACTCTGGATGGTTTTGCTCAAAAAGGATGATGGAAACTACGTTCTTTAAAATTGTCTCCTACAGTGAGCATTTTCTATGGCTGATGGAAGGTCCTGGTCCAGTTCCTGCTTCTGTTTGAGGGGATGCAACCTCTCTCTCCCACCTGGACAGGCTACAGAATAAGACCTTTTTTTTATCTTTGGCCTCTCTGCAGGCAGTACTGCAAGACATTTGGGGACAGGAGGAAAACAGGTAATACACAGCATTTTTTTTTGCACCCTCAGCTGGGACGGAGGCACTCTAAGTCTCCGCTCCCTGGGCAATTGATGTAGGTCAAATTGCACTCCTTGGATATAGGACAGAGACTGCCTCAGGAATGTGGTTTGGAGGGCAGGATCCCATCCTGCCCAGCTGTGAGCCCTGTGGCTGTGAGCAGGAACTGTATGCTGTCTTGATCAAGGTGTCTAAAACCATGCGAGAGTGCAGACTTCCCCTGTGAGTTCTCTCCAAAGGCTGCTCGGTGCTCGTTTGGCCAGGATCCCTATCTGCATGGTCAAATCCAAGGTTTTTGAAGGCTGTGCCTGAAACTGCAGGATAAAAAGATAACAACAAAAAACATCCCCCAGCTTTAACTAGAATTGCTGTACAGTCAAGAGCTGCTCAAATTCCTTGAAAGAGCCGATTAACCCCAAATATGCCCAGAAACTGAACAAAAGCTTTCTCAAGCCTGATCCCTGCCCTGCATGAAGGCTCTACCTGCAGCAGCTGAGCCCCACCGCTCGGTGACAGCCACCTCCGCAGACATCCTGGAGGGAAGAAGCAGTCCAGCCACATTCATCAGTTCATAGTGAATAAGCATAGTAGCTCTGTGCATCATTCACCTAGCAGCAGGCTGTTTTCAAAAGTTTTACAGCTTTTTTTGCCCTTTTTTTTTTTTTTTTTTCTTTTTGGTAGTAGGAAGCATCCTTCGAGTGAACGTAAGACCATTTGATGTTACAATAAACCATTCTGCTGGCTCAAATCAAAGATGAGGCACCGAGGTGTTGTAAAAATCTTTGAGTCAACGAAAGACAGCTGGTTGAATCATTTCCCAGATTTTCATATGACTCATAAATTTGTTACATAGTGAGGAAATTCCCTGAAAGCTTCTTGGCAGTCACTACCAGTCTGACCAGTAGCTAAGAAACACATAACCCTCCAGTTACAGGGGGGAGCAGTGTGGGGAGGAAACAAAGACGACTGCCTTCATGTTTGAGTATGGGGTCAGCTGAAAATGCATTTCTGCCACCAACGCCAGAATCCTTCTGCACAAGAGGGCAGGAGATTTAAGGGACAGCTTCTGGGTTGTAACACCTATGTCCAGAAGAGTCTGCCTCCTCCCCCCGCTCCTTCCCCCCTATACACTTGGGTGCACACGTGCACAGAAACACGCACGGCCAGACTCTGTGGGGTGACCTGGTGGTGCAGATACCTGCATATCAGTTGAATGCATGAAATTTAACCTTGTTCCCGTTAGCCAAGAGCATGATATTTGGTTTCATTTCTTGACAGGTAGCCTAAATCCTGTCTTATTCAAGCATCTAGCTAATGGCAAAGTTGCAGATGTTTCTGTCATGAAGATCCACATTTCTTGGGGTGGTGAGCACCTTTGAAAGCCTCTAAAGGGAAAAGCCCGTCTACCTTGGAGTAGGTAGGTTGGGTACTTGTGTTTTGGTCTCCCTGCGAGACCTTCAAATGTTTTTTCTCTCAGCATTGACTGTATGTGGAGAGGAATGTCTTCCTTCAAGGGAACAAATTATGTAGACACCTATAATCTTGGCACAGATCGGGTCCTCAGCGATGTGGACCTCAGCTCCTTAATGTAGTCTGCCCCAGATTAAGCAGTGTGAATAAGCTCCAGTGTCCATCTGCATTAATGCAAGCATTGGGACAAGATCTTTCCTGGCATCTCACAGACCTTTTGAACCCAGTGTTGTCTCCATTACCCCAGAAAAATGGAGCATTACCCACAAAACTCCCCCAACTTCAGATGTCACTGGTGCAGACATCTGCATCTGAATGACTCAGTTATCCCTTCTTCATGGCCAAAGGAGAGGAAGACCAGGTTTCCCTCATCTCAAGTTAAGTGATATGAAGCTCCAGGTGATCTCTGGTATTGTACAGATAAGCTCACAATAAATTTTTTCATGTCTCTGTGATATATAAAGAATAAAAGAAGGGACATATTGTTGCAAGCTGTGATATAACATCATTAGTACCTCTATAGTAAGACTCTGCAATGCAGGTTTTGGTTGTTCTGTTGGTCTCTAAACTCTGCACCTGGTTATTTTTTGAGGAACCACCAAGGCATCTGCAGGGTTTGGTGAGCCAAAGTCTTGTACAGCCTGGGTGTAAGTGCACTTCTGTACTGGGGATGTGCACGCCGCAGGTTGTGGCAGAGAAGCCATGGTGCTTTGCTGTGTCGGTGGACAGGTCATCACGGGGTGGTTCCCCGTCACTGGGACCGTGGGAGGAGTCCATAAACCAGCTGCAGCAATTGACCCCAACGTGTTGGGTTAGGTTATAGGAGTGAGACAGAGTCCAGGTTGGAGAGCGTGAAGATGACGAGGGCCACCTTGCAGAGACTTGGGGACCAACAGAGAGACATGGGGTCCAGTTTGAGAACGGTGGAGTTGAGATAATTTTAACGAGCGCTGCAGAAACTGTGTGACCTGGCAATTCGCCCTGTGGAGTTTGCACACATTTAATTAATTCATTAGGTAATTCAACAGCCATGAATGATCATGTATAAAACTCCCACTAACGTCCCAGTGCGTGAGCACACACAGGCACATGCACATTTAATGCAACGCCGCTCCCCGCTCCCCAAATCCTGCTGTGTTTCAAAGGCCAAAGAAAACACAAATGACATTTTGTTTCTTCTCTGTGAAAAACACTTGCAAACTCTGACCAGCAAGAATGGATTGCATTTCAGGGAGTTGTTTATTCATCCAAAGCTCAAAAGATTTAAGAGTTTAAATAAAATGTCTGAATGAGGCTCCGTGTATGTGAGCCTCTGAAATGCTCGTTTTAAGAGACAGACATCTGACGCCTTGGAGGAGCTCCTCGGTGGCAGAGAGGGCTTTAGCAGCTTCAGTCGTGTGCAATTAAAGCTGATCAGGGCTTCGGACTGGTTGACAATATAGAAAACCATGCCCATTTCAGCCCTCCAAAATGCTTCTCCATGTCACATTTTTGTCACAGCTTTAGCTTCAAATTGCAGCATGAAATATGCAGCCAATCACCAGGTTTAGGAGTAAAAATGTTCCTAGGAATTCAGAAACTTTACCAAACCGTTATTCTGACTGCTTTCCAGATTGAGTCTCTTTCTTTTGGTTGCTTTAATTTAGTAGAGGAAGTGAAGGCAAATAGTTTAATCACAACCATCCCTAGGGGCAATTTAGAATCATTTTCTCATTAGTGCATATAATATGCAGTATAAGTAATGTTCAGTCAGATGGTTGCTACAAAGGCCTGTGCAGACACTGAAATGAAATGCACTCCAACACTATGAATAGCTGAATGAGAATAATCTTGTCTTTCTGTATTCTGCTTCTTTGTTGGTGAGTGAATAGGATTTTTTTTCCCCCTTTCTTCTCTCTTTTTTTTTTTTNTTGGGGGGGGGGGGGGGAGCGAATCAAACTTTCTTCTACATAGTAGAATCAAGTTATAAAAGTGGAGGGATTCCAAGACTATTAAGGCTCCAGGGAATTCAATCACAGACAGTCAAAGGCAGGAAGTATCTGAAGAGGGAGAAGAGAATAAAAACATGAGGGAGCAGGAAATACGTGCTCCATAAAGATGACTTAACTGGGAGACATGTGTCACACATCCACTAGAACTGTCCAACGGGAATACCTGAGGGTATTTTGGGGGAGACAGTCACTTCAAAAGCTTCTCTCCCCCCAAAAGCTACTCAACCTATGATGCATTTAACCCCTCCCCAATTGCATCATACCACCTTGTGTAGCTCAGGCTTAAAGCCAGATCATGAAAATGACCCCAGTTAAAAAGCAAGCTATGAAGATCCAAGATGGTGGGGCAGGAAGTTCTTGCACCATCTCTCCCGCCAAAACTGGTGCAGCATGGGATTACACCCCAGGGTGTAGATGGTCAGATAAGCAAAAGTGAAATGCCTAGTCCTTGGATGGGCAGGCAGCTCAATGATTGCCCTGTTCCTCCTATCAGCTGGGGTGGGCTGCCCAGTGACAGCTACGCCACAGAATTGGGATCTCATGGATTGTATAACCATGATGGGAAGCTCAAAGAGGGCTGCTTGTGATTTCAGCACAAACTGGAAGCTGAGGAAGGCAAATGTTTTCCTCTTCCTAGAGGAAGAAGTTCATAGGACTCCCAGCTGTCTGCCTCTCTCTGCATTTCTCAGTAGGCTCAGGGTGGTACCTCCTTACTTTGATGGACCCTGTCTGGGAGAAAAGTGAACGCTGGGATTTCCTGATTTCCAGCTGGCCCCAGGGTGGTGACTGGGATTAGATGTTGTCTCTTTGATTTCGAAGTCTCTACATAAAAATGTAGTGGCTTTACTGGCCTGTTTTTTATAGGTTGGAAGAGACACGAGTGCTGCTCCCAGCATCCACAGAGATCAAAGGTATGAAATAGAACTCCATTGCAAAGGGGTTTGCAGATCATTTTTCAGGATCATTCAATGAGGGTTTGAACCTCCCAAGTTTCACTTAATTCTTCATAACTGAAGAAAACCAAAAAATCAAAGTGAAACTCAACCCAGAAATCCACGTTCAGCTTGGTTTTGGATGGAAACCAAAGGAAATCATTTAATCCCAACATGGTTTCCACCAGAAGCTCTGTATTGGTGTGGGTTTGGTTGAAACTCAGCTTTTGCTTCCCTTTGCTGAACAGTTCATGTAAACTATGGGATAAGAAGAAACAAATTCAGGAAATACTTGTGTATTTTCCTTTAACGGTTTAAAAATATCTCCTGAATTCTACCAAACACATCAGTTCCATGAAACTCCAGGAAATACGTCAGTTCAAATTCTCGGTAATTTGGAAATAAGAGAAATTTGTCACTGTTTATCTTCAACGCAAATACAGATATCCCAGCACTGGAAGAAGTAGGAATATGTAACCTGCAAACTTTTCCCATAGGTAGAAAAAAAAGGCAACTCCAAAAGAAATTGTGTTGATAAACAAAAATGAAAGGCCTAGACAATGTGATAAACTAGTTTTTCCTCTCACTTTTATGAAGTCTGAAGGAAGCAAAAGCACCACTCTCACTGCTACAACAGACTTGGAGGATGTTTTCAGAGATCTTAAAAATTATTGTGTTCTACTAATGTCGTATTGTGCAACAGACTTCGGGCAATTAAGAACAAGTCTAATTATTGTCTTATCTCATGGGTCATTGCAAGGAAAACTATTAAATAAAGGTGACAGGATAATTCAGATGGTATGTTAGTAGTGAGTAGTGGGTATTGCAAATGGATGTTTCTTATTTTAGGATGTGCTTGTCAAAGTCCCAAGACAGACTGTCATACAACGGCAACTTTACTAGATGGGCTTGTCTAGCTCATATCCGCTAGACCATGAGAACATAATGCTTCACAGGAAGAGACAAGAGACCGTAATTTAAGCTTACGAGATGAGCAGTCCTCTGCAGAAGTATTTTGCTAAGCCACCAATTGCGGGTTGCCTGAGCTCAGAAGATAATGTACTTGCTCCTTTGAGCTGACAGATGAGCTGGTATCAGTAGATCTGGAATACTACTGTAAATTGGTATTCCCCTTTAGGCATGCTGAGTGGCAAAAATACATGTTTACAGAGTTTTGGGTATGATTGTTACCCCATAGGGAGTGCTAGGCATCTGCAAGCTGTGTGTAAGGCAAACTCACACCCTGGAGATATTTCGTGGAAATCTCACTCACTGACTTTTTGGTTGTTTCTCCTCAAATTCCTCATTAATATTGTCCTCTCATAAATCTTTTCATTGCTCAAACAGCTCTGTAGAAAACAAAAGTACTGTTGGGGGAGTGTTTGATTGCAACATTTTTTTCTTTAGAAATAATTATTAGCCAATAAAGTTGGAAGGAGCTTGGCAGAGTTAAATCCTCCACTGGGATTGGGTGCTTCCTCATTGGATCCTCTTGAAAAGACTCAAATTAATTTTGACTTTGTCATGATTTTATTAGCTCTTGTTTCACATGTGGTTGAGCTTCAAAACAGAGATTTATATCTGTGCAGCTAACCTGTGTAATAGCACTTGTTGCTCCTTTTGACTTTATTTAATACTTTAAGTACAGTACACAAGCATATTTTAAAGACATGTAAAAAAGCAAACATAATGAAAAGATTTAAAATACCGACTCGCACACATGATGTTGTTGTGCTTCCCTCCTTACTTTGACTGTATGCAAGAACATAATGTGTTTTGGCCAGGCCATTGTCAAAACAGACAGAGATTAATTACTGCAGCCATTTGTTCTGTTACAAAAAAGATAAAAGTAACTCATGAGTCGTGACAACTGCGAATATTGTGCAGCCAAATCCTGCATCCTGTTTGCCATTTTCTAGCCTCAGCATAGAAGAAAAGATGTGATTTTGAGAAATGATCTGATGCTATCTTTAGTACCTCTGCAGTGTTTACACAGCTAGGGAAGTCGGTGCCTGGCATTGCCTTTAACGACATGCAGACGTGGTTCAGGAGGAGGGTGTCCTGCTGTGGAAAGGGAGTGTTGCTGGACTCCAGGGATTGGGAAGAGTTTGTGGACATCAGTAGCAATGGCTGGCTGCAGGGCAGAGATGTAACCTTAAAACACGTCAGGACTCAGAAATTGGGGGAAAACACATAGTTTTGCTCAAGCAGAGTCCTTCAGCATGTTCTTGTCATTTATTACCGTGCGGTCCCTGGGTCTTGACCATGTGCTTAGGTGCTATGTGGAGAGGACCTTCAGTCTTAGCACGAGCTTTGTAGGGTTGAATTTCATCCCACCATGTGGCACAAGTTTCTCCATGTAGGGGACATGAATAAGAGTATTATTGCCCATTTGCTGGTATACTCTTCTAGTTTCTGAAGTTTCCTGCCCTTGTATTATTAGCATGAATAAGGAGATGGACTTCACCTCTGAAGCATCTTCATGGCTTTAGACGAACATCTTTGCATGGGCAAGAGGTCACTGTAGTCCCTTGGGGAGTGTTGCCACCGTTTTTCAAGCAGTCTTAGAGTTTCAAATCCAGCAGTGATGTTGCCCACCAAAATACTGCAGAAATACTGGCCAGTGGGTCTGCATCCCCCTGCCACAGGCTCCATACCTGGATACAGGAGGAGGGAGGATGCAATGGTAGTCCTGCAGCTTAGTCCCAAGGGGCTCCTTGGCAAATGGTGGGCTTCCCAAAAACCAACACCGGTAGTTCAAGTGAGCCCCCTCTCCTCTCCTGTGTTAGACAGGGAACCTGCTTAATTGGCTTCAAATCTTGGAATATTTTATAAATGAAGATTTGGGTGCAGGGGTGAAGGAATCAGTCTGCTCTCAGGTAGAATGAGAGCTCTAAGCGAATAAGCTCGTAATATTGCCAGAAAAAAAGGCACATTTTAGAATGTGAGCTAGGCAGGCTTGAAACCATCTAAAACCTTTAAACCATGTCAGAAAAATAATTCACTGCAGTCCTTTATTTCAATAGTTGTAGCTGTTTCACCATGGTAAAACACCATCTTTTAAGAGATGAATCTGTCATTAATTAATCATACTATCCTACCTGATAGCATTAGGCTGTGGCTGTACCAGCTTCTGCTGAGATGGTCAAGGACTGTTTATGGATGTTCCCTCATGAGGGAGGCAAGAGCCAGCCCAGGGAGGATGGGTTTGGTACTGTTCATGCTGGAAGCGATGGCAGTGGGATGTGTCATGTGGGTCTACAGCCCATGGGGTGGGATGCTTAGCTACAAAACAAGCTCCCATCACCTTGTCACTTTTTGGGGTAAGAGAGCAGCTCTTCCTTGCCTACTTTCCATTAAGCAGTTACAGATGCAGCACAGGGCCATGTGTCACCAGTGTGCTGGACCTGGAGGTCCGTATTGTGCAGCTAGTAGGATGCTCCCTTTGCACCATCAATTCCCAGGCTTTCCTCAGATGGTAGCAGAGGCCAAGGCCAATTTTTAACATTCTGGGAGAATGAATTTAATAAAGGCATGGCCATACCCCACCTTAGGGACAGGGATAGGCATGGTTTAGTTTCCTGGCCCACACTGCAAAGGAGGACCCTGTAACTTCAGTGGGGCAGGCAGCAAGCAGTGAGCAGCTCTGGACTCTACGCCCAGGTCTAAGGACTGCTCAGATATTTTTCATTTAACAGTGACTGGATATAATAACCAAAGACAACATGAGTAGAGTCTCCTAACCTCTTCCTTGAAGTGCTCCTGTCTGCCTGGTCTGAGGAGGGAGGAAGAGGAGACAAGTGCCTTGTTGCTACAGCACAAAATTGGGCAGCTCCTGGTCCAGGCATTGCTCCCCAGCTGCGAGCTGCAGGGATGAGTCTCTTCCAGCTGAGGCTGTCCCTCCTCTTGGTTTTTACTGAGCCAAGTACCTTGCCAAGGAGTTTGAGCCAGAGATGGCCAAATACCAAATATGTCACCTGAGTCCCATCATCTCTGGGAGTGTGGTCATGCCAGACAGAAGGCATTTGAGGTCAGCTCTACACATGTGACAGGAGCAGAAAAGCATCAGGACACACTTTGTTTTTTTTTTTTAATTTCAATGGCACACATCTCATGTGTCAGGTCGTTCCTTCACACATTCGCATGTGTGCACTTCATTAGAGCGCCTTGTCTCCCTCCCTTCCTCCACTTTGCCCCACTTCTCTGCAGTATCCTCCTTCCACCCTGGGGCTTGGAAGCTGCACTCAGCCTCTGCAAGAAAACTGCTTCCAGCTGTGGGCTGTGACAGGCTTTCAGCCACTCTGCAGCTGTTCTCAGGCTTCTGCTCCATAAACCAATGGGATGGGTGGAGAAAGGTTGATCCTTACTGCTGACTGCCTTTAGGAGCAGCTAATCAAGCCTGAGTTTGGAGGGTGCCTTTGGACACTGCCAGCAACAGGCACAGGACTCTTCTGACAAACTAAAGCATTGTGCAGGCTACAAGATCAAAAGGAAGATTTCAGCAAGGTGGGTAGTAGCAATCTGGTGTCATCCACATCATTAATGCAAGAAGGGTGTGATGGCTGCTTGGTGGATCTCCCATTCTTGTAGTGAATTTTGCAAAAAAGGATCTTGTCTGTGCTGTGCCCATGCAGTGGGCAGGTGTCTGTGACATGTGCTTTGTCTACATGTGGTGACCGTCTCAACCTGTTACTGGCTCAGTCTGCTTGGATGTCAAATACCATCAAACTCCAAAGGAAGCTGTTCAAGCCTCCTTAAAGCACTCTCTCTTGCTTTCATCATATGGCCTTGGATATTCAGGCCACTGCAGATCAAATTCCTCTGTCTGAAAGGTTAAAATTCCTGTGAACCATTTCAGCCAGTTTCCTAAGGCAACTTTTGTTTTGCACCAAGGGCTGTTCTCAGCAGTGTACAAACAGGTTGGGTAGAAGAGAATTATAGAATTGTTTCCGCTGGAAAAGTCCTTTAAGATCATCAAGTCCAACTGTTAACCTAACACAGTCAAGTGCACCATTAAACCATGTCCCTAAGCACCACATCTACACATCTTTTAAATACCCCCAGGGATGGTGACTCCACCACTTCCCTGGGCAGCCTGTTCCAGTGATTGATAACCCATTCGGTGAAGAAATTTTTCCTAACATCCAATCTAAACCTCCCCTGGCACAACTTGAGATCATTTCCTCTTGTCCTATCTCTTGTTACTTGGGAGAAGAGACCAACACCTACCCAGTTACAAACTCCCTTCAGGTAGTTGTAGAGACCGATAACGTCTCCCCTCAGCCTCCTCTTCTCCAGCCTAAACAGCCCCAGTTCCCTCAGCCCCTCCTCATCAGACTTGGGCTCCAGACCCTTCACCACTTTCTTGCCCTTCTCTGGACACGCTCCAGCACCTCAATGTCCTTCTTGGAGTGATGAGCCCAAAACTGAACACAGTACTCGAGGTGCAGCCTCACCAGTGCCAAGTACAGGGGGACGATCACTGCCCTGGTCCTGCTGGCCACACTATTCCTGATACAAGCCAGGATGCTGTTGGCCTTCTTGGCCACCTGGGTACACTGCTGGCTCGTGTTCAGCTGACTGTTGACCAACACCCCCAGGTCCTTTTCCACCAGGCAGCTTTCCAGCCACTCTTCCCCAAGCCTGTAGCATTGCATGGGGCTGTTGTGATCCAAGTGCAGGACCCAGCACTGAGCTTTGTTGAACCTCATACAGTTGGCCTTGGCCCATTGATCCAGCCTGTCCAGATCCCTCTGTAGAGCCTTCCTATCCTCCAGCAGATCAACACTCCAGCCCAACTTGGTGTTGTCTGCAACCTTACAGAGGGAGCACTTGATCCTCTCGTCCAAATCACTGATAAAGGTATTAAAGAGAACTAACCCCAATACTGAGCCCTGGGGAACACCACTTGTGACTGGCCACCAACTAGAAGTAACTCCATTTACCACAACTCTTTGGGCCCGGCCATCCAGCAGTTGTTTACCCAGCGAAGTGTCCTCCTGTCCAAGCCGTAAACAGCCAGTTTCTTCTGTGGGAAATGGTGCCAAAGGCATCTGCTTCACCTGTCAAAGGTGTCTGCTTCTCCTTGAAACCAATGGGACAGAGGTGCTGCATTCATGTTCCTGAATGCACAAGAAACAGCCTAAGTAGACTGGATGAGATCAACAGAAAGACCTTAGCCCTTGCAAGTAGGACTTGCCCAGAATTTATCTAGTTTGGCCCAAAAAGCTCTCTGCAGTCCTCAGGCCCCCTCATTTCTTTGTCACCAACATGCCCTGAACTGGCCTAGGCTGGAGGCTTCTTTCTAGTCTAACCACCACCATGATTTGCACAAACCAAAGTGTTCCCCGAAAGGCCAGGTACGGTATAACCCAGCCCCCAGTTTGGAGTTCAGCAAGTGGCCACGACTACATTCATTCTTGCGCTTCAAGACTTTTGGAGATACCACTCAGTATCTCTGCATCCAAAGGCAAGGAAGTCCTTTAGAAAAATCTGTCCCTTACAACACCAAAGGGTTGGCAACATGCTGTCCTGCTGAAGAGGACTTCCTAATAGGTAGGTAGGTACCCCTGAACCAACTGGCATCTCTTGACCTCTCCTGGCCAAGTCTTCGTCATTATTTGTGGTTGTCTTTTGCTTGGTGTTTCCAAGACACGTGTATTCCTGGCTCAAGCTTTCGCTGTGAACCCTAGTTCTTCTGGCTGATTCAGCAGTTTCTTCAATTACTGTCACAACCGCCCCTTGCCTGGCCGCATCGGCTTGGCTATGCTCCTGCAATCACTCATTACTGCTGGAACAAGGGAAGGCAGACAGACGGTTGTGCATTCTCTGGTGATGCACAATCTGCGTCCTGTGGTCACTGGGTAACTGTAAAATTAAAACAGATCCTTGCTGTTAACCAAAAGGCATTTGCAATAAAAGGAAGTTAAATACAGTGCTGGAAGGGTTGTTTTGCTGCTAACAATACATTTTAGGACCTGCTAGGAAATTGGATTCACTACGCTATCCTTGCCCCCACAATTAAGTTCACCTCCAGTTTAATGTGATTTAGAATTAGGTGGGATATTTATTTTATGTTGATAGCAGGTTCAAAGACCTTTTTTTTTTTTTTGCCTGGACTTCAGTACCATTGTGATTATTAAGAATGACAGAATCAAATCCACAGGATGTGCTATAGCAAGCATGATACACATAAAATACTATTCTTGAGCCTCTTTTCCTTTCTGTACCATCCTTTTGTGAGGTAGAGGATAGCCAGCTACTCCCACCTTCCCATCTAGAGACCTGGCAGGAGGCCAGAGCCAAAAAATTCCACCTTCACTGGAATTTGGACACTTTTCAGGCAACATAGTGATACCAGATGGTGGATTTCTGGAGCTGGCAAAAGTCTCACCAAAGCTTCGGACCTTCAAATTCCTGACAGTGCTGAAGGTTTGTCATTTCCTCCAATAACACACTTGTGTGACCAAACATCTGCTAGCACAGGGACAGAAACTGGCTGGGCCCTCTAAAGCAATGACCGTCCATTTAATACACGGGGTGTAAACACCCCATGGGGGTGAGAAGTGCAGGGCTGGGGCTTTCCTGGCCTGGGAAAACCATGGTTCCTGCTCTGCTCCAAGTCACATCTTCAAGACTGTTGCTCTGGCTCCCTAAAGGAGTACTTCAGCCCTGACACAGCCAGGGATGGTAAGGCTTTCCTTCTGCTCTCCCAGTAACTTATGTCCCTTCTCCATTAACTGCATGCAGGTGGGTGACCCTGCAGGACTCAGCTTGGCCAAGGCTGCAAGTGGTGCACATGTGAGTCCTGTTAGAATGCTGGTCAGAGGTGCACATGGCCAAAAGAAAAACCACGGAGCTATTACATGGTAATGAGGCAGGTTTCTGTAACACCAGAAAGCCCAAAGCTGGGTTTAGACACATGAAGATGCACCACAAAGCCATACCTTTGGGATTTAGCCCACAGAGCTCAAACCTGCCAAACCCACCTCTCCCATTTCCCAAGTCACCAGGGGATGGTGCAGTCAGGGTATTTAAGCCATGTTCAGCTCATCAATAGTGATGAAAAATAAGCAGCCTGACCGTAGCCAGGTGGGTTCTGTGTTCAGAGCTCCTTCACTCCAGGTAGAGTGATTTCTGAAGCACACAGGATCCATCAACATCTGAGAGCTGGGGGACATTAGTATTTAAGGAACTCCCTCTTCTTTCAGAAAAAGACTTACTGCTCTTAGGTTTTGTCTTGTTTTCCTCTAAATGTAAATCAAGATCACTAGCATTGTCTGTTTTCAACTAAAGCATCAGGAAAAAGGGAATGACAATCTTTGAGGCTGCTGTTGTAGCCAGGATGAGCTAAGGACATAGAAAGCAGCATGGTTATAAGGGACAATACCTTTGAATAAACCAGCTGGAACAAGGAGGTGAGATTCTAGTTTCAGAGGTCAGAACTTCATGAATATCTGTGTTCTCCACCTATATGGTCTAATGAAAGACCCTACCTCTTTCCAAACCTTGAAAGTGCTTTGGTAGGAGCATGGACCAAGGAGGGGAAAACCGGTTTTATGCTAGAGAGCGATTTGGTTGAGTTTGAATTATGAAAGAAAAAGGGGAACACACAAATACAATCTATGGAATAATTTAACTGCTATTTATAGTAATTTTATGGTCTTTCATGCAGATCAATTAATGTGGCCAGTAAACTCACTCGTTAAGATCCAGCTACAGGGACGGTCCTGCCTAAGCCCTAAGATAATTCATGAACATTAATAGATAAGAGAGAGACAGCTTTGAAATCAATGCTTTACACAAAGGCCAGATATTATAAAGATCAGTGCAATAATTAGCTTAAAAAAATAATCACACAGTTGAATTACTTCAGGGGTGCCTTTGTGTCTGAGGTTCAACCAGTGGATTCAGTCCTTTTAATCAGAATTAGTTCTGGAATAGATTTTGCTGGCCATGGAGCTAAAAACGTAATCCTGTCTGGCTCGTTCAGCTTTATTAAGCATCTATGACTATTTTTCAAAGGAGGATCTCTTTCTTCTCCTGACAGAAATGCTCATCAAATACAGACAGGAGAGCAGAGGAGAGGAAATCTCAGCTTCATTGAAGTTGAAGCCAAATCTCCTATTGGTTTCACTGGGGCCACAATCTCACCTAAGCTGCATAACATGCTTTAAAATGCTACTGGCATGATAATTATACAAAATAGACCCCACATTTATTTTCTGGGAGAGGGGAGGGAGTGGGAGGAGAAGAGGGGAACCTAACACACAGGTTTGATCTTATGAGGCATTTACCTGTAGCGTTTACTTGGCAAAAGATCTGATATATGAACTGAATAAATAATAAAATAGTCTGTGTTTCCTCGCGTCACAATTCATAAATGCTTTCGATGTACATAAATGATGTTAAAAGGGGTACTTGCATTTCCTTTGAGGAATCTTTAAGGAATCCAAATACATCAGAACCACGGTTGTAACTTGGAAACCTGAAAGTGATCTAATGATGCAGACTCCATCTAATCTGATATGTGAAAAACCTTTGACTTGAAAGCGAGATTTTTTCTAACCCTGACACTAAAGCATCTCTTAATAAATTATAAAGAAAACCCATAAAACACCCCCCAACAACTGGCAAACAATCAAACCTACTATGAGTAATCATACCGTCAGCAGAAGTGATCTAAAATACTGCTTGTACCCACTTCTTTACCTTTTCACCTACTGTGTGGATCACAGTTATGCCTCACGCAGCAGGAATAGGTTAAAGCCACCTCTTTTAAATACATCAAAAACTTAATGAGCCATAGGCTAGCTGGAGGGGAGAGGAGAGACTTACCTAATGGCAGTGCCCGCATGCAACCAAAACGTGAAGATCCTCTTTTTATCCACTGCTACTCCCCATTAAGAGAGTACTTCAACAACGCACTTAGAGACCACGTTGAACTTTCAAAGTGGTGGGACAATGGTTTGTACTTAGCGGAGATGCAGGGATAGGTTGGCTTACATATACATTAAACATGCCTTTTAAGTCCTTTTCTGAGTCTGATCTCACTCCCATGTGAGTTAAGGAACCAAATTAAATTCAATAAGGGCAAGTGTAGGGTCCTGCAGCTAGGGAAGAATAACCCCAAGCATCAGTACAGGTTAGGGGCTGACCTGCTGGGAAGCAGCCCTGCAGAGAAGGACCTGGGAGTCCTGGTGGACAACAAGCTCTCCATGAGCCAGCAGCCTGCACTCATGGCCAAGAAGGCCAATGGCGTCCTGGGGTACATTAAGAAAACATGGCCAGCAGGTCGAGGGATGTTATTCTTCCCCTCTACTCTGCCCTGCTGAGGTCACATCTGGAGTTCTGTGTCCAGTTCTGGGCTTCCCAGTTCAAGAAACACAAGAAACTACTGGAGAGAGTCTAGCGGAGGGCTACAAGGATGATGAGGGGACTGGAGCATCTCTGGTATGAGGAAAGGCTGAGAGAGCTGGATCTGTTTAGCCTTGAGAAGAGAAGACTGAGAGGGGATCTCATCAATCCTTATAAACATCTAAAGTGTGGATGTCAAGAGGATGGGGCCAGACTGTTTTCAGTGGTGCCCAGTGACAGGACAAGGGGCAACAGGCACAAACTGGAACACAGGAAGTTCCATCTGAACATGAGGAAAAACTTCTTGACTCTGAGGGTGACCGAGCACTGGGACAGGCTGCCCAGAGACGTTGTGGAGTCTCCTTCTCTGGAGATACTCAAAACCTGCCTGGACATGATCCTGTGCAACCTGCTCTAAGTGATCCTGCTTTAGCAGGGGGTTGGACTAGATGATCTCCAGAGGTCCCTTCCAACCTCTACCATTCTGTGAACCTTTGAGTCTGTAACGTGAGTGCCAGTCTTCAAGACCAGCAGAAGCAGGTATTCGGTTGTTCAAAAGCAATACAAGCTGGACTCTTAGAAAGCCACAAAGTACAAGTCTGGAATCAGTTATAAGAAGGCTTTGCTTTTAGATGAGTATCTGGCTATTTTTCAACATGCATTTCACTCATCTAAGAAAATGGGGGAAACGCTATTTGATACTTCACTTTTAAATCCTGCTTGGAAGACAGGTGTTCCTTTGAACCCACAGTATGGAAGATAACTGCAAGCTGGATTCCTGAGATAAATGTGAGGCAGATTAAGTCCAGACCACACTAATGTCATCTTCTTCAGCAACATCACTGTCCTTGGATGTTGAAGGCAAGCCAAAGTTCACACACCAGTTTAAGACACTGCTAGCTAGTTTGCAGCCAAAATCAAAAGTTCATGCACAAGTTGATGCATTTTATTTAGAAATCTATGTTCAGGTCATGTTTGCAAAAAGCAATGAATCTCCAGCATTTATCGTCAGGGGCTCACATCCAGTTGAGTCAGCTAGACTGCCTAATTGTGGGTAGTTGCCTCACATGAGCTTCTTGTCTCGGAGCACCGCAAACCATGTTTCACAGTCACTTTAAACAGACAATGAAGGGGCACAGTCTCTGACAGAGGTAATTCTGCTCCACTTCTACTGTTGCTTGCACTTCCTACCTTGAAAGTTGGCCCAACTCGTGTCTGCACAGGGCAAAGGACAACCAAGCCAGATTAACACATTTTAAACCAAACATGGCTGCCCCAATGCTGGTATCAGCAAACAAGGGTGCAAAAGCAGAACAAGCAGCAATACGCAAAGACAAGATGCTCCTGCTGTGGCACTGTAAGTCTCCGCTTAAGGAGATCAGAGAACTACAGTGTTTCTTGGCCATTGCTGGCTGAAGTGACTAATTACAATGTTAAACCAGTGCTTATTTCCCTGGACATTTGCCGTATTTTGAAGAGCTGGCTCCAGTTCTGTTGGATTTCTCACAAGGAACCTCCTGTACCTTAGAAAAGGCTCCTCCTTAACTCTAGCTCTTGCTTGATTTTTGTTATCTGCCAGGTATGGATGAGACACTCAGCTGTTATAATTTAACACTGCTGTCCTATTAGCTTTCCCAGGTACCTGAATCCAACTCACTTGAAGTAAATGACAGTATTATCAACTCCACAGACTTTGAAGCAAGCTCCAGCTACAGGATTGATCCAATATGTAAGTGCCAAGTCTGATTCCAGGAAGGGAGGAAAACCATCAGCTGAAATCCTTTAAAGACTTGCAGATATAACTTGGCATGCTCAATAGAAATGAAGGAATATCTCAGGGAGAATGTTAAGTAATTCTCAAAATAATTGTTAGCACACACAACACAACCCTCATCCCACCTCCGTCACTCAGGTTATGGTTTACCCACTGCAGTAAACTGTTAGCTGGTTTGCACTGTTTGTGGTTATGCTTACTACTGTTCTTGGAAACAAAAAACAAATTAGTGGCTGGCTTCCGAAGTTTATAAAATAAAAATCTCGTGTCAAGGTGTTCTGGTCACTCTTCTGTCCACCAAACATCTGTATTCAACAAAGCATTTTAGAAAGAGATTCAGGGAGCAGTTTGGGACATACACGGGACCTAAGCCCAAGAAAGAGATGCATAAAGCCCAAGCTCCATTACCAACTGCTGTTGGAAGCATTGACATCTACCAGCATCCAAATTTGGTTGAACAAATTTCTTAAGCACTCCAGTTTAAGCTACTGCTTAAATGAATTCATTGATCTTGGGATGTCCTAGCCAGGCTCTGCTGCTCCATTAACGTCCCTCTGGATCCAACAGACATGCACAGAGTATTCAGTGTGAAGTTTTAGGGATGATCTCAGCAGATGAAAGACCGGCTACCTTAGAGTGGGCACTGAAGCTGTGAATCATACCCAGGAGTAACAGCCTCAGCATCTGCCAGGGATAAGTTACTGCCCCATAGCACTGAAATACTTCTGGAAAAGCAGGCAGGAGCAGTGCCACAGTCCCACCTCTGCCAGTATTTTGTGTCTGCAAAATAAAGGCCCAGAGCTCTAGTAGTAGTAACCTAATAAAGACAGGTGGGGAAGAGGGAATCTCTATAGCTTAGCATCACCTTTGCACTTTCTGTCCTCTGGTTGCTAGAGTCCCGATTACAGCAGGGCTCATTTCAGACCCTCAGCACTAGCCTTCTCCACCCATATTTTTAGCTCAAGAAGCACCAGAGGGCCTTCTGAACCAAAACGGTCTCTTCCTGGCTCACAGCCGGATTTCCTGGCAGCTCAAAGCACGTAAAAAGCTAAAGCAGGGTACCATTGAGCTTTAAGACAGACAAGAAACTCTGTTTCGCTAGTTTTCTTTCAGTTTTGAGACAGGCAGAAATGTCAGGACAAAACCGCTGACTGGAGACAGGCAAAAACAGTGAACTTGCTTAAGTGTTGTCTAAAGAAACTGAACTGGAAAAAAAAAAACCCAAACACTGAACAAACCTCCTGTGGCTACCTTTCAAATATGATAACCTCCTATCTGGTGTGGTACATGCTACAAATACGTATCTGCTACAATTAACATTTGGTTAATTGTATGCATTTCAAGAAAGAAGAGAGTCTTTTGCAATTTATTAGTCCTTCTGAATTTGCCATTAAAAACATTTGCTAAGGCAGAGTGTTTGAATACCTGTCTAGCTCTGAAGCTGTCAAAAATACAGGAAACATCAAAGAGGCTCTGCTGCAGCCCTAAGAAGAAAGGAAATAATTGTAGTTGTGGTATTGGTAAACCTACAAGGGTTTTCTGTTAATATCTCTAGCTACCGCACAACCACAAGAATTGTCATGATGTGCATTTATATGATTTTTCCTTTTGGGCATACCATCCAAGCTAAAATACCCCATATGCTAAAAGATTGATGCTTAATACTTCTTTCCAGATGTGCTCTGGTTTAGTTAAATATTTAACACATTTCTGTAAGTATGTAGTCTATAATTGCATTAATACTTCAGAAGAATGATGTCGTGGTGAGTAAAGGGAAAGATATTCCAAGGCTAGCTGTGGAATCTGCTCGCACCAGGGATGAGCAAGAATCAGGCAGGTTGCCTTTGAAAAACCTGATTACCATTGACCACCATGGATGGGATTTAAACATCTACACATCCACAACCCTGACAGCATCCCCATGGCCTAAACAAAGTGACATTCTGTAACATGGCAAAATCGCCAGCAGCAAAATCCTCATTTAAATCAGAGATATTAAAGCAAAATTGCATGATGCATGAAACGATGTATTTAATTGCTGGATTCTGTGCTGTTAGCGATACATGGTTTTGCCTTTTTCTCCATGCATTTCCACAAGCTACTGCTCAAAACACCCAAGCCTAACAGTTGAAAAGAAGATGGATCCCTGAAGAAGTGATGAACACAAAATTAAAAACGTGAAAGGAATCCTCTAACAAGATGCCTGACCCTGGCAAATGAACGTATTAAAAGCATTGGCAATAGCTGGTAAAATTTTAAATGGTAACATTTAACTCAAGCATGGTCTGACTGAACAGTACTCAGAGAAAGATTTTGGATGAGATTTGAAAATGTACCTCAATGAATACGAAAAAATGCCTTAGCCCCTTTCAATAATCACATCCTTACTCTTCAGAAGAGCAGTCAAAGTAGCGAGAAAATGAAAACCTGTTGAGATGTGGTGAGAGGAGTAGTAAATAAAGAGCTTTTCTCCACCCCATGGTTGCTCTGGCCAACAAAGCATGCTGAATAACCAGCTCTCAAGGAGCAACAGGAAATAGCGCCAAGGATCTCAGAAGTACCATGTGCTCAGGATGTACTCCATAAAGCCCTACGTGATGGAAGGTGACAAGGCAAGACGACGTGGCTGTTGTCTGCAGCAGTAAACTACACGAAGTTCAGGGCACGCTCCCAAGCACTCTAGCACAGCATGGACACACACAGTTAAGCTCCCAGGGCTGGCCGCATTCCCACTGCCTATTGGGTATTCCCAGTGTCTATGCTTACGCTACTTCACAAACCATGACCTGGAGGTGCTTTGAAGACGCTGGTTGATCAGAGCCAGAACGGAGCAAAGGACAACTCTAAAAACTGAGCTGAACAAGCAGCTGAGTTGCAGTGCTTGTGATGTCTAAGATGTAACCTCTGCAACCATCTTCCACAAGGTTCAGGCCAAGGTAGAACTGCGATGGTACTCAAGTCCTTCTGCCCACTGTATAAAAGTCAAACTGCAGGAAACTCCATCAATCAGATGGAGGGAACATGCATTATGCATAGATTGTTTTAACAGCATTAGTACTCACACAATTTAAGGGTACATTTTCTGCTAAACCTATGGGAACAGTTAGGCTACGTTGGGTGCCTTTATAAAACTTAAGCCTACCATGCTTCAGGATGGTGAACTCATGCCAGTATCACCATTTCACATCTTGACGTAAATGAGAGTGTTTAGCCACGTGCACAGAGAAGAATCAGGAACACAGTTATTACATGGATCACAATTATCCCGTATAGGTCCTTCCTGTTACAACTTACAGTCTTGGAAAATAAAGGGAAGAAAGACAATTTATGAGAAACACAAATGAGGACTGGGATAGGGGAGGACTCCATTTTAACTAAAAGAAAGGCATTTTATTTCTTAATCATTTTTTAACATTCCAGGTTTATTCAAACCTGTTATTCAAACATGCAGGCAGGTATCTTACAGGTCTTAAGACTGGTAAACACTAGGAATAACGTGATAATCCTAGCAAATGAAGACATGGCTAAAATCATACCAGAGTGATTTATTATTTTTTTTTCTTTTAATAAAATTTTGGACATTTTAATCCAATTTTTAATACTGGCCAAAGCCATTCATACCTACAGCATTTGGAATAGTCCATTAAAGGAACAAACTTGACAAGATGCAAACAGCAGACTACACTTGATTTCTGCAACTGATGGCAAAAGCTGCTGGAGAAGTGTGTGTACACTTTAAAAATGTTACATCAGTGATGAATGGATTTTTGTGCTTTAATACTTTGCTTGAAAAGTCTCTTTATCCAACATAAAGTCAGCAAATCGCTGCTGGAGCTCCTTTTCTCTCTCCTGCTGTCGCTGCACATCTTCCTTCAGACACTGCAAGGAAACAATAATTAAGAAACCAGTCAGTCCTACCAATAGTCACACTCATGAATATCTTTAGCAAAGGTTGTATTTTACTTCCTTCAGGGATCAGAACTGAGACAGGGGACTGCTAAAATCACTTATTTTAAATATAAATGCAAAACAGAGTAGCTGATGTGGAGTATGAAGAATCACCGTTATCTTACTTCAAATACCAGGTATTTTACCCTGGTTTTGACAGCAGTTAGTATCAAATGCTTCAAAAGGAGAGATTTCAAATTGGAAACTTGCCACAAGCAGTGCACTGTATTAAACAGTTATCCATGGATTCTTCTTCCACGAGTCTGTTCAAAGCCTTTTTTGGGTAACCTTCCTAATTGACTCAGCATCTTGCAACAAAGCTTTCCACAGGCTTCTTCTACTAACTACACAGTGCACGAAGGAGAACTACTGCTTGTTCTAAAGCTGCTAGTTCATTTGACCTCCCTTTACTCCTATATCAGAGGAGACCATGAATGCATTCTGAGGATTAGCCTGGAGTAAAGTGTCATTTACTAAAACTAGGTGCTATTGGTAACTATCAGGCTATTCAATACATTTTTACTGTTAACTTTCACTAAATCGATGAATCGCTTCTGATTTTGTATACGCATCTATTGGCATTTCTAAACCATCTTCACAAAAAATTAGTATTAAGAACTGATCCACTTTATCACTTTCATAGCAAGTGCTTGAAAAGATTTGAGACTCAATGGAACCCTGCCTTCTGGAAGAACAAAATAAATAAAAGAAAAGAGCACCGATTTTTCAGAAAGCAAGTTTGGCACCAGCTCAAGTCTAGGACTGAGTCTTGCTTGAGGTTTGTTTTGCTAGCTGAATAAAGCATGGAAGAATATCCTGGAGATACTTAAACAAAGCACAGTGTCCCTGAGGCACTGCTGTCAGGTACCTCAGTGTGTATTTCCGCTAGTTCTGCGCTGAAGTTAAGGCTGCTTAAGAGAAACAGGTATCTTCCTCCTCAAAGCCATGCCAATCAGTTAGAGGCTGGTAAGGCAGGCGGCGTTCGTTATTCAGGAGCAGCGGTCCAGACACACGTGCACATGTTAGCAACAGGACTGCAGGCAAAGGGCCTGAACTCTGAGGATGGCTACAAACTATAATTACAGAACAACTGCTCAACTTCTGAACCTGAGAGCCATGTTGAAAACCAGTACTGAAATGGGGTTATTGTACTGATTTATACAAGTCCAGACATCTGCAAGTCCAACAGCAACAGCAGCTTCGGGGAGGAATACAATCAACAAGCAAAAAAAAGGAGAATCTCCTGTAGTATATATATACTGGCATTTGGTCCACTGACTTTTAAGGAAGCAAGCGGCTTTACACAAGCTTCAGATCTACCCTATGTTCTAACAGTAATTAAAAACAAAACAAGCCAAATTAAGACAGATATGGAACTTCTGCTGATATGCATTACAGAAGATTAATAAAATAAACCACATGAGGAAATAAAATAAAAAGTTAAAGCACACACTATTAGATTAGTACCAGCTTGTAACATGTCACAGAATCTTTGACATTGAAGTGAATGGCAGAAGAGTCTGGTAATAGCCAAAAGCGTAATTTAAAAAGACCATAAAAAACTTGATACAAACTCAGGCTGTGAACCTCAGAGCCCACACATTGTAAAAACATCTTTTCCATAAAGTGCCTGTATTTGACCTAAAGTATTACATTCAGCAATCTCACCTCCAGTCTCCGTGGGATTGCAGCATCTTCATGTTTCTTCAGTTCCTCAAAAGTACGTAGCTCCAGATGTGCCTGTTCGATTTGGTCCCACAAATCATTCAATTGTTTGATGAGGCCCATTGCTCGAGACTGATAACCACCAAGCAAGATTTTCAGTTTCTTCTCCATCTTGGCAGCCCTCTTTGCTTCAGTTGTCATGTGACCTCTGTTTATCTGTCAGAAGGAACCCAGTGATTGTTTTATTTATTTGGAACTCAAAAATCAAGACAGAAAAAAAAAGTAGTAAAGATATATCCGTGGAACTGTATAGAGTTGATTGAGTTCTTTGATTTCTATTAACAAATCATACTGCACATTTCACGACCACCTAGATTTCTGGATTAAAACTTTTACAATGTAAATACATATTCCAGGGGTGAAGCCCACTAGCCTGAACAGGGGTGACAACACATTATATGAGTACAGCTTTACAGACAGGAATTACTGCAGTCGCTGAGTTAAGTAAGCAGCGATGTCACATGATAGGTTGCTATGCCACCTCCCACTTACACAGGAGATGTTCTTTGCCTTAGTGAAGGAAAACTAAAGAAATTACATTCCCCTTTTTTAAAATTACATTCTCATACTTCAAAATCAGCCACATCTTGCAATCCTTCTGCCTACACCAACAGCATTCATCTAAATCATATTCTGTAAAATAGAAAAGCAATTGGGAATGTTAAGGCAGCTCTGAATCTGTGTGTCTGTTGCAGAGAACCATAATGAAAACACTTAGACTGGTCTGACTGACGAATGCAACACAGAGGCATGGAGGCACTGCAAAGAACAGCAGAAGGACTATTAGAATGCCAACCCTACCACCTATTTGCATGCACTTTCTCAGGACAGCCAGATAAAGAGATAAAGGTCTAAGACTAAATCCTGGTAACTCACAGAGGTGGGACAGGATGGAGACACCAACTACTGTCAGCTTCTAAAAGGTATGAAAGGCAAATCCACAAAACAAAACCAAAAACAAAACACGGTCACCATCCCAAGAAGAACCTAGATGCCATGATGAGAACTCAACAGGTGGTGACCCTTCATTCCTGGCGTCATCATAAAGCATCCCAGAAAGACTGCTTGGATTCAAATATCTCTGTAGCAGAATACTGAACAATTAATCAGGTAATCTGTCCAAAGTCATGTTTGATGGGCCTTTAGGCAATCTAATCTAGTGAAAGATGTCCCTGTCCATGGCAGGGCAGTCAGACCAGATGACCTTTAAAAGGTCCCTTCCAACCCAAACCCTTTCATGATTATGTGTCCTCATGTTTGTAAGCGTGTGAGTCTGAGACTGCAAATAAGTGAAACTGGTTTTGTCTTAAAATAACCTCACCTATCTATAAGATCTCCCATTCAGCTTTACAACATTGCCATAATGTTGCAACATTATTCTCTCCTAGGCCATACCAAAACCCAAGAGCTCCCCAGTGGCCTCTCAAGAAACGCTGCTTTTGCACAAGCCTTTTCCCTTAAGGGCCTCACAGCAAGCAGGTAAGATTATCTTTAGCTAGCAGACAAGTACTGAGATAGCACAATGAATCAGCTGCCTAAGGTCAGTGGCAAAAGCCAGAAGCAAAACCCCACAATTTGCAATCCAACGGTGTATGCAACAGATATTACAAAGTGATGAGATTAAAATATAGTATCAAACCCACAAAGCAATTGGCATTTAGGAGTGAAGCTCTCCTTCCTGTATCCTTCCAGTAAATGCTACACAGCACACCCTGGATTTAGAAGTTGTAGTTTCTCCAGAGTTCTCCAGGCCAGTCCTCTAAAACCATAATCCAGACATAATCCATAAGCAGACAAGTGATACAAATTACAAAACTCTGCCAACTGGGACACAACAAAAATAAACAAGCATAATCATGTTAACATGTTATAAATGTTTTATATAACATTTATAAACAGCAAAGGTAACAGAAGCCTCTGCATGTTTTTTATACATGTATTCAGCAGAGCAAAATTAAATGGGCAGTAAAAGCACGAACAGCCGTCAAGATTTTTAAAGCCCAATAGAAGAAATCTTGAAGACTGAATCACAGACTAACAAATAACACAGGAATATACCACCGAGCAAAACTGTGGAGAGGTGTAGCATTTCACATCTCTAAATAGGGACATAAGGCTCCTGGGGGTTTTTTAATGCTACTTCCTTTAAAAACAACAACAAAAAAACAACAAACAAACAAAAAAAAATCACCAAAAAACCCCCCACCAAACCTTTTTTCAGAAAGTATTGTGTAAAAGATGCCAAATTCAACAAAGAAGGAATAAGGCTTCTTAGATTTTGATTTTTGCCACAGTTAAAGATATGTTAGTGCAGGAGATGAAGAAAAACGTACGAGTTTCAAGTGTTAAAATGTAAAAGCCTAACTTGGCACCACAGTGGCTAAATTGCCTATCCTGCCTCATTTCTTTAAAAATCAAAGCCTTGCTGGTGAACAGTCTTACATACAAAGGAATTACCACCGATCAACCAAAAAGCAGAGGCTCTTCCTTGCTTCGCACTCTACAAGTACCCAAGATACCATCTTTTACCAATGAAACTAGCTCCATTGGGAAGGCACTGCTTTCTGACCTGTCCTTTACCGTGGTAACTTGTCAGCCAGATAACCCCAGCCACAGGACTAGTGCAGCCACCACAGTTTTACGGAACAAGCTGTGGCAAAGTGCGTTTCATCAACCTTTCAACTGTCCGACTTTAATAAAGTACATTCTACTATAAGCTGCATGTTTCTGCAAAATGCCCTACTCCTTAACAATTTATTCACTCATTTAAAACAGTTTTAGTAGGTGGTGCAGAGATAAACAAAGTGAATGGTCAAGGGAGAAAACTGTTAATGGGGGAATGAAAGAGAAATTTGAGTTTCTGAGCTGTCTAGTTTGCTCCTGGGGAGACAGATGCAGACTGCTATGCTTTTCAGATTCTGTTTGCAATGTAGACTTAAGCTATGCCCAAGGTGCTTTAAGCATACAGAAAGGCGCCTCTTTTTCAATATTTATATAAATCTAGAGAAAATTAAATAAATAGATTAGGGATTTGCGAGGATACTCTCTGATGGAAAAGTATGAAAGCTTTAAATGTCTTCACTGGTAAATAATATGCTATTACTGCAACAACAAATACAGCTGTGCGGTAAATGAACTATTTTCCAATTACTGTTTCTTGGATGAAAAATGTGCGTTGAAAGCCACTGACATTTAGAGATCATGGAATAGATGGATGCAGAGGCAAAAAGAATTTTGTTTGTAACAGAGATCTACTGTAACAAAGATCAATTGTCCCACGTTGTTTCACAGCATTACAGACAAGTATGCTTGGTGTGAAACCATTCTATGATTCTATGGCATGAAACATCAATCCAAATGTCACTTTTCTAGAATGGGTTAAAAAAAGACCATTTAGAAAGTTCCACTATTCTGTCCTTCTGAGTAAAGGTCTGACAACAACCTGATTTTCTAATAAAAAGTTAAACACTGAGTACCTGAGGACATGAAATACATACAATACACTACCTCCACCACACATAAAAGAGACTGGATCAGGGCACTGCGGTCAGAAGTCCTGAATTACCTGCAGACTCCAAGTCTCAGCAGTAGCAGTGGCAGGATTGGGTTGGTCTTGCACTTTTACATACTTCAGCTGAGATTCGCTTTGCTTGGCATCCGACATCAACATCTGAGCTTATCACCGAGACCTTTCCATAACCAGGAGAGAAACTGGCAACTCCAGGGCATGGCTCATCTGATCCAGGGCCTCAGAACGAGACTAAGCACACCACCGAAGTGCTCTCCACTGGCTCAGATGGGAGCACAGATTGATTGCTCACACTGGACTTCTTAATATTTCCTAGTTGTTTTGGATAGAGATTCTTACTTATAAGTACTAGAACTTCTTAGGTTGTATACTGCTATTCAGCCCTTGCTTTTCTACTTAGTTCCTTGTCTATCTTGGATTATCATAGGCCTTACTGCTGTAAAAAGAAAAAAAAAGAGGGAAAAAGAAAAAAGCCTCCCAAGAATCTAAACCCAGAAATAACAGCCCTTTCTTCCTTCCCTGCTTATAGAGAGAAATGTGAACACTCACCACCTTTCCTCCGCCCTCCCAACTACAAGATTTTAGGACCTACTATGAAAAGGTCAAACGGAGGTCTCAGCTTTTGTAACAAATACTATTTATTAAAAATTGCTGACTGCTGCATTAATGCCAACAACTGCATATAATTTTAGTTCAAGCTTCGTAAAATTTTAAGGCTCAGATACCAAGCTAAAAATTCCAAGCAGTTATGAAGAGGTGTGTTTAAACAGTAGTCTACATTATTTGCTTAAAGCTAAGAAATAGATTTCAGTAAAATCTGACAACCATTTCCCCCCTGAACCTAGCAGAAAATGTAAAGACATTTGAAAGATTTCTGCACTTAGTTATTTATTTTGTACTGCTTCTTGGCCAGCTTTGGTTCTGCTGACTTTTGTACCAGCTCTAGCAAAATGGGAACAGCATGTACAGACATCGGGTAAAATGATACATGATCTCAGGGCAAGCGTGAGAGCCTCATCCCATCCCAAATCTCTTATGTAAAAAAGTCTTCCCTTGTGCAAAGGAGAGTTGCGTTGAGTTTTCAGTACTACACTAGAGATCCACAGAAGAGAAACCAAAACATGGCAACAGACATAATCAGAGGGTTATAAAACATGATCTAGAAAAGGGAGACTGACTGAAAAAACAGGGATTTCTTTTGTTTTGGTTGGTTGTTTTTTTTCCCCCTCCATCTAACAAAAATAGAGAAAATGAGGAAAGACACAACAACACATTTTAAGTATCCCAAAGATCATCGTGAAAAATTAGTCTGTTCTTATATTCACTCAGAAAGGAAGAAAGATTTAAATTTGGCAAGGCAATTTTAGGTAGTATGTTAGTTGTAAGGTTTAACTAAGGACAACAAAGAAGAGGGAAAGACTGCTTGTAAGACCAAACATCCACTGGGACAGATTTAAGAGAAACTGACCCTGAGGAAGGAAGGGCTCATGCACCTTTGAAACTGCATTTTCACAACTCCTCATCTCACTCAGTCTACTGAGGATACCCCTCCTCAGTTCAAAGGGCTGTTTTTCCCTGTACTGACTGTTTTGTTTTCCTTCTATTAAATGTGGAGCTTCTGGTAATCCCTAAGCAGCATTAAGCAATCTTATCTTCTCATTGATCTTCTTAATCATGCCTGATGGATAAAAAAACATGGAAGAAAAACTTCTGCATGCTCTTACCAGAGCCATAGTCAAAAGTAAATCAACTTGTTCCGTGACCTTGGAGAATCAACATATCATCATGAAGCTGCTTAGCACGTGCAGAGAAATCCTCTGCCAGCTTCAGCTATACTGGTTGAATAGGTTACTCCTGGAAACTATACAGGCCTATTCCAAATGTTACTATAACTTCCTTCCTCACCTCAGACCCACAAGTGGCCCTCCCATACTCAATTCTGCTGGCAGGAGCTGGATTAACTTAATTAAACATCAGGGCTTGTGAACTTGCCTCACATTGGCTCAGTCAGTCCGAGTAGCTGGAATGAGACAATACATGCTAAGTTGACAGCCTCCTGCTCAACGTCAGGTTACGCCGAACAGGTTTCACCAGCGTTTCAAACCATCCGCAGAACACCGATGACTCTACCACCAGGACATCCTCTGTGCCTGTTTAGGTGATTTGCCTTTACAAGCTCAACGGTGCACTCTACAATAGCCTATTTTAAAATAAAAATTCATTAATTGCTCTATATAAAAATAGTTTTCCACTTCCATGCTCCTGGATAGAATTCTCCATTTTTTTTTGTCCTGAAACACCGTTTCATCTGTCTACAGTTTGACCAGGCAAAACTCTCTGTAGAGCCTGCCTATTACCTCTGAGTTTGTAAAAGGTAATAATCAACTCTGATGGAAACTGAGGCTTGGGGCTACTATCAAACAAAAAATTGCATTTCCAGTGTAGAACAATATGGGCTCAATCTGTCAACCTGACATTAACATTAGCCTTTGCTCAGCTAACTGTAACTGCTCCATGGCTTGACCCAATCCAAACTGAAGATGCTTACTTAATGTACAGGGGGCATATGAGGATTGTTAAGAAAAGGTGCTGATCAGTATGAGAGCAGTCAAAAAGAGACAGAGTATAACTTTCAGGACATGAAAAAATAGGATTTAATTCTAATTGACTGGGATCACACAAAGTTTTTCATGAAAAGATTCAGTCATAGGTGATCTCCAAATTAAGGCACTGCTGGTATGCAACTGCAACTTCACAATTGAAACTAGACCAAATGTTCAAAGCTTGCATGGAAATATAGTTACCTTTTCACAATTTAATAGGGAAGGCTCAACATAAACTCCTACGTTGTACTTTCTTATGTAGATCATATATTGTTACCACTTACTGATGTATCTGCAGAAAGCTATTCTCTGTACTCACAGTCAAAACTAATAAGCCAGGAGCAATCTCCATGTGCATTGTTTCAGAAATGATGATGACTTGCCTTCAAACATCATATAGCACGAGTTGGTAGGACTGTTGAGTAAAGACAGTACAGCATACATCAAGAGCAAGTGTTCCCACAAAAGTTCATAGCATCCAACTATCTAGATCTAGAATAATCCAAAAAGTTACTGGGTAAGTTATCAATCACTGCTGATCTACAATGATGACATTAAAGCCCACTTTGAATATTTTTATTTGTGAATTGCTTCCAAGGCAAGCAGTATTATCAATGATACCCATATATCACAATCACAGTAGAAGTATGTCTAGAAGAGCACAGTTTAAGAAGAAAACCAAATAATTTATTTTTACTAAGCTTTTCTGAAAATTCTCTACCTCTCCCTGGGGGAAAAAAAAAGTTACAGTTGAGATCACAGACAGCAAAAACTACCTCAGGCTAACAGCTTTGATTAACTGTAAGCAAACATGGGTTACTGCTGTGTCTGCTGAGGTAACATGGCAGCGAGCACAGTGTAAGTACCTTCAAAAACTACCACTGCAACCCCAGAGTTCTTGGACTGGTCTCTTCCAGACAAGACGCTAACAATCTTGTGGAAGCTCACTCAATAAACAAGTTAGCAAACAGCCTGGTTCCCTCTCAATACACAGCAGAAGCTCCATGATGAGCTCTCAACAGTCACTAGTATTCCAGAAGCCACTATTATATAAGAAATGAAGCAAGTTACTTTGTGAGCAGCCAACTTACACTGGCCCAACATTCACAGGTTCTGACCCTGCTTCACCTTAGGATAGGCCTTAGAGCAACAGGTCTGCAGACGAGGTGGCTTCCAGCAAAAGACCGTACCGATTTATACTTTTCTCTGTCCAAACACAAATTTCAACAGTGATGGTGCGCAAAGGCCTTTTGCAATGAGAAGCTTGTCAATGCCGAACTTTATTTCTAAGCACTTAAGTTCCCATTATGAACTGCGTTTCCAAATGTGAAACCTGATTTCACCAGCCACCACAGAGGAAATCAATGGTTTTAGACATGGAGGGGAAAAAACGTCCCACCATACTTTTTGTTTGACCAGTTGCTTGTAGTAACTGCTGTGCAGTCTAAGCTTATTTTTAAAAAAGGTTTTTTTGCTCATTTCTAATGTTTTGGCACATTCTGGACTGAGGACATGCAGAAAAAGATTTTTTTCTATACACAAGAATTGTCTAGCTCCCCAAAGACTATGACCTTTGAAGAAAGGCTAGCAGAACAGTCCAATTTGAAGACAAATTTCAGAATTATAGGCAAGACCACAGAAATAAGAAGAACCCTCTTATTGGCGTTCATCTGCTTCCTTTCAAAGGTGTCAAAGTAATTCAACAGTAAGAGAACTGGTATAAAATCAATTAGTAGCATTTTCCTCTGAAAAGAACTGTTCAACAGCAAAAGTATAGTTCTATTTCCCAAAGCCATTCAATTGGCAGTCTGGGAAATGTCATTGTTTTAAGGCTTGACTAGTTACATTTGAATAAAACTAGATCTGCTTTCCTCCTTCCTGCTCAGGGCAATAAACGTTTTGGGGATGGGTAGCTGCTAACTGCAAATATAATTTGTGGGGAAAACCAAGGACGTAGTAAGTTAATTCACCTCAAGGACAGCAAACAATGGGTTGTTTTGTTTTTTTTTCCAGACTTCTAACACGCAAAGATACAAAGCTCCAGCTCGGCTCAACAAGCTGTAAATGGCAAAAACCAACTACTTTCCAGGCAGTGCGAGTACACTTAAGGATTTAGTAGTTTTAGATAGTGATTTTCAGTCAGTCACAGGTCTACAAGTGTTTTGCAAACAAAACTACAGAGCCCTGTAAGGTAGAGATTACTTGTTTTCTGGTGACAGAGGAACCAAGGAGACATTAAGACCTAGTCTTGTTGCACTGATCTGAGGTGCTCTAGGTGCCTGTGTAATAAAAAGAGAAAAACAGGAAAGTCGAGAGGGAAATTCAACCCATAAATGGGACGAGCTGCTCTCAAAAACAAGGGAGCCTGAGGCAATTGCAGCTTTGTTTTACTTAGGAGGCTAAAATAAGGTGCGTCAAATCTGAAGTCATGGGA
The DNA here is from genome assembly GCA_013400195.1 of Aramus guarauna. NCBI lineage: Eukaryota > Metazoa > Chordata > Aves > Gruiformes > Aramidae > Aramus > Aramus guarauna. The sequence goes on along the minus strand of VXBL01004883.1, from coordinate 105,379 downwards.
ATTGCTCAACAACAGGCAATGAATCCTCACCTCTGGTAGAAAGAAAACACAAGATTTCTGGCTAAATCGATTTATCTTCCCTGGCACACTTTTTCTTACTGTAGACATAAGTTATCCTTGGCAATACAAACACTTTTATTGCTTTCCTCATTACAGGTTATGGGTTACCTTCATTGTGGATCTCACAAATATTCCAAAATTCTGCAAGCAAAGACATTACGTGCTATAGCTAGCTGATCTAATACCTTGCTACTGTGGACAGCTGCTTAATCTAAAAGTAATTAATTTTCTGCCAAGCAAATGAACTGATTCAGATTACCTCAGAGTTACAAAAGCACTACTACAAGGTCAGAGGCAATGGCAGGGGGCAGCTGGAGAAAAATAAGTAGCACTGACCCTTTTTGGCACAAGCTAAAACGTTAGAGCATCCTAGCCTAGCACAAACTGCATGGCAACCATTCTGGTAAACTGTAAAAGTGTTTTCACACGCAGGTAAAGATGATTCCTAAGGGATCTGCCATATATCCATGTTACCCAGGAGAAGTATATACCTTCCAAAACTGCTATGCTAAATATATATACTCTGATGATCAACTGTACATTAAGCAGAGATCAGAGACTGCGACGGTGGTCTTGCATAAACAGTCAGCTCTATCAGATTGTGAACAGCTTGACAGTGAAGACCACTGCTAACCCTCAGATGTGATCCTCTGGTGCCAAGTACGTTCCCAACAGATCTTATTAAAAAAACACAACCTTACTCCACGAAGGCAACACAGTAGTACAAATTAATATATATGACCATAAAAGCAGACTGCTCAGAGATTCCACCATATTTTAGTTTTATGAGGTTTTTCCCTATTCCTAGTCTTATAAATTCTCTTATTTTCTCCAGGTGTTCTCTCAGTAACAGCACACCTGAAAATCCAAAAGAAACTGCAAGCGTTAGAAGCATGTAAACTAGAGAGAAGTTATGATCTCCAATAAACTAGTAAGTAATACACCTTGCAGCAGAGTGTACTATGTAACCCATAAAACTCCAGCTAAGCAACTGATTTTCAATGTAGATTGAAAGGACTTGGGCTGCAACCAAAAGCAAAAATGGACACTTTGGTCTGGTAAATTACCGTCTTGGTGTATCTTGGATATTGCAAAGAATAGATAATTTACTATGCTTTGTGTATACAGTGTAACTAGAGCTTCCTCCCCTGTAGACTTTCAATAGTGTTTATAATTTGGCAATCAACTGAAATGATGATGTTAACTACCACAGTTTTAATAAAAATATTTGTATGCTGCAAGCCAACATCATGAACTGTCTTCAAAGGAGAAGTAATGCTGGCAGGAAATTTCTATGTTATGAACTATAAAGGGAAGCAACTAGCTTGTCAAATAGATGCCTCTACTATCTCATTTCATCTGATAAGGTTCCTAGTTTAACAAACGCCTTAGGTAGGAATGCTCTTCTTTATAAATATGTTGCTTGGAAGAGAAGGGAGTACAAGGCATTGCAGAGAACTGAATCAGTTACTACATGCAACCGAGAGCATCAGAAAACTCCCATTTCTGAAATTACTAGCTCTGCAGTGTAACCTAGCCTTGAACACATATGCTAGACTTCTAGAAGCTAATGGAAAGAGCAGAGAATTCCACCAGGATTCAAGCAAATCTAAGTTGTACCACAGACACATAGTGTAGTCACAGGGATTCACTTGCATGGACGTGAAACTCCCCATCCGTAATGCAAAAAAGTTCACATTCTAATCTTTTAACACTCTTAAGCCATGTTAAGTCACAAAGAGTCCAAACCCCTCAAAATAAAGAGGTGAAAAGTATTACTGATACATAGCAGTACGTTCCAATATTAAAATTATTGCTGAGTTGTGCATTACTGCCGATGATGCCCAGACAGGCTATCTAGCCAAACAGAAGCTCTCCACAACTGCTCTACTTTGCCTCCCCAAGTTCATCAACAACAGCAGAAATCTGTTTGTGATATCACCATCAATTTCAGAAAGATAAATGTCGCGTCAACATGTCCAAGGCTGCCACCGCTCAGGCAGTGGAAAGAGGCCAGAGAAAGGCGACTGCTTGTCCACATCATCAATCCACCCAGAAATCTCCGAGCAACAAAGACAGCACTAGAAACAGCCGGCTTTTTTACACAGTATCTGTAGGGTGTTAGCAGTCCCAGATGGAAGTATTAGACAGTGACTACCCGATGTGCAGCTGTCTCCAACAAATATCACTAAATTCTCATGGGTTTTTTCCTAATGGTCTTAGTGCAACATGAAGGGGAAGAAGCAGCCCCAAAAGCTGACCAAGATCAGTTTCTGTTGCTGGCAAACTCTATTTTGCAGTTTCTACTCTTCTCTCGAAGGAAGTAAAGAGCACAAGCAAGTATCTTGGGGTATTGAAAGCTGAGCTAATAGCCCTGCTTTTCATTAAGTTTGTCTGATACTTCCCATTAAAATATCTTTTTCAACTGATACTGCTTTCAGACAATTTTCCTTGGAAAAACATTAAAATGAAGATGGGGTTTGCCATTGCTGGGAACGGGTTAGGAAAAAAAACATATTTTTTTGTTGTATATTTGTTTGTTCATTAAATTGCTATGCTTTTTATTTGTAATTAAAAAAAAATTCAGCTGGTGATCTATACTTAGAAAACTGTATGCGTGTATCTTGCTTTTAGGAAGGGCCTTTTCAATGAGTCAGACAACAGAGCTGCACAAAACCGCATTTTGCACACACTTGGGAGAGATTTTCAGCTCAAATTTAACTTTGCAAAGAGTCCACCTGCACTCCAACAATCAGTGAGTTGCAAAAGGCAGCACAGTACTTTCACTGCACCTGCAGGCACAGCAAGCTCTGACTGAATTGGGACATGTGGTATTTTGAACGTATAAAGTGAGAGAATAAGCTTGTGTAAGTGCACCAAGCAATCAGCCTTGTCTAGCAGCACTCCAAGCTAACCTGAAGAGATGTAGCACATTAGTGAGACATGGAGCCTCATGATCGCAGCAACTCACTGTAGACATGGCTAGCTGGGTTTTGTTAAGTGTCTTCCATGGAGTCCCATGCAATGTTGGTAACAAAGAAAACCCAATTTTTTTCTTGCCAAGACGTCTGCTTTGTATTTTGCTTCCTGGGTGACTGTTTTGTGACTACACAGCAATGGAACACTTACAGAACAAGCAAATGCAACACGAGTTTGACGAACGGATTTGATCTTACTTTCTTTGCTTCAATATCCTTAATAAGCATACCACCACCAACTACTCATTCAAACAGTGGGAGGAGATGAACAGAAATCAACAGCACAGAAAGCCCACACAGAAGTAACCAATTCAGACATCAGAAATAGCACACAGCATAAAGGCACAGGGCCACACACTGAACAATAAAGAGAAAACAAAATATTCAATAGCTACTCATTAAGCAAGTACCATCCACCCTGTGCAGTAAATGAGTCTATGGAAAAACTCATCTGTAATCATGAAATTAAAGACTGTCTCATAATGCATATGCAAATTAAGGCAGCCAGAGTAAGGCTTTTACATTCCCTGACTTTGACTGTTTGAGTTTGTAACTTTAATCACGTACTTCTAATGTAGTTTTGGGCATAAGATATTTAAATTTCAAAAGCATTTGTACACAAATTAGGTACAGCCCTCAGACTGCTAGGGTGATGCCAGCACAGCCCCTCACTGCCATGCAAGCTGGCTGCTGCTGTTGGGCTCAGATACTGTTTTTTTGTAGAAACAGGAGCTGAGCAGAGCCTGTGAGAAGCACATCAGGCAGCATTGGGCAGGGCAATGGTGCTCTCTACTGGGTAAGCAGCAGCACAACGAGTATGCTCTGGCATTAATGCTAAACCACTCGGCTATGGCTACCTGCAGGTGAACGGCTCCTGGCCCGAGTGGTTGACTAACTGTGGAGTCTATACCTGGACAGTTCTTGATTGACAGATTTCACAAAACACACATACATGATGTACTTCACAGGTATGAATCAAGTGAAAATTAAGCCTTTCTGGCCTCTCTCTCATGTTATTTCTGTGGCAGTAGCTGTTTGAGGAGGTTTACTTCTAGCAACAGTAGCTATGTTTATGTTAAATAAAAGGAAACTTCTTTTTCTTTTTTTTTTTGAAGTTTTTCTGTACCATGGAAAAATTAAATCTCATGCCTGCATAATTTAGAGAGACTTCTAGGCTAAAATGGCATTTTGGAAAACAGTTCATGACTTACTGCAAGTCTCAACAGACACATGTTCTGTGGGAAGAAACAATTTTAAACCAGCTTACTTTTTATCATGAAAGCTATTTTCGTGTTTTGTGTGGACCATTTGGGTGAAACTAGGGAGAGGACAGAGCAAGTGTTAAAGGGTTTGAATCACCACCTTCTACTTAGTGCACCATACCTCAAATGATTTCTTCTCCACACACGACTCCCTCAATCCCAGCCCATCCTACCAAATCTTAATGCCTCGTTGAGTTAAGGCCTGTGACTGCTGCATTTTGAATAAAACTACGCAAGTGTGTTGACACTGGAGAATGCTGTACTCTACAACTCTGCAGAAAAAGATGTAATTTCAATTCTTGGACCCTTAGTACCAGTGCCCTACCACAGTACTCAAACTGCATGCAGACACATTGGTGAGACATTGTTATCTTAACTCTGGCATTTTGCACTTGCAGAAAATACCAATTATGCAAATACACAACAGCAAACTTGAAATTTGAGTTTAAAATGCCCTCATAAGGAAGCCTAGTATTTTCTGATAAAGTGGAATGGGATCACAAACATCCATTGTTCTGTTTTTTGGAGGGAATCACTGGAATTGGCAGAGTAGGCCAGTCTGGCAAGATTCAGGACTATCTGGGCCTTCACATATGTAATAGTGAATCAGAAAACTAATCTGTTAGAAAGAGAACTTGAGAGGAGTTTTGGGACAGAGACTTTTTTTTTTTAAGCAGCTTTCTCTGAAGTATCTCATATCAGCCACTATCAAGTACAAAGTGCAAAAAGAGAAACATCAGGTATCTGATCTTGGGTGAGAGGAGATTAAGAAAACAGAAAAAAAAAAATCAACATGGAATTAAGAGAGCAGAACCTGATGTTCTCTCCAGTTGAGAATAAAGTGGGTGACATAAGCAGTGTTACACCTAACAGTGGAAGGAGAAATTGCATGTGGAGATACTCTAAATATATTTTAAGAAAAGGAAGAAGATCAGAGAAGGCGATTTAAACACCTCCAGAACACCTATGAACTCCCTAGGAGAATTCCTCAACAGTCTTTTCAAAGGAATCCCACCAAAAGACCTGAATTATTTATAAAGTAACTTGTAACTCCTACATAGAAAAAAGAAACAAAAAACACAGGGAGAAAATAAAAAATAATAATAAACAAACAAACAAACAAAAAAAAAACAAACAGGTGCAAAAAGCAGACAAAAGTGACACTGACCTCAAGCCTCTTTTCAAGTGACTCTATCCTGTCTTTTTTGCTGGCCAAGTTGGCTCTTGTGTAGCGGCTCTGTCCAGGCAGGTATAACACCTGGCTGTAACATTCTTCCCACACCTGGTTATAAGCTTCACTTGAGAGCTCTCCATGCCCCATTCCTTGCTTTACCACTTCCATCTCTTGTGCCAGTAGATCCTGTGCCTGTTGGAAATGATGAGAAATAAATTGCAGTTACAATACACAGGATACAAGAAAATTCCTTTTCTTTTCAATCCTTCAGTGTGCAATTCACAGGGGCAGTTTGTATTTTCATACTAAAAGCTCACCATCAGGTTAAGCTAACGATGAAATCTAACACAGATGCTGTGGATTATAAATGAAACCCAGGCTAGAAGGCTACTCACAGCGCAACTACCCCTCATTTTATATAATTTGGCCAAACCTGACATCACTCTGCTATAGCTAATGAAAGCTGTGGCACAGCTAGATACTTCATCTTGCTGGAGAAGAAAAGAGATGAAAGCAAGGACCTTGAGGGGAGGGAGAACTGTACAGACAGAAGCAGCTGTTCTATGAAACAAAAATCACTTTTCATTTCCTTTTCCTTGTCCTTCTCCACACAACCTGGAAAGTCAACTCTAAACATTAACGGGTGAGTTGTATAAGCTCCATTGTGGGAAATACTACTCTGACTTTAACTACTAGTGAGATACAAGCATTCTGCTGTTTCCAGTTTAGTTTACAAAATAACTTACAGTGAACTGAAAAGATGCAGTTGTTCTCACAACTCTTAGTATTTCTGTCAAAGAGCCTGGCCCACATAACTACATAGGCACCCAAGTCCTTCCAATTTTATTTGCAATTAAAAAACCCTGAGATATCTTTGCCAATCTGGACTTCATTGGTTGTGCATGTCCTCTCTTTCAACAGGACCCACGTGTGCACCAGAAATTTCTGTATCCGCAGTAGATATCTCACTGCAAGCACATATATGTTTTATAATCGCGTATCACCCAAGAAGTAATTCAGGTATCACCAAATTAGATGATTACAGGGATAGTGGAAAAAGAGAAATTAAATTACTTGTCCTCACTGGTCAAGACAGATAAAACAGGAGTAGTCTAACCACACCTGACAAAGCTAAATCGTGTAAAAGGTTCACTTTCGATTAGCCTCTCTTTGTACACTGTGAGGAACTAAAGGCTATTTAGTTGCGGCACCAAACAGTCCCACCGCTTTAAGAGCTCAGCGTACTGTGCTTAGCACCACTGCTAATCCTTTCCAAAAGAGCACTACGCATCAGGAGAAGAAAGGAGCATTTTGTGAAGGGATTTTAGCAGGAAGATGTTCTAAATACAAATGAAGAAATAAAGGAAAATAAGTAAGTGCCAGATGGGAGCGCAGAGACAGGAAAACTTCCTGGTTTGAATTTGATTTTAGACAGAGAGGGAATATTATGCTGAATGTTAGAGAGCAAGGATGCAAAAAACTTCTGCTCATCACTTAGGGAACAAAATTTCCAGGGACTCTGAAGAAAGTTTCCAGACAAAAACTACTGGACTGTGTAACAGTCTCTTAAGGGAAGTGATAGAAAACTTAATTCTTGTCGCACTTCAACCAGAGAAAGCACTCAGAGTGCTCCTAAAGGAAAAATCTGACACTGGCAGAACAGTGAAAATCATGATCTAACTGTATTTTCCATCTTTAACTTCTCCTGCTCAGAAATCTTCAAGTATAATTTTTCATTTAACAGCAAATTGGAAGTACATACTGTTCAGTGTTTCTCCTTTTAGGCTTTTGATTCATTAGTCAGATATGGTCAAGGAGATGGATTTAAAATCTGCTTGTCTATCTTCAGAGTCACTTTAAAGTAATAGGGGATTTAGGTGTAGAGATACCACAGCTATTGTCTGAACCTAAGTCTCAGATAGCAGGAGTCTGCATAAAACAGATGACTTGGTGGCACGTGATTTTGTCCTTTTCACTCATTTTTATTCCTGTGAGCATTTGGTCAAAAGGTACTGGCACAACTTCACAGGTGAAACTCTTTGAAAGAGCTAACCACAGCATTGTGTCTCTGAACTGTCTATCTGTCACTTGGCAGCAAAATACAACATCTGTAGCTGCTTAAATAAATGAACAACCTGAACCAGAACCCTTGGTACAGGACTGCTATTTAACTTGGGATTACAATGCAAAACAGGACAGAGTGCCCAGACAGCCTACTCATTTCATCCAGCAACAACCTACTCTGCCTATTCAGCGCTTTTGAACCAGGTATGCCTTAAGATCAGTTGCCATAGCCCAGCAGGGTCTGCACTAGCACAGGCCTGTTGGATCAAGTCTGACAAGCATAATTAAACAACTTGATTTGCTGCTCGAAGTTATTAGCTGGCTACCACTGTCATATTTAGTCTGCACTGCTATGAAAAAAATGCTTAGTAATTATGAGTTAACAAGCTACACAGGCAGCAGAAAGTGGGTATCACAGCTAGTCTCACGGGAATTTCCAGAAACAGCAAAGTAGAATTTGGAAACTGTTGGGGTATTATAGCTCCTACCCTGATGTAAAATGATAAGCAATCACAACACATTCAAAATTCTAAGACAATGTCTCTGGACAAATACAGCATCATCATTCTGCTGAGTACCTAGATTAACTTCAGCTCACAGAAAAGAGAATGTGCACTTAAATTATCTTTACAGCTCTTCATACAGCCCTCTGGAGATCTCCCAACTAAATTCTGTGCAGGCTTGAATCTACCTTTTTTTGCAAGATCACAGGACCATGACATAAGGAGACAGTAAGTCACTGGTAATTGGGCCACACAATTCTCACCTTCTTGAGATCCTCTTTGGAGAACTTCTCATAAGGATTTTGTTCCAAGTAAGCCATGTGCTCTGCATTGTTGCTTCCAAATCCTGGGCCTTTTCCCTTCTTACCACTAGGCTGTTCTCCAAACGGGTGGTGTAAAAGGTCAAAATGAAGCATAGTAATCATCTCTTTCTTTATTAGCTCTTCACTTTTCTGCAAGTCTGTTAGAGGCGGTTCCACATTTAAGGGTCTCAGTATTGTTTCATTAACCTGCCCAAGAATTAAAAAAAAGGTCATAAACAACATACACACCAAAGACCACATTAAATTTACATACCTCCACCTCAGCATGAATTTTATACATCGACTAACCCAGAACAGGTGCCAAAATCCTTTATGGTGTGACACACAGCAATCCAAACACCGAATTGTGCTTTCATTTGTGCATATGAAATACCTCATGACAATTTCGCTGTTGAAGTTTCCCGTAACGCTGAAATCACCATACTCAAATAAAGATTTCATTCTCTCATGATCTACCTAGACTGTATTTCCTCCTATAATGGTTAACAGCTTTATTTCTATTTTTTCTCCTAAAGTGAATTTTGTTTCCACTTACTTCTGAGGGACGCGGTAGATTCTTCTGAACAGCTTTGTGCATTCTCTTTAGTTCCTTTGCCCGCTCTGCATCTCGAAGAGCCTATACGAACAAGCCAAGTGTTACTCCAGCTGCTGTAATACAATCAGATGCTTTCTACAAATGCATGGAATACAAAAAATAACTGATTACTGCAGCAAAGATTCCTTAAAGACTTCATATTATGAAGCCAGCATCAAGTAACAGGTCGCTCTCTATGTGACGACATCATTATTTACTGAGTCCGAAGAGCACAGCAGACTAAGAGAAGAGAGATCCTAAAAAGTAATTTCCAGCCATCAAATTCTCCTTCAGACTCAACCCCAGCAGACTTCATTCTTTACCAATTTCTCTACATCAAGTTTGACATCTGCTCTAACTCTCCAGACAGTAAACCCACCAGGAAGATTCTTAAGTTTGCAGCCAGGATTCTATTTGTTCTCTTCTATGACATAAAGTAACTACTTCAGTAAAACAAAACTTGTGAAAGTATAAAAACATGAGATTTCTCCTTACATTGCACTTCCAGGCAATAACATGAAAAGGCAGTGTTGTCTAAAACTTCAGGAACAATGACCAAGGTCTTCCATGTTCTAATCCCAGCCATGTCACGCCTTTATTTGAAAGGCCTGATGCTATTCTCGTGTATCATATTACAACTGAAATTCTTTTCTCTATTCTACACACATAAATTATCTGTATTTATGCAGACTTTTTATTTGTAAGTGTATGCACAAGACATGCATATAAATGTATGCAATATATTTCTCCCCAAATGGGACGTGCTAGGAATCCAGTTCTGGGAAATACTTATAATATTAGAAGATATGAGAGAATAAGACTTTTTTAGAAATATTTTGTCACTTGTCAAAGCACAGTCAATGGCAAAAACCCTCTGAACTAAAAATAAATAAATTATTTGAAGGCATGTAACAAAAAAAAAAATTGGCATCACACAAATTAGGATAAGCAATAAATGGAAAAGAGACTGTTCTTATAAACAGAAAAATTTAAAGTGTCTCTAATTCCTGGCTAGTACAGCTATTTAACCAGCAGAATGTAAACTAGCAGTTTATCCAGCCTTTCTTTATTCTGAAACAAAATAAAACAAACAGGGACTCATTCACAACTTGGCTGTCTGAGTAATCCTGTGGTACAAGTCATACAAAAGGGACCAAGATCACCTCCTGGCAGATTTCTATCTGTGTGCTACCAGCCTGCCTGCATTCGTATATACCTGTCTTATATTTCACAAATGGTAACTTTTAACCTTGAGAGAATAATCTAAAACTGGAAGGGGAAAAAAAAAAGCAAAAAAAAAAAGCTCAATTCTCATGTGCTTAAAATCAAGCATGTGCCGCTAGAAAAAGACTTTTAATTATCTTTTTATCTTTTGGGAGACAATGGCAGGAGGTAGGACATAGGTGCTTTTAGAGAGTTCATTGTAGAAAATGAAGCGTGATATATGACATTAACAAAATAAGAAAAGGATTCAGAGAGAAAATTGATTTAGCCTCTGTGTGTGTACATTCTGACAGCAGCACAGAAAACAGATACATTTTACATTGTTATTCTGTAAAAGCTGTACCGCTTCTACTAAACATGTATGAAACTACGAGAATCATGAAGGAACAACATATGTTACTTTGAACAAAAGGTACTATCCGCATCTCACACACACATACCTGCTTGCGGGCATCTATATCAGCAGTATCTTCTACAAATGCTTCATCTACTTCATGTTCCTCAAGTTCTTTTTCTGCATTTTCAGGTAAAACAATCTCAAAGTCATTCTTTGGAGCAGGAAGGGCCATGAGTCCAAGGCGCAGGTGTTCACGAGACTCTCTCTCCTGTTGAAATAACAGAAAGATACAATGCTTCTGAATTCACACACTAAGGTGCGACACAATCAAATTCCATTCGTAGAATCTTTACGGTTGGAAGAGACCTCTAAGACCATCAGGTCCACCACCACCATGTTTACCAAACCATGACCCAAAGTGCTACATTTTTTGAACGTCTCCAGGGATGGTGACTCCACCACCTCTCTGGGCAGCCTGTTCCAATGCCTGATTGTTCTTTTGGTGAAGAAATTTTTCCTAATATCTAATCTAAACCTCCCCTGATGCAACTTGAGATCATTTCCTCTTGTCTTTTCGCCAGTTATTTGAGAGAAGAGACCAACACCCACCTCACCACATCCTCCTTTGAGGCAGCTGTAGAGAGCAGTAAGGTCTCCCCTCAGCCTCCTCTTCTCCAGCCTAAACAGCCCCAGTTCCCTCAGCCCCTCCTCATCAGACTTGGGCTCCAGTCCCTTTCCCAGCTTTGTGGCCCTTCTCTGGACACACTCCAGCACCTCAACGTCCTTCTTGTAGTGAGGGGCCCAAAACTGAACACAGTATTTGATGTGCAGCCTCACCAGAGCAGAGTACAGGGGCACAATCACTCTCCCTACTCCTGCTGGCCACACCATTTCTGATACAAGCCAGGATGCTGTTGGCCTTCTTGCCTACCTGGGCCCACTGCTGGCTCACATTCAGCCAGCTGTCAACCAGTATCCCCAGGTCCTTTTCCACCAGACAGCTTTCCAACTACTCTTCCCCAAGCCTGTAGCATTGCATGGGGCTGTTGTGACCCAAGTGCAGAAGCTGGCACTGAGCCTTGTTAAACCTCATACAGCTGGTCTCAGCCCTTCAATCCAGCCTGTCCAGATCCATCTACAGAGCCTTCCTACCCTCGAGCAGATCGACACTCCCGGCCAATTTGGTGTCATCTGCAATTAATCATCAACAGACATGGACAATACACAACCAGCATCATCTGGCAATCTTAGTCTGCTACAAAGTCAACAGAAATAAAATCCCTGAAGTCTGACAAAAGGGGCACATTACTAATCCAGGCTGGCCTATGGACCATCACCTCAGAGTTTATGCACTAGTAAGCACAGACATTCTGATGCTAAAAAAACAACACACAGCTCTCTTACATATACCTCAGGAAATCTTCAAACAGGCTGAAATATACTCAAGCAAAACAACAGCACGGCACCTTCACCTCCTTTGTAGCTTCAGTAAAACAGTACAGATTCACATAAATGCCTTTCAAGAAATTGAAAACATGTGAAAACGTGTCCATGCTGATGATGGAAAGAGTATTTGCAAGGTGAACTGGGCCTTTTTTCTTTGCAGTTGCTCACAAAACTGGGGATTGTGGCACAGTACAAAAATGAGACAAGCAGTACCAGATCTGGAAACCAGTGGAGTTCATCAGGACACTGAAGCTCCAGTTCTCCTTCTAGCAGCAAAAAGCCTTTTTGCTATAAAAAGGCTAAGACAGAACCAAAGTAAGTATAAGGACATCAAATAAACCTTGTCCTTCAAGCTAAGAGGAAATCTAAAATTCTGAACTTGAAGAGTTATTTTTGCAAGAAGAACATGCCAAAAACTTGAAGTGGATATCCTTAGCTAGCCCAAAAAGAAAAATGTCAATAGCTCTGGTGGGACATATCCAAAGCCACAGTTATGGCTGCAGAATCAGCCACATAAAAGGAGTTCCCAAGGTGCTACCTATTAGGTATATGCCCTTTTATAACACCTCTAATTGGCAGGGTACATCTGGCTGAATCTCCAAGAATGGAAACATCTGTTGCCAAAGGCGATGAAAGAATCTGGATGAGACTCAGATTACTGGACATCTATAAACCAAGTGCTCCTAATGGCAAAAATGAAACTCCTTCAGCTCAATGTTGTCAACAGGACAGACTGATGAAAAGGTCCTGTAGGTAAATCAGGAAGCCAAGATGATGAGGGATTTGAGGGCTGCGCAGGATTGCAAGGAAAATGAATCTTTCCTTGAGATGTGTCTCCTGCTCAGCTTCAAAGATGTAAGTAGGACTGAAACTTAAATATGTCTTCTTTGACAAATAGCTTTAGAGTGCTTTTACTCAGCACATTGAAAGCCATTCTAAGTGGCAAGATTTCTGTTCTTTCAAATAAAGATTTGATTTTATCAGCTGACAGACCTGTAGACAATTGGTAGAAATAACGCTATAAAATAAAACCCTGTTCAGGAGATGAGCATTAAAAAACTGGAAAATTCATATAGCACTGATATCCACTTCTGAAGTACTTCTTACCATTTGTTTTGCATAAGATGGGTCACTGTAATCTGCCATTCCCTCTTCTGGGTTGATGTTCAGTTTATCACGCAGCGGAGTTCTACCAGGAGTTGTACCAACCACAGGTTTAGGAGTTAATCCTCCACGAGGAGTTAAGCCTTCTGGTCCATGAGAAGGTGTTCTAGAGAAAGTGTGGATACAGTCACTGACTTTTATTCCTAAAGAGCCCTACTTAGAAAAGTATGAATGCTGCAAAATTTACATAAATACCCTTAATAAAGTCAATCTAGTGTTTTGGTTTTTTTCTTGGGAGGCAGTGAAACTATAATATGCAATTAGAAGAATCAAAAAAATAAATTGCTTAAATCTGCCAAAGTGTAACCAAGCACTTGTCAAGCAGAAATCTAGGCACATCATTATGTTAAGTTTCAGGAACTACATCAACACAAACTCCCACTGCTACTTTTGAGAGAAGAGATTATCCAGTCACCAGGTACTATTCTGGGATACAGTAATCAGAATTTAATTGCCAGCTCTGATTTCCCTCCCATCTGTGGCAAGTCATTCACTCTGAACTCATCTGGCTTAACAGCTGTCCCATCTCACATCTGAATGAATCACTCTGAAGATGCCTCTTTGCTTTCACTGATTATTGAAGGAGTAACTACATTACAATAATCACTTTTAAGTACCTACGGTTAGGCAAGATGGATTAAGTCTTAGATTTTGCGGGCCTTAGCTGCTTCTCCTCTAGACTGGGAAAAACTATTGTTCTGTATCCCAATAACCTACTACATGACAGGTATGCAGACGCTGTCTTGAATATAGTCACAAGTTTTTCTGTTGCCAACTTGTAATGAGGTTTCACATAGTGCTGATAATAATAATAATAAACAGATAGGACAGTTAAATGTCTCAAAGAAAACAAGTTCAGGAAGGGGAAAAACTTTTAGAGAAAAGCCTACATTATGGTACTCATTTACACTTACATAAATATTTTCCAACAGCAATGACAAGTATGTGTGCTGTAGAGAATAACCCCGGCAGAGATAGACTGGACATGATGATTTAATACATCATGTCTGCTACCAGTTACTGTAATTCCGTAGTGCCACTAAGATGTCATAACGGTGGACAAACACAATTGTACATATAGCCTGACATATGCTATTCATCCTCTTTTAAGGGATACAACAGTGCCCTATTTACTGGGTATGTCTGTCAGAGGCGATACTTCCCTCTTACTTGAGGTTATTCACAGATTTTTATGAACTCTCATTTAAGATAACAAACACAAGCAATAAAAAAAATCAGCAAAAGTAATTTTTATGTTTTCAAAATAATATTTCGTGGGATATATTTACTTTGTTGATTACACTAGTAGAAAAAGTTTTACGCTGACTTTTCAGAAGAAACAATTTCCAAGTAAGCGGGTTGTTTTTTTCTAGTTGTCTCAGTTCCATGCAGTGTTTAAAACCCTATTACAATTTTCAACTTAATACCTTTTAAGTAAATTCTTATAACTAGGATATGAAAAAACCCTACTGCCAGGCAACAACTTCCATAAAAACTGTGCATCAAAATATTATAAATTTCATAACAAAAGAAAAAAAAGGTGTACTTAAATATTCGCTCTTTTGGCCTAAATAATAAGATGATGACTCTGCTTCACTACTTTGCCTTCTTAAAAACTTATGGCTTCTCTTTGTTTCTTTTTAACCATTTAATGGTGGTTTGTGGTTTGTTTTTTTTTTTCCTCTCTGCTCAAGGTCTTGGATTTTCACACTGATAGAGCATTTCTGCAAGCAAGCCAAGTTGATACATCGGTACCATATTTACACGCACAAATCTGAACTTCAGAAGCTAAAAAAACACCACAAACAAAAAAAAAACAAATCCAACAAAATTAGAATGTCTTTACATTTTTTTAATATAAAATAACCCAAATGAAGAGTCATATCACTCCAGGCCAAACTCTACATTCATTCTCCACCGCACTGACGCCAATAGATCTCCAGAAAAGGATTCATTTATGTAGACCCAATTAAAAGAGCAGGGTTTTTACACACAGCTTTTAAACAACAAAATAAAGGTGCTTTTGAAAAGCTGCCATAAAGGTCCTTTTTATTTCATTCTCCACTTTTCCTACTAGCGTGATACAAGTAAAATTAGAACCCAAGTTGAAAAAATTGATGGACAAAATGTACCAAGTGTAATATTTTTTAGCTCTATGCTATTTTGCATTTGTGGGATATGTATTTATGCAGGACCCACTGTAAGAGTTAAACCAGTAATTCCATACTATTTAGATTGGCAATATAAGAAATATTTTATTTTGGATATATATGGCTTATAAAATATTTACTTCAGATTTTCAAAAATTCAGTGTGGGTTTGGCTAAGGGACCTCCCGCACCTTTGAGTCAGAGCTAATACTTTGGAAAGGCTCGGATCCACATACAGAATGACACTCCATCGTACTATTTATACTCCTGTATTACTTCAGTATAATTTATATTGCTCCAGACCACAGAAGACCTCATTTTGGACCAAAACTCCAGTGAGCTATACACTGCACAAATATAGATGATGTGGCTGAGTTTGTGAAAGACACAGAGAAGGAAAAAGTTGTACAACGAGCGCTTGACAAAAGCAAGTCAAAATTTGTTTTGAAGCACTGATCATACCCCTAGTATTTCACACATTGCATCCACTCCCTCCACTAGATACACGCCCAGCCAAGGACCCATTAGAAAAAGAGCCTGCTGTACCTGAACGGTGTGGAAAGCACAGTATTTGGAGTCTGAACAACCTGTTTCTGTGGTGTTACCCCCGAAAAGTCACTTTCATGCAGGGGAGTGTTAAGACCTCCTTTCAGGGGGGTATCCACATTTGTGAGGGCCATCAAATTCTGTGCTTCCTGTATAACAGACAACACATGCAGTACATCCACAAGACTTCTACAGTCTCTACTATACCTGCTTAACAGATTCAGTAGCAGTAAGAACAGCTGAAGAGTTATTTGAGTATCAATCAGTTTGTGGAAAATGTTTAACACTTCTTAACTTTAACACTCATACACTGGTATTTACAAACTCTACTGTTCCACTGAAGGGGATTTTAATCTTCATTTCCAGTGAAATATATTATAAATCGGAATACTCATGCATTGCTGCAGTTAATTACTTCTGGTTCAGTGAAATAAAATCTGAACAGAAAAACTAAGTAGGAAACAAGATAAAAACTTTGTTTTAAGGACACAAACACCATATACGCCTTCGATATTGAGACGTACCCCAGAGAAGAGGAAATTATTTAAGACACCAGGAGAACGGTTAATGCTTAAAGTTGCACACAACGTGTAATTAAAAAAAAAAAAATACTATAGTGTTTTGAAGCATGGTGACAAATGATCAGATAGAAGCGAATCTGCTTCTATGTGTTTCAGCGTGTCCTGGAGATCACGCGTCCCAGTACCACACATAATCTAAGGAATGTTTCTATGGTACTTACACCTTCTATTCAGTTGTCTGTTGCACTAAAACTAAAAGCCCATTCTGTACATTTGTACTCTACCTGCAGGATCCTGTCTTGTGCTGCCGGAGTTTTGGGAGTCCTTAGTGCTATGCTGTTGTTGGTCACGTTATATTCAGAGAGGAGAGTGCTGGAAGCTGAGTTTGTAATTCCAGATTCCTCAGCAGTCTGGCGTGCGATCTCACTCGCCTGTCCTACTTTTACAACTTCTTCAAGTTCTATATCAGATATCTTTAAAAGAGAAAATTCCAAGGCATAGTAAGATAAAATACAACCACGAGATCCACTTGATAAAACAGAAATAGTTGATTGGCATTGGCCTTGTAAGTCATTTATTAATTAATGAGCTTACCTGAGGAGCTGGAAGCACTAGTTTACTTCTTTTTTTGGTAAATTCTGACACTCCACTGGTCTGTAGAATAGCCGAAGGCAAGTCTGACTCCTTTTTCCGTTTCATATGTTGTTTGTCTTTTTTGCGCTCTCTCCCCTCCCTTTCACTGTCATTATGGATAAGAGAATCATTTTAGAATCATACACACAGAACAGCTACAAAGTAAAACAAAGAAGCAAAAAGCCTGTACCCTAACCAAAAGTTGGATATGCTGAAATAACACACATTGCAGGAAGAATGAACCACCTTGTGGCGCAGAAGTTAAGTGAAGAGATGCGGTCTGCAATCTCGAGATATGGTCTGCAATCCTGCAGCAGAACCTACATGGCAATGTAATGCTTCTGAATTACGGAATTAGGCAACAGGTGGTTGCTTCAGCTACAATCAACAGGATCAGTGGAGCAAGAAAAAAACATCAGTCCAATAATTTAGATAGCAAGAATCAGAGGATGTGAACAGTCCCTTTTTCTCCAGCAGCTGCTAAGAGAAAATGAACATTTTCTGTGGGATATTGGAACCAATTTCCCTTCAGTATTTAATAAAAATGGTATTTTCTTCAAACAGCAATGGAGTCAGCCTGTGAAATCATAAACTTCAGTTTGAAGCTCCTGCCAGACCCTCTGATCTAAGAGCCATACAGAAAGAATCAATTAGATCACAACCTAATAAACCAAATTGTATGTAGTACTGGACCTACGCTCTCAGTAAAAAGCAGTTGGTGGAAGTAGTGGGAAATGTAATTGTACAATTAAATATGCACCATACTGCTCATGATAAAGGTAGGCATTTAATTTCTCAACTGCATGTTTTGGCATTTTCTGGGGAGAGGGGGAAAAATTAAGCATTTAAGCAGCTTCTATTTAAGAACGATTCCATCAAAAGTAGTACAACAAGTAAAAGCTACTCCTGTAAGCAATCTTAATAATGTTATTATGTGAAGAAAGGACTGCAAATACACAAGCAAATCTACTGCTAAAAGAAAATGAACCTCAAAAAACATAAGATTTCAATTTAAAGAGCAAGAATGTGCATAAGGAACTTTATTCTCATGGAAAAAAGGTCAACTAGATCTTTTAGAAAAATAAAAAATACAGGAGACTGAAAAGGCAGAAGCAACGTGCACTAGTATCTGTCCCACGGAAAATACAACTTCTGCCCATGCTGTATTTCAGACCTTTCCAGGACTTAACACTCAGATTTTTTTTTTTCTATTACACTGTTCCCTCTTTAGTATAACACACACTTACGATCTTAATTCTCCATCCAGATCTTGCTGACGCAGCTTCCTGAAATCTGCATCCAGAGACTGGTAGTTTTCCTCTGATGTATCATAAAAACCAGGGGCAGGCTTCTTTTCAAATGGAATTTCTGCATTATAATCCACACCCCTCTTCTTTTTTCTCTTCTTCTGGATCTCAATTCCAGCAGCCCGAAGTTCTCGTCTTTTCTGGAGAGCAGCAAGCCGTCTAAAGAAACAGTAACACTACGTGATTTAAAGTGCGTACCTACAGGTGGCTCCTGTATCCTAAGATTTGGTACTACTTTAATTAGTTGCTGCTGAGATAGGGCCGCACATATCTAAACAACAAGAATGAAGCTCTTGTCACAAATGAGTATCAAAAAGTCTGATTCTGCACTGACTTAAGGCTATGCGTGACCTTATTATGCATTGTAAATGCTCCAGAGCATTGCTCCAAAAGCAGTCCCAGTATACGAAACTAAGCATAAGTTTACCGAGCTTCTTCCAGCTGCTTCTCTCTTGCTTTTCTTTTGGCCTTCTTTCCCTGTGTATTAGCCAGACGAGCTCTAGCTTCAGACAGCATTTCAAGTTCATCTACAATAGTACAGATAAATACAGCTATGAATTTGCACTTAAAGATGGGAGTAAGGGAAAAAGCGACATTAAGATCAGAAAGCAATCTGTAAAAGCTGCATGAATCAATGTTTTAACAGGCATTCTGCATGATCGCTAAACTAATTTTCTCTAAGTTGCTCCAGCACATTTTCTAAATCATTGGCCAGATGAAATGAAGACTTGAAGAAAAAAAATGTCTAGTCTTGAAAATAATTCAACTATCACCTACAGCAAATCAAGATATCCACATAAAGAGGCAAACTGACCACACTAATGAAATTTTAATTTCATTTACATCTGCATCTGAGAGTACTATATTAAAGAACTTGTTAACTTCATTTACATCCAGATCCAAGAGCACTATATTAGTGAACCTGGGATTATTCAAAACCACCATTGGTCCATTCATGGAATTTTAGCAATGTTCATTTTTTAGTTCATAACATTGCTATTTGCAAGGAAAAAATGTCATGTAGTCCTCCTGTTCTTCAGCAGGGATCAACTGGGAGGTATGAGATGATGGGAAAAGATGAAGATACAGAAATAAGAATGCAAACAAGCAGAGCAGTTGTCAAAGCAAAGAACAGTCATGGTAAAGAGATGATGAAGACAGCGTAGAAGGCAGAAAACACCAAGAAAAGGAAAAGAAAACTGGAAAACTGTAACTGACTAGCCAGATATGGAAATAAAACAAAACATGTAAGAAAAAATGATCGAGGGTAGAGGAAAAAAAGACAAAAGTAACCCAGGGTACAGAGGCTGTGTAAAATCAAAAACAAAAGAGATCAGATTTCTATCAAATATCGTAAACAAACTCCTATCTTACCTTCATCCATGTCAATAGGATCTGGCCTGGCTGGTTTGGTTTCTGGATTTGGATCAATTTCTCCAGGCTTAAGTTTCCGAGGATCATCAGCAGTTTCTTCCTCATTGTCTCTCTGAGCAGCTTTGTCCCTAAAAACACATCGTATGTATGTCGCAACTGGCTCCTTGTTTTCCCTCAGGCTCATAATAACCATCCCTTAAATGTCCCCAAAGACTGATAAAAAAAAGTAAACTTGTACCATACATTAAACTTGATATACACTTACTGCAGAAAAGATTCACGAACATGGTACAGTGACCTAATCTTAGATCAGGCAAGAGAAAGAAGCCAACATAGTATTACATCAAAACAACAAAATATGATATAAAATACTATATTGACAAAGCTAATAGCAGAGATCTCTCCTCGGGTAATCTTGAACAGTAAGGACGAGAATTCAAGCAGCACGACAAAATGAACAACTGAGTTTCCCATTATGCTTTTATATTCAACCAATCACACCAAAATTAAGAAAGTTCACAAAGGAAAACAGCACTTTCCGTCTCATTGCCTAAAGAAACCCTCTGCAACATACAGAGGTGATGGCTTCACATTCAGCCATTTCAACAACATGAGTTTTATGTCCATCTGTCTGCTTCTCACCCACTCATGCTGATCAACCAGTCAAAAAATACCCAAATAAACCTGAAGTGGAAGCCTATAAAAAACATTAACCTCACCACTCCACTAGCCAGAAAAACCAGAAGCAAGAAAACATACACCTATCTCTGTTCAAGCCTGCGCTCCAGGTTCCAGAAGCTGCTTCTTTCAAGCTAGAGACATTGAGTGAAAAGAAACAGTTTTAAGAATTTGCCTACAAAAGGACTCTGTCGACTTGAAACCACCACACTTCAGCACCATGGGTGACACATCACTAACACTAACTCCACAGATTTTCCCGGTATGCACCTCTAGCAAAACAGTAACTCACAGCAGAAATTCATAGTGTTCCAAACACTGTGCAGCAGTTCTCCCAATAATTGGAGCAATGGTTCTCCACTGGGTTGGCATTAGTTTGGCCAGGTGCAACAGTTTCTCCTCCTCTTCCCGTGACCATTCTGTCTTTTTGATGCTCGGGTCTAGCCATTCATACCTGTTAAAAAGGGAAAAAATTAAGGATGACAGATCCAAGCTATCCATTGATTTGCCTTGAATTAATTCAAAGCAGTGTTTACCTAAATCATCACAATGAGATTTTAAAATCTTGTCATGCGAATTTCATACAAGTTTTTTCTGTACAAAAGGATGTTAACTCCAGAGTATTTTTATGACATATGTATTTGAGCTTTAAAATGTATTATTTATCCCCCATTCTTCATGCAGATATTGTCTCTTCCTCCTTTCCCCATCTCTATTCTGGCAAAGTACAGAGTCACAAAATTAATCCAGAAAAAGAAAAGTAAAATTCGCAACAAATGAAGGTACCAGAAATGGTAATTTGTTTGGTCTGGATCCTTCAACAGTTATCTTAATAATTTTCAACTGTGCCAGTACTGTTACCTTTATACAGAAGTATTCTAATAAATACATGCAGTTCAGTACTCAAGAAATTAAGTGATTCTCAGACAGATTCATACTGCATGTATTTGTACTAGTTTTAAGCTTTTTTTTACATATAAAATGAAACTCTACACTGCAATTTCTAAACCTTTATCCTCAAGCCAAAATCTCATTATGAAAAATTAGAAAATTATCTGTAAAACAGATTAATATCTTACAATTTTACTTCCTTGCTAATACTCACTGATTAAAAATTACTTCCTTGGTAATACTCAATGATTAAAAATGTGCAAATAGAGAGAAAAAATCATGTACAGAATTTTAAGTGATCCTGCATTTGCTAACATTGGCAAAGAGAATATTTGGCTACTTTTGTTTAATTACTTCAAGCAATAGGAATTCAAAATATCCACAATAGCAGAAATCAAGCAATCTTAAAACTACTGTTCCTTTGTGTACATAAACTAATTTGTGGTAATTTCTAAATGCCCACTAATTATGAATATTATATTCCCAGACATGGCACTTCTCACTTACCATCTGGCTTTGCACTGCTTTGCTGACTTTCTATGCAATAAAGAAGCAATACGAGACCACTGGTTTTTGCCATATTTCATCACAGCTGCTTTGAGAATTTCATCCTTTAAAAAAATAAAATAAATACTGTTACGGATCACAAAAACTTGCAAAACAGAAAGTCTGAGCTCAAGGAAAGGAGAAGACGGTGGATTTCATCTAATGGGCTGACCCAGTGGAAACAGCACAGCACTTCTGCTTCTTTTCCACATTCTATTCTCAAGATGAATGAGGATTCGTATTTCAAAGGCCAATGAAATCCATAAAGATTAAATGAAAAAGACACGTGATGATCATTGTGACCATTTACAGACCTGACAGAACTTCCGAAATTATTACTTTCAATGCTCTCTAAGACACAGGTTTTAAAGGTTCTCTATGTCTTCCTTGAAGGATAGCAATAGAGAGATTGGGAAGTGTTTGTCTGGTAATGACACAATGTTTGGAAAAAAAACAGAATTGATAGACAACTTTGGGTGGCTTGTTTTAAATAATACCATAAAAATATCTGCTTTTGGTTTTGCATATTTTAATGCAAATAGAATATTTACCTATCAATGGAATATACCGTTAAAAAAAAAAAAAGCACAAAAATAAAGGAACTTTATAGTAAGTTTCTCTTTTACAAGTAAATCTTAAAATAAAGCACTTTAATGTTCAGAATGTAACATCCAAAAGTGCTGATCCCAAAGCTTATAAACTTCTGAGGGGAAAAAATAAAACTGTAATGGATTCAGCTTGGGAGCCAGGTTGTTCATATGCCTCCAAGTGTGCACTGAGATTTGATCAAAAGCTAGAAGTGCTATCAACTGTCTGTCAATCCCATCAACCCCTCCTCCTCCTAGATAAGTGGGTTTGTTTTTTCTAGTTTCCTCATAGGTCAGAAAGTGGTATTTTAAATGCATCAAAGCTATTCTTGCAGCCTTGTCAACCACAGATGTTCCTCTTCTGTATCCAGTAAGTACTTGTAGCTGTGTTCAGAATCTGTTCAGCTGTACCGTGCAGATGCTAGCCATCAAGGACAGATACTCTGTCTGGCACAGACATTTCTCAGGGCACACAGCAGCTTTAACTGTAAGCTGTTGATGACCTCTGGCTTGAGCTGCTACAGAAAACAATTCATGTAATTTCCATTGAAAAATGGAAATAAATCCTCTTTTAAAAATCTACTTGGTGTTATATGGCATGCAGTAGCCATACTGATGACACTAGCAGGCTTTTTTTTTTTTTTTTTTGCAAGTAATTTGTCATTTTCCTGGGGACCTGATAGTAACTGATTTCACTTTCTGTAATTTTTATGTTGTACGTAAAAATCAAAATGTTAAGAAAATAGCACAAAGGAGAGCTATTTCACCTCTGGTACACCAACATGGGTGAAACAATGATCTATTTAACTCACTGCTGTTTCTCTTAACAGTCACCAGTCAATTATGGAAGACCATAAGAACAGGGTAAGCACCCAGCAGTTCTTCCTATCCTCTGCCGACCTCCAATTTAGCTGCCTCCTGGCATCTAGCTGATATACCACAAGTGGTTAAAAGCACATGCAGTACATTTCCCAGCACATGGTATACATTTATCTTTCATTAATTTTTCTCACTGCTTTTTAGAACTATGTACATGCCTAGTGTTCACAGGACACAGTGGTAGAATACTGGATTTTCAAGTGTCAAGTACTTCCTTTTGCTTTAAACATGCCATCTAATAAAAGTGACATCCTTGATTTCTCATGTTGTTATTTTCCTTTTCACAATCACCTGCAGTTCTGAAAGCATGCGATGGCAAAAATGATTTTTTGCTCTTTTTTGAATGACACATAAACTTCCGTGTACCAAACATTTCAGGCTGCAGATGAAGAGCCCATACCCATCTTCACTATTTCCACATTTGGAAGAGTCTTCAAGGGCAAGAGATTCCAGCTCCCTCATACTTCTAGAGAATAAGAACCCTCCCTATGCAGTGTAAGACAGACTCCAGTCTACAAAAGGGACATTTCCAAGGACAACGCGGCTCACACATCCCCTCCAGCTACTCTGGGGACGGTTTCTCCAGGAGGCCGGGACAGGACACACACATGAGCTTCCTATCCTCCCCAACACGCAGCCTTCAGGAGGACAAGAAACGAGGGGGAAGGTCCAGAGTACTGAAAAATCAAGACCACCAGAGCCGCAGTGCCCTGCAGACACCTAACCCCCACATCCCCCGCTACAGAGGGCCCAAGAAGACCCCAATCTTCCCCCGCCTCCGCGCTGCTACAAGACACCCCTGTACATGAACCCCCTGCGCATGCGCACCATAACCCCCCGCCAACAGCGCATGCGCACTAGCCAGGCCAAACTCCCCACCCCCCCAGCCGCTGAGGCCCCAGTCCTCGGGGTGGTGGTGGGATTACAGCGATCGGAGCCCTACCTCGGTGTTCCGCCACACACCGCCTTTAATCATAATCCGCGGCATCTCGGCGGCGAAACGGTTCGAAGTCCTGCAGAGAAAAAGCTGTGAAAGGAAGGAAACGCCACTCGCTTCAGCGGCGCCGGGCGAGACCCCGCGCAGGCGCCCTCCGCGGTGAAGGCGCACTCTCTGCGCAGGCGCACAAAGAGTACGGGAACAGCCGTCGGGGGAGGGACGGCACCGCTGGCGCAGGCGCAGAGGGCCGGGCAGGGGGGGGCTGTTCTGTGCAGGCACAGAGTGCTGAGAGCCGGAGGTGCAGGCGGCGGGGCCTCGGCCTGCGCTGAGGGGATAAAGCAACGTTCTGGCAAATTCCTTCAACGGACACAAATCATAGAATTGTTTCATTTGGAAGGGACCTTAAAGACCATCTAGTTCCAACTCCCTGCCATGGACAAGGACACCCTCCACTAGCCCAGGTTGCCCAAAGCCCCATCCAACCTGGCCTTGAACACTGCCAGGGAGCCAGGGGCAGCCACAGCTTCTCTGGGCAACCTGTGCCAGGGCCTCAGCACCCTCACAGGGAAGGATTTCTTTCTGTCATCTAATCTAAATCTACCTTCAATTTGAACCCATTACGCCTTGTCCTGTCACTACACCCCCTGATAAACAGCCCCTCACCACCTTTCCTGTAGGCCCCTTTAGGTACTGGAAGGTGCTATAAAGCCTCCCTGGAGCCTTCTCTTCTCCAGGCTGAACAATCCCAACTCTCTCAGCCTGTCCTCACAGCAGAGGTGCTCCAGCCCTCTGAATAACTTCATGGCCTCCTCTGGACTCTCTCCAACTCCCACCAGCTCAATGGGGGAAGGGGACAGCAGAACAAAATCAAGATTTCACTGATACCAAATTTACCGTGTGTTTTTTTGAGGAAAAATGTGTTTACTGTACCCCAGATGGAAACTGAGGTAGTAGCATAGAGTAATGTACAGTAAAGTAAAAAAATAGGTCCTTCTGTTGTAGATAAATCTAACTGGTGACTAACCATATTGCAGCATGGTCTGATTCACCTACATTCATTTACTTCACCCTGCGTTTAATTTTTTTATTCACTTATTTAGTAGAGGGACAGCAGATAAAATGACACCCGTTTGCTCAAGTTGTTTGTCATTAGTGTCATTTCCTATTACATTTTACTGTTTTGTCCACATTCACGATGTGTTTATAAAGAAAATTAAGCAAAAGTTTTTGGTTGAAATAGGAAAGTTCGTAGTATGGTATCAGAAGGGCTTTGTGTTTTGTTAAAACTCTGCAAGGATAAAAACTATTCCACTTTTAGCTAGGGAAAAAAAAAAACCAAAACAAAAAACAACAAACCCTAAAACCAAGAACAGCCCATGTCCTTATTTTAAAACAAGTATGCCTTTAATTTTACCTTTCTCTGACTTGGCAGACTAAGAATCACTTCCAATCCCCCAAAAGTGCAGTGCATTGCGTAAGGAACAGAGGGCAACCTGAGGAGTCGTGAAACACTTTATTTTTATTAGAGGCAACCAACTAGAATAATTTTTTTTACAAATTCATCAAGCTCCATCGGAAAATGTATTGTTGTTCTTACTTACAACTAAAAGAAACTTAGTTGTTTACAAACTCTTTTTAACATTTTCTTCAATATTTTATCCCCCTTAAAGTGGGCTCCCTTCATCATTGTACACCACACTTTCAAACAATTATTCTCTATCAGATTTAGCTTTCCTAGACTCATCTAATATACAGGCTTACAATTCTTTTCGCTGATGTACCTGGTTTTTTTTTTAATTTTTCTTCAAATAAATTATCAGAATTGTGCAGTAATGGAGGTAAAAATTCCTGCAAGCTTTTATAGCAGCGTTAATATTTCCCAGAAATACTTTTCTTTATTTATATCAGGGTAAAGTTCTTCTTTCTCACAACCAGGTGGTTAGCTCAATCACTCTAATCTCTGAATCTCATTCCCAAATGGTGACTTTCCCACCTGTAATAAACACAGTTGTAACCACCAGTCACAGACAGATACTTACTCATCTGATTTTACGAAGAACTAGATCACTTAAATACCTGTGCTGATGGCATCTATTCACGAGTTTCAATCCACTTTTAGAAAACTGCGTTCTGAATCACAGAACAGCTGCAGGACCTCTGGAGATCGTCTGGTCCAACCCCCTGCTCAACCAGGGCCACCCGGAGCCAGACAGGTTTTGAGTATCTCCAAAGAAGGAGACTCCACCATCTCTCTGGGCAATCATTTCCAACCTGTCTCCTATGTTACCAGAAAGGCCCTGCAAGATATTATCTATATTTATAAAGAAAAACATACATCTGAGAGCAGTAAAAAAGCAGTTGTAGTTTCATGTTTACATTCTCTAAATTAAGCTATAGGTTTACTCTGCTGTTTCATGGACTGAACTGGAACATCAGCGGACAGTCAGCACCAGCCCTTTGCCATTGTCTTTCCTCAAACAAGAGAGTAACACCTCTGTTATCGATACCACCGAACATAACACAGTGATGTCCACACAGAGTTTCGAGCAGCAGGTAACTCTGTAAAACAAGCAAAGATTTGTCTAGATTTGAATATAGAGTGGAAGAAACATCCACCTGTCTTCACCATACCAGGTAACAACTGCTGTTTGGCACAAGTGGTCCTTATACATGGTATTTTCAATGTACAGTAAAGCTCTTTAACAAAATATACTTTACAATTCAAGATACTGCTACGGTTTTCAATGTAGCTAAGTAGTATTTGCAATATATCAGCAAGCAGTTAAATTAACAGAGAAGTTCTTTGAAAAGTATGATATTTTAAGAAACAAAGAGCACAGTAACTACCAGCCTGAAAAAAGATAAGGCATGTCATACTACTACAACATTAGACATTTACATAAAACTAATGAAGATTAATGTAAGGGTTCTCAGTATCATAAAATAACTGATTAAGGACAACAAAACCATTTATGTCAGAGTACTCAAAGAATTATCAAAAGTACAGACAAGATAACTGCCTAATAAACCCCTTTGGATATACTCACAGACAGAAAACACGTTCATACATTCATATGCCAGTTATCCAGTGATGACACAAATCTTTCGTTTCTATAATTTTGTGAGATGCTTTTTTTTTTTTTTTNCTAGGGAATGTTAACACTGCATTTCCATCTTTTTTTTTTTTTTTAATTGCTTGCAGCTATTGCCTGAGAACCTGGGATCAGGGAATGCAACTTTTCAGCAGATGGGAGGTAGTGTTAAGCCTCCAAACACATTGACAATTTTTAAATGAAAAGTTATTACTATACAATATAACATGCACTTCCCTCTCCCCTTTTTTAAACATTCTTTCAGTGAGACAAGACGTATTTTTTTATTAATTTTTTGCATGAAAGTAAGTGGCACAGTAACTGGTTAAACTAATGAATGTTGGCCAAATAATAATTGACCTCATGGTATTAAAAAGTTATTCAGGCATGAAAAGGTGCCTCCAAGATCTTTTTTAGCACAGCCTGTGCTAG
The DNA here is from genome assembly GCA_013400195.1 of Aramus guarauna. Classification (NCBI taxonomy): domain Eukaryota; kingdom Metazoa; phylum Chordata; class Aves; order Gruiformes; family Aramidae; genus Aramus; species Aramus guarauna. The sequence goes on along the minus strand of VXBL01004883.1, from coordinate 77,698 downwards.
AACTGAGGCTCTCAGAAGAACCTAGATGAAACCAGGGTCATTCTCTGGCCCAAAATGCTGGATGCCTCCATTACCTGCCATCGTTCTGGGGACAGCAGGGGAATGTAAAGCAAAGAATGAATTCAAGACATGCAGAACCAACTGCCAGCTTGCAGTTCCCAAGTTTATATTCCAAGCTTATGTTGCTGCTTATGCTTTTCCAGAAGTTTTTTGGTAGGCAGCATCGCATTACACTTTCCACACTTGTACTTTTTTGTGTGTGTTTTTACATGCTTTTGGAAAGCCTGTTTATCTGCCGTGGAAAACCTACACCTTCTGCAGCGTAACTTTAAATGAGTCAGTAAATGCCGCTTCAGATGGCTGGATGTGCGGAAAGCAACAGCACACTGACCGCACTTGAACGGCTTCTCCCCTGTATGAATTCTCAAGTGTGGCTTCAGGTTTCCATTGTGGGCCGTGGAATAGCCACACTCTTCGCACGTGTACGTTTTGACAGGTAGCTGCTTCTGGTCATAGAGACAGCCAGTAGATGAGCTTTCCCCACACGAGTGTGAAGCCAGATGCTGTTTCAAAGACAGCCATTTGTTTGTTGAATAGTCACAGTTCCTGCACTTCAGATGCTCTATATTAAAATGTGTGACACTGTGTCTTTTCAGGTGACTGGAAGTACGAAACTTCTTCTGACACATGCTGCAGCTGTATGGTTTCTCACCTGTGTGAGTTCTTACATGTAGTTCAAGGTTGCTTAAAATGTAAGTAGCGTACTCACACTCTGCACACTGATAGAATCGTCGCTGACTTTGTACTAGCAAATCATTTTCTTTGCCCCTCTGGACATCTGGCTGTACTCCACACACTTCCGAACCAAGCAAGGAACGGACACTGTTTGAACCTTCCAAGGAACCAAAATCTCTTTCTGGACACACGCCTACGTGCATTTCATGATGCAGTTCAAGATTCTCTGAAGGGCTATCTACATAGAAGCACTGGCGAAACTCACGTCTGTTCTTTATGTGAGTAAGGCTGTGCTTCTGCAAATGGTTTGACGTTTTAAATGTCTTACTGCATTCTTTACACACAAATGGTCTTTCATCTGAATGTATTTTTAGGTGCAGCTTAAAGTCGCTGTGAACAGTGGTAGCGTAACTGCAGTGTTGGCACTTGTACGTTTTGAGTGTAGACCAATTAGCAGGCCACATATCCTTTAAGTTTTCCACAAATTTATGATATGCATCATCATCCTGAGCTTGTGAACGAGAGGCCTTGGAGTCAAAGAGAGCTTCCTCTTTGCAAATGACAGTGTCCATTTTGTATGAATTCCGAGGAATATCTGATCTATTCCCAATAATAGATAAGCTGTTGCTTCCATGGCTGTTTTCAGGGCATTTCTTTCCAGAGCACGTTTTCTTATTGTCCCACCCATCACCTGCCTGCTTAAAGTCTACTTCTGAAGCCACCATTCCCCCACTGAGACAATAACTTTGTTTACTAGAAGGAGACAGAGAAACATGGTCCTGAGAATCACTGTCAACTTTGCGTATTTTCCCTTTGTGATATTCATTGCTCTGATTCGTATAACGATTAGCAGTAGTCTTAAACTGTTCATGAAATTTCCTATGAAAGCTGAGATGTCCTCTAGTATAAAATACTAGATTACATTCACCACACGTATAATTCTTTAAAGGTCTTCGAGTTCTCTTTCTTCCACTTACGAAGCTGAGTTGCTGCCCTTGGCATGTTTCTTTGCCTGCGTGTAATCTCCTGTGTCTCTTTAACCCAGCAGTGCTTGTGAACGCTGACTGGCAGAACTCACAGGAATATGGCTTAGCCCCGGTGTGTATGTAGCTATGCCTCACCATGCTTGCAAAATACAATGAGAAAAAGGTGCAAAACCTGCACTGGTACAGCTTGTACCCAGCATGCCAGTAGATGTGATTTATCAGGTAGGATAAGCTAATGCAGGAGTAGTCACACTGAGGACACTGGTAAGGTGGTCTCTCTTTATGTCCCTTCACATGATGAATAAAAATCCTGGGATCTGATGAAGCAAAGAAACAGTATTTGCAGGAAAAACTAACTGGCATACCCAGAGGTGTAAAGTCCCTTTCAATCTTGATGAATAATTTCTCATATTTACTTTCTTTTTTCTTGGTGTCGGATTTTCTTTCTTCAGATCTTCTCTGCCTAACTTTTCTTGCATTCTTTCTATTTTTTCTTGCCTTTTGCAACTTACTCATTTTATGAAATTTAAGGTGATTCTTCAGGTTGACAGAAAAGAAAAATGTTCTTTTACAAAACCAGCATTTATGTATTTTCTTATCTTTATGAGCTGAATAAAGATGTTTGTTTAGATGTGCGCTGCATTTATATACAGAACTACAAAACCTGCATTTCAAATTCAATCTTTCATGCTTATTTATAGAACAAGATGCTTTAGAAAGAGGTTTGATGGTCACACTATTGCTTAGCCACGCTAAACATTCTTGCTGGCCTTGCAATTCTTTTGGGCTTGAATGAGGAGAAAAAACGTTTTGTTGCCGACGTCTTTTCTTAGGAAATGGTGTTAATGTCTTATAAATATGCTCTCCAGTAGTATTTGATTCAGCAGAAGTGGAAGCATTCATCTCCAGTTTCCCTACATCTTTTAGCAGTTCTTCTGAAGTAGGCGAACATCCGTTAAGAAACGGAGCAGAACAATTGTAGGTAAATTTCGGTTCTTCTTTCAAGCCATGTTCCAAAGGAGAACACTGAGTTTCATCTTCAGATTTGCTTCTCTTTCTGTTATTAGCTTCACTGTCTCCATCCTTTGAAGAATCAGGATCTACAGGGGGATAAAAAGTCACATGCATGACATGTCATACAATCACCAACATTCATGATTGTTAGTAATAATCCCAAATTGTCTAACAACTTACTTGCTCTCCACTCCTCCTGTTTCCCTAATATTTTCCTATCTCCACTTCTTTCCTAATGTCTCTCTCCATGCTTTCCCCTCACAACACTGAAATCATGTTTTAAGGGAAGAAATCCTAGTTAGGAGCCTCCTCCTTTCCACTTCCTCATCTCACTCACAGCTCTGAATTTCCAAGGACAATCCAGCCCCTACAGATTTTAACGAAACAGCTTTATGCCAGAATTCCTATGCAACCACTGTCACTGAACTCTGCCAGGGCTCCATTCTCACAAGTATGATGCTCTTTTTGTCTCCCCCCTCCCCCACCCCAATTTCAGATCCTTTTCCGTTATGAAAGGCCACCCTTTTGCAAACTGCAGCAGAATGAAACAGTACCAACTTGTTGTTGCTTCACTACTATTCACAGGACTCTGTGAAAGAACTAAGGATACTCCAGCCAATATTCTCTTTCTGCTGCACATGATAATAATCTCTGCTGAAATGCTTACGCTAAAATAAATGGGTTTGGCATTCTTCCGATACATTTTCCTACCTATTTCAAAAACATAAGAATTACCAGGTTTCTTAAAACTCTTGCAGTAGTCTTATGAATGATTTACCTTCCATTTCAACAATTGCCTCCATCTCTTTGTGGATTTCTGGTTGTTTTTCTTCACTGCCATCAGAAAGAACACTTGCAACACTCACAAGTTCCTCTTCATGTTTGGATATCGCTGCCAACGTCACCTGTCTGCTTGTCTTGATGACCTCATCTCTACCCTCACTGCCAGCAGAGGGGAGAAGAGGAGGAATCTTCTGAAAGCCGTCATCACCATCACGTTCTCTTCTGTCACTGCTTTCATCTATCTCTGTAAGGTCTGTTTTGCAAGATGATGTAGGCAACACATAACTTTCACTGTATTTATCCAAGCCTGTATTGCACCAATCACTTAAAGATGAATTTGATCTGTTACACACACTCTCAGCAACACATTTTTCTTCAGAGTATTTCATACAATTATCCTTATTTGAAGCAGTCTTGTTTTCATCACAAATGCTTAAACCATTACTGTCATTTGAAGGCACCACATTACTTTCTAGAAAAACGCCATTGTTTAAGTTAACATCGCCCTCATCCTCCTTCTTCAACTCGGGAACCGATCCTGCTTGCTCCTCAGCATCATCTTGGAGACAATCATCATCGCTCAGCACAAAGACAGTGATCGGGAGAACAATTTCAAAGACATCGGACTCTGAAGGCAGAAAATGACGGTATCAGTGCCATCACCGCACCACCCCCACCTCACGGCACCGCGGACCTGCCTGTGCGGCATGCAGTGCGCATGCGCAACCCAGGCCCCGCCCACCCGCACGGNCCGGCTCCGGCCTCCCCAGCTCCACCGACATCTCCCGACCCGGTCCGGCCCGCACCCGCCCGGCGCTTCGCTGCAATCAAACAACCCCGCAGCAGCACCGCGCATGCGCCGACCTGGCGCGCGCGCGCACGGGAACGGAGGACGGGGCTGCGGGTCACGCGGTTTCTCGGGGGTGTGTATGTGCACGGCTGCGGCCTCCTGATTGGGGGGGGAGCGTCGGGGGGCGTGGCCTGAGAAGGGGGCGGGTTGTCTGCCTGCCTGTGGTGGAGGGGCTGGCTGGTTCGGCTGGGTGCTTTGGGTCTTGGGGCGGTCGCCTTTGGGTGGTTTTACGGTCACTTTAATAATCCTGAACACCTCAGCCGTGGGCAGAGAGGGTTTTTTGAAAGCTCTGCAAAATGTTTTCTCATTTTAAGCAAAGCAAAAAGATAAGGTAGCCCACAAACCAGGCGGCGGAGGGCTCGGGAGCATTCCTTCCTCAGGCAGAAGGACAGAGATGGTGGCCGTGGCCCGGCCATGGAAACCCGGCCTTGCTTCTCGGGAGGGGAGGTGGAGGTCTGAGAGCATGTGGGGGAGAGGCTGTCACAGAGCAGGCCTGTGGACGTGTTTGTTGGGCAAGGATGAGGAGCCACAAGGTCTGCAGAGCAGCTTGCCCAGCCTGCTGTTTCCATGGATGTTCTGGACAAGCTCTCGGAGATGGCTTCAGGAGTGAACTCCAGAGCGTGTTGGTGAGGGTCTGAGCTCAGAAACGAGTGTCCTGCTTTCCCGAAGGGCATACAGAGGGAAGGGTTTGCTGGTCAGTGAGTGGTTTCTCAGGGCATAAGGACTGCTTTGCCCCACTCTTACTTGCCCTTCTGTTCCAGGTCCTTGATAATTCTCCTTAGAAACTGATGAAAAAACAAAGTCATGCAAGGCCTTCACTGTTTCTCACTTTGTCCCACCATGGAGTAGGGCAGGAGGTTGGGAGAGGACTCAGCTGGGACGCTGACCCAAACTCCCCAAAGGAGTTTGATCCAAATGACCTACAGGGTCACTCTATACCATACGACTACCTTGTGTGTTACTGACACTCTTCAGCTACAAATCTAAAACACAGCACCATGCAAGCTGCTATGAGGAGAGTTAAGTCCATCCCAGCCAGTGCAGGTGCTGATACCATCTTACAGGGTGATAAGAGATTTTGTTCCTTTTTTGTTTACTGCTCAACTAAGCATGGGCTGTTGAGAGACAAGACAGCAAAGGAAGGTGAGCTGAAATAAATAGTAAACCAGTGACGAGAGTAACATTGGCCATATTTGCCCTGAAGAGACTGTTCTCAACTGGTCTGATGAGCTCTCAGATGCTGCCAAAACCTGCAGTCTCTTATAACAAGGTAAGGACCCCATGAATCCCTCATGCAAGGCCTGAGAGAAAAGTGTGAGGGTTTGCTGAATCCAGTAGTCCACTGCTGAATCCAGCAGAACACAGTACGCAAATATATATGCATACCTAACTATACATACACACAGCTAAACTCAGACAGAAAACACAAAGCACTCATGCAAATATGGATGGTATGGGTGGTCTGATCTGGTTCTTCCTCACTGCCTGATCAGGGTGGGATTCTGCTGATGGAATGGATATACATAGAGAAATATGTGTATGTATATGTATCTGTGCATAATACATATATGTGTATGTGTGTGTATCCACACGCAGAATGGATCACTGCAATAGCTGGTGTTGTGCCCAAAGTCTTGTTTATGGGCAAAGCAGCACACCTTATAGGTATATATCAAGCCAAAAAATTATTGTTAGCACAACTGATATCTTAACAGTCTAAATCAAAAATCAAAGATCTAATTATTAAGAAAAAAAACAAAGAATACTTAGAATACTTCTGTAGAGAAGAAATCTCAATAATAGTGATGCAATTTAAAAAAAAAAAGCACTTAGTTTCTCTTGCTTTTTCTTGGTGTTACGCTCACCCTTTCATTGTTTCTCTGGGTATTAGTCAGAATTTTTTGGCTGTGAGGAGGATAACACCTGAATTGTCATCCTCACGTCCTTCACTGTGAAGAAGATGATGTTAACGTTGCTGGTTCCTTCTTCCTGCAGTAGTGGACATTCATGTTCAGCACCTATACTTAACAGTCCATAAGCTGCAAGTGACAGAATCTGTCCTTAATTCATGGCAGTTCCCCAGTTCATTAAGGCAAGTATCTGCCTTGTGGTCCATAGGCTGGAAATGTGCCTGTTTGGTACTTTTCCTGACACTTCAAGAGTCCTTGTTTTTCCTGAACTGTAACTGCACTGTCTCCTATGATATATGACCAGTCTTCTAAGGCCACACACTTTTTCACACAAAATGAACTGGTTTTCAGTGTTAGGGCATAGGATCCATATGCATTAGCTTGTGGCTTCTCTCCCTCTTCTTGTGATACCTGCTTCTAGAGTGGTTGCAAACAAAGTGAAATGGTTTTACTGGATCAGGAAATTGTAATGCAAGTGCCTACACTAACTTGATTTTCAAAGCTGATAGGTTTTAGTCCTGATCTGATTCAGATTCCCAGTCCTGTTTTTTCTTCAACAGCTCGGTTAAGGTCTTACAATTTCTGCAAACATGAGTATAAAATCTCTAGAAAAGTTAATGTTCCCAAAGGGGATCATAACTCATGCCAAATTGTACGTGCAGGGAGCTTTCCTCTGGGCAAAGGACAGTTTGCTGTAATGTCCCTCACAACCCCTGAGTGAAATTACCTGCCTTAGGAGGAGCTGGGGAAGAATGAGCACACCACCAGGGAAATGGCAGAAGCTAAGGATGTGAAAAACAATTAATTATTATTTCTTTTTCTGAAAAATTATATCACAAATAAGGATTAGCCCTGCTCCTACCGGAGCTACAGCCCTGCAGCATTGCAGCACTGAGTGTGCTTGGTCATGGACCCACTGATATGGACCCTGACCCGTGGGCTGGCTGCCTGGCCTGACAGCAGGCTTGCCTCAGCTCCACTGACTTTCCTGTCTATTGCTGAGCCATGCCTGACCTTGGTTATTGTCGTGGGGCCTGATCCTGACCACGACTTGCTGACCTGTGTTCCCAACCTGACCTCGGACCTGCCCCTTCACTGCTTGTCTGAGGATCTGGGCTCTTCGTTGATCCAGGTAGCCACCCACTCCCTCGCTGGGGGCAGAGGGACAGACCCTGGCCAGTGAGGTCCTTGTCCTGCCAGCCCCTCTGCTCCCAGCACCCTGGTCCTGAGGGAGCAGTCAGCCTGGGTGGTACCCTGGCAGTGTTTTATCACCCCCCCAGGTTGTGATCCCAGGTCCTACACTGCTAGAGGATTTCCAGCTCACATTTTACAGGCTTTGTACTCATTAATGGTGCCTCCAAGAGGGTGGTATGTTTAGCCATTCTGAGGAGAGGAATTACCTCTATTCCCTTTCTTCCCCCCCCCCCATAAAAAGCATGTAAAGATCTAATTACAGTCTTTAACTTCAGTGCCTTGCTTCCTGACATACATGGGGCTGCACTCTTTTTTTTTTTTTATCAACAGGCAGGTGTTGTGTATGTAGGTCACTTCTTTTGGTTGAGTTAAACTAAAAGTGTGACATGTTTAACATACAGTGATATTTGATTAGGTCTGATCAAAACATGCATAGATAATAGATAAAAGACAAGGACAAGGTATAACCTTCTCTATCCAGTTAAAATTCAACCAAAACTGTGCTAACTTTGGTATGTAGCTAGTCATCGTTTGCAAAAATTTCTTTTATATGCACAGAAACGTTACAGCTGGAAAGCTAAAAGACGACAGAGAAAGGCAGTACCATCCAAAGTTAAATTTGTGCCTACTTCTAAGTTTATCTACTGTACATCTCCACCTTCCGTGAATGCTAGCCAGGTGCATACTAGATGGGGTGATTTTCTTGTACATACAAGTGTGCTGGTAGCCTTTATTCTGGAAGCCTTGATTTTTAAAATAAGGTGGATCTTCCTAGATGCAGGGTTGCAGCCCCCTTTTAACAGAAGATAACGTGAAACTCCAGGACAGTTAGAATGAATAACTGAAATACCTGTCTTTGCCCTGCCTTTATGTGTAGAAACATTGATTCAGTTTGTGAAATGCAGGTAGCATAGTTATATTTTCAAATAGATGTGGCCAAACTTCTTGGTACGAGCATTGTCAAAACCCTCCTAACTGGGAGTATTAAATTAGGCAAAGATGAGAGGAATATTGGTTTCTGTGTTTCAGCTTTTGAGGTAAGAAGACTTGTTAACACTCCAAGCTGGGTGAAGCAGATGCTAGGGTGAACAGGATGTCTTGCCTGGAGTTTTTCCTGCCACAGCAATCCACAGGATGTCCTTTTTCTTGTTCCTACTATGCAAAAGGAAAGTAACAAAAAAGTTTTCTCCTGCCAGAATGCCTGATTTTCCACAAGAGGGCTCTGCGGCCACGGGTTTGCTCTGCAGCTGCATTGGGAAAGGCTCTGCAAGGAAAGACCTGAAAATGCATCATCTCAGTTGTAACTATCAAAGCTAATGGCAATGTAATATCCCACACATTTGTTATTTCCATTTCATAGATGACTTTCAAAATGCACAAACCCCAGCCGTTTTAAAGAGACTAAACTGCAAGAAATCCTTTGTGAATGGGATTTTTTTTTTTTTTTTTTTTTTTTTTTTTTTTTTTTTTTTTTTTTTTTTTTTGTTTTTTTTT